>CM063501.1:84323364-84385864 GCA_032207245.1 Pardosa pseudoannulata | reverse complement strand
ACATAGGGTACTTTACAATCCTGGAAAATTAAAAATTTTATGGATCCTGTCATATGACGGGCTATATGCTAGTTATAAACAGTTAATATAGAATAATGTATTTCAGAATTTAATTTTCAGATTTGTGAGTAAAGTTTGATCTGAGGGCTCTGGGAAAATTCCCGATTTGCCTTGTGATGAGGTTATGGCAGCAGTGGTGTTTACAAAAATGCGAATTTCTGGCAAAAAAAATGTGTATAATCTATTCTACAATAACAAATGGCCTGTATGTTAACATGGGCATTCTTCTAAATATTTTTGTGCTTTATGACAATGCTTTATGCCCAAACGCTAAGTACTTAAATGGCTTAGGTGTCAAGGCCTGGAAAATTAAATAATCATAACAGTATATTTAAATTTTTATTCAGATAGAATTATTGAATTTACAGCTTCGTTTCAAAGACTGGAAGGCCTACTGTGGCTTTAAAAATGCTTTCCTCAGAAAATTTCTTGTGTGATTTAGGCTGATTGTTATGATACAAAATAGAGATATTTTGAAACAGCCAATGTTCCCAATTAATTATCTATCATTTATTTTCACTTCCAAACGCTCTATCATTAGTACTTCAAATACTCCCACGCGAGAGAAGCGTTAATTGATTTTTCTAGCAACACGAAAAAAAAAAAGCAAAGGAGAAAAGAATGTTTAGTATATAAAGAATTCAAGTGAAAATATATCGTAGGAAGCTGTTTTAATTTTCGAGTATTCATCCTTTGAATATACTTAGTTTTTTTCGTCTGCATCAGTTTTTAAAATTTAATCTATAGTAGTGATGTTGGTTTATAAATTAAAACCTTGTTTCTGCAGTACAGTTTCAGATACAAATTTAATCAAAAATTGTACATTAATGTACAAAAGCTTAGAATTCATTGAATTATTGCCAACTTTGAAAATAGTGTCGAATGTTTACTGCAGGTTATGTATGCATTTTAAGTGCATGTATTTCATAACATTAATAAACTAATAGCAATACAAATGATTTTCAAAATTTAACTTTTAAAAATATTCTAATGCTAGTCAAGTTTTTTAGACATTCCCATTTATCAAATAATTTGATGTAATCAAAATTCTATTATCTTGAACAGCAGAGTTACATTAGAAATTATAAACCAAAACGGGTTCAGTAAACGTTTTGATACAAATTTTTAAATTACTTTTTTGCTCTATAAAAATGTACAATATATTTCAGTGAACGAATAACAATATTTGTAACGCATGTTACGAACTTGAAAGGTATAACAAATAATTTACAAAGACTGAACCAGGACTGATACAAAAATTTAATAATTACGAGGTTTACTGGTTACATGCAGTAATGGATATGATATTAAAACGAAATAAAAGCAAGTATATTTACAAGCATCTTAAATATTTCAAGTCAAAAAGTACTTTTTCTGATTATAAAAAAACTAGTGCAGGATAAAACTTTTGCATTAAAGCATTTGTACATTCTGATCTCGTATTTCTTCTCCGAGTAATGAATATTCCTTGTCTCCACGATGAAGGTTTATTTGGTTTGGAGTACAGTGGTTAATTTTAGGCAATATAATGAAAAGTACACCGGAATATCCTTCTTAAGGCCGAACGGCTACAAACATCCATTACAGAAGCACTCTTGAATTTCGACACCAAAGGCAGCTCCTTCAGCCATGAAGTACTTCAGCCCTCAATTACGACATTTAACTTTTAATCGTTATTATAATTAACGATGGTAATTTCATCAACAAAACCCTGTACTGAGCTTATCCAAAGTAAATTACATAATCAGTCTTCTCACGACATTCTATAGGATCTAAGAAAAAATTATTAAATATTATATAATGCCCCATGATTAAACTATTATATTCGAAATTATACCTTGGCTATGTTGCTATTTGCGTGGCAAAAGCTTTAAATCTAGAAGATCAAAAGAACGATTAGGGGAGCAGAATTTCCTGCTTGTTTGGTATGCTTTTTGATCTATGACTGTTTGCTGTGTACCAAATATTTTTATAACTCAAAATACAACAATACAACTTTTTCCCTAAATCCTTTAAAAATTCATATGCAGTACTTATTTGACTATGGGAGTAAATTTAAGCAATATATTATTTCATACTTAAACAACACAATTTTTAAATATTTTCTCAATAAGATATAAAGAATCGTTACCAAAGCAAAAATTAATATCTAAATCAGTCAAGCTTTGTTCTATAGTATGTGAAAGATTTATACTTTGAATTGTTTTCTATTTTTTCGATCCACCAGAGTAAATATTTGAATAACTTCAAACCCTCTGAGGTCGAATGCTCTTGGAGAGAAAAACCAAACCTGGTATAAGAAATTCCTTCAGAAAAATTCGAACACAATTGAATTGCTTTCCCAGAAAGCTCTTGCCTTAAAAATATGCACAAATCAATACAAAATCTCTCTGACAGTATAAGCATACACTCGACAGATTATGTTATAGAGCACTGAATTTTTGGAATACTTTTACTACCGTAATTTGTTTTCTTAAAAAATAATCTTAAAAAATGGAGAAAAATGAATACAATCATATCTTAATTCTCACAACAAAGAAGAATAGCAATAAATGAAAAGCCAACATACACAAGGCACAAGCCAAAAATTGTTGAAACTCAGACATGTCTCAACTATGTACAATGTTCATCACTATTGCGTGAAAACACGCGTTGGAAAAGTATACTGAGTAACCAGGATGAAGAAAAACTGACGTTTGCTGTGTTTTTACAAAATTTAAACTTTATCTACGTTGTTTATATATTTATTGATATACTTTTGCACATAGATACCCTACAGGATGATACCTCCATCCCCCTTCCCAGTGGGTGCCAATGCTTTCCATGGAGGTAGGGGATTCAGGGGCAATTAGGGAGCATTAAACCTTTGACATACGAATAAAATGGAATTTGATGTGTCCAAAAAATACTATTTAGTTTGGCTTATCTAAACAATTTTGTACAAGCTGAGAAAAAAAAAATTATTTTAAAATATGCATAGTTATGTAACATTTCATGAAGTTCATACTATATCATATTAATGGACAATAATTAAATAGTAGTATAAAATTAGTATTTCTGAAAAGAAAAACGAAACATTTTAAAGTATTTCTTAATGGGTAGAGAAAATAACTTCTACAGTTGTATGTTCTCTTGCCACTTTATATTATTTTTTAACCCTCCGAGAGGAACACATCGATTAAAAAAAAGTCTCCAAAAATACGCTAAAGCTTTATTGTGTCAATGGTCAAAACGCTCTATGATTTTTTACTTCACCCTTTGTCTTAGAATGAAATACGGAAACCCACCCTCGTTATTTTCCCTTTACTTCCGGTTATAAATAGATATACAAATAGATATTATAGATTGTTAATTTTTAATACACATAAAGTACTTAAAGTCTCGAAGATCATCCCATAATAAATAATGGATTCTAAAAGTACAAACAAAAATATACTTCATGAGAATTATTTATATTTTTTTACGAAAGTTATCCAAGATATTTAAGTGGTGCATTAGAGATACATCTGTTACCGCAAACGGAACACTTCAAAATAGAGATTTACAAAGCCATGAAAAGCTATCAAAGTCTTTGTGCCTCAGGGAGTAGGGGTGCATCCCTCAATAAATATCAGTCAAAGATGGATGCAGTTTCTAAACAATCGACCTGACCCTCCTACCTTAAACACTGGCAGAAATGTACATTACATTCATTTTCGAAACCTTTTTTGAGGTCGAAAATTGTACGTGACAACTGCTTTGAAGACATCATCGGTTTGTCGGAATTGTACGTGCGAACCGCTTAGAGGGTTAAGGACATGGTACATCTTGAACTTTTTAATCAAAACAGAATCTGAGCACGAGTTAAATAGTTAAGTGATTTAATATTTTGCTACACGGCATCTGCCAAAGAGACTTCTTGACGTCTCGGAGATGTCAAAGTTCTACTTTGGCACGTGAAACAACTCTCCCAGAAGCCATTGCATGCCAAGAGGTTAAGGCTGTCAAACGACCGGCCATAACGTACTTACGTATTTAGGAAACAAAATACTTTAGAAATATTTAATTTGTTCATGCGTAAACATTATCTTGCTATCTAAAAATTTTATCTTGTAAAATAAGCATTAAAAATCAATTTAGCATTAAGTATACGTATACGTAATTCTAATTAGTGTTGACGGTTACAACACTTGGAAGTTTTTTACGTTAATTTTACCTAGTGATTCTAGGATTTGTTAGACATAAATATACCAATTTGGATTTCAGATCTTTAATAAATCAAATATTACATTTAATATAATAAATATACATTTTTTTTTCAAATGCAGGTTTCATAAATGAGTGCTAGTGGCAACCCCTAAGGTAGAATTACAGAATTTTTAACTGCATTTTCTTCGTCGTATTTGACTAAGTTGGGGTTTAGTGCAGTAGCTAATTTACTGCTTCGGAAGAGATTAACATTACTGGACGTGAAAAAATTATGTTAGTGAAATTGGATTCCGACATTAACAAATTGTCAAAACTTTACCAGCTTCAACGATATTAATGATATTTTTCTATATTTTATTGATTTTATTCTCTTTTTTAAGTTTTTGGTAAACAATTTTTTTGCAGCAGCTGATGACTTTTGATTAATTTTTTCATTGTGATTTTTATAAATACAGATATAAAATTAGTAATGTTAGTATGCAGCAACGGTTTTAATTTTTGGTATAATTGACTACTATGGAAGATAAAGTCGGATTTTTTTTTCCTATAAAAGGGGCGTGAACCAAAAAGCGCGGGAACCTCTACTCCAGCTCGAGGACTTTACCCTCTTGTAACAAATTAGAAGCCTTTTCTAAAATTTAAGTACAATATTTTTCCCACCCAACGTTCCGTCTGGGTAATTTGTTCCAAAATAAACTTTTATTCCAAAGCTGATTTTAAATTTTATATTAAATTATAAACAAGTTTGAAAATAACATTAATTTCATTAAACATGTAATAATTAAATAAGATGAATTTCTGAAGTAAACTTAATAAAAAGTAAAATTTGACAATGTATCCTTGCATTCAGATTTTTTTTTTTTTTTTGGCGAAGACTTTTAAAGAATACCGTAGTACCTATAAAAATAAAAGTAATAAGCCTTGACCTCACTAAAGTCGAATAGAAAAAATCGGATAAGCTGCAATACATTTCTAAAGAAAATAATCACTGATTGGCTTTAATCGATTATAAACTGGATCTAAGTATGAGACAAAAATAAAATGCAAAGTAGTTTTAATTCATCAAACAATCACTTTAATACTTTTTATAATCAGATGAGATTTGGCATTTGATAAAATGGTGATGCTAAAGTTAACAAAATGTAACAAATAAAAATCGATTAAATAAAGTATATGTATTAAAAAGCAATAAATTTTTATATTATCTTGAAACCAGTTTTATGTACTACGGGTGAATTGAGTTACTTCATTTTAATTATTTAAAGCACATCATTCAAAGGGGGAAAATATATTGTCATCACTACCATATAGCCCATCATATGAATAGATTAATAAAATTCTTAATTTTCTAGAATTATAAAGTACCCTATGCGGCAGTTAAGAAAATGGTTTGTTTATTGTCTGAGAATTATCTGCTACAAGCTCACTAATTTATTTATCTTTATACTCCTCTAAAGTTTCCCGATATTATGAATGCAGTTAAGAATCACGTTGAATTCATTTAGTCAAACTGTGTGGTTATGTATTAAAATCAAACATATAAACGAAGAAACTTCTTAGTTTTCAAAGATATATAACTTAAATGCTAGATATTTATTATTCTGTGAAATAGACTCTTAGACTTTTATGAAAAGTATTTGTTGTTAATACCGATGTTGTTAATACCGATAAAATTTTCATTGCAACAATAATTAATCGATCATTAAATTTAAAATTATGGCATATGTACCTAATTTGTTATTTATACCAAATATAAAAGAAAAGTATTTACGTAATATCTAAGTTCAGTGATAAAACGTTTTAATATAATTCAGACGATATTTAAATAATTTAAAATAAATGATTAAATGAGATGGTTAAAGAAATTGCTTCCTAATACTAGAAAAATGTTATTTGTACATATTATGTGATAAACTTAATAGTCTGCTCTTAACCGGGGAAAATAAAGCTTGAAAGAATGGCATTAAACGCTGGAAAAGGGGTGAGGGGGAATTTTGAAAGTCTTAAAGACTTGCTTTGAATTTTGCTAACCCTAAATCATCAAGGATCCAATATGGATACCCCTATTCATTCCAGGCCCAACCGGTTCATAAATTCGAGGACAGACAGATAGATAACTTAGGCTATTACTATATAGGGGGATATGAAAATATATTATTATAAGTCTACCGAAGAGTAAAAAACCCTCCGTTCGTAGTCATAAACAAAAAGCTCCGAGTAAACTTCTTACAAACTCTGACGAATGTTTTTTTATTGCCGATTGTTAATCCTGGTAATAAATACGGCTATGTATTCGAACCCTCGGACTAAGGTTTTAAAAGGCAGCACCCACGCCGTTAATATAGAAAAAAATCCCTCAGCAATTCAACACTTAAAAACATGTAAAGATTACGTTTTTACATTTTTATATAGTCCCTAAACTAAAAAGAAAGCATTGTAATGTTACAAAGACTTAAAAAAATTGAATATCTTCTTCCTCACTTTTCCCTGGATTGTACTTCAAATAAATGACGAAATTTATATTTAGGTATGAGTTGAAAATATTAATCCACTGGAGTGTCATAGAGAGTGGAAAACACGAGCATGTGTTTACGTGAGGATATTTCAAGGAAATACATTCCTCGCGGAGTAGTTAGGACGAACAATCCACGACATATTCCTCAGCCAGAACACTCACATTTCCGATTCCCGCGCGTGACTCCGCTGTTATCGCTGACCCGTATTCCGAATGGGAGATGCTAATTATCACTTTTCCGGTTGGGTGTTAATGAGTTGTTTTCCCCTGCTAAAGCCTAAAGGTTTTAATTAGAATCAGGCTCGCTTGGAACTAGTTAAGATAGTCGAATTATGCACCGTAATAGTTGTCTCCACAGTAAAAGTTGTAAGCAGATATAGAGTCACAGTTTATGAAAAAGTAAGTTTGAAGTTTTAGGCGTTAGCTTTCTTAATACCAGAGAAATTCTTATAATTTCTCTAAATTCTTATCGATTGAAATTCCTTTGTTTCATCACATCTTACTCAAGCGCACTCACTTTTAATTAAAATTCGCTACCATTATAAAATTTCAATTTTGCATCTAACGACCTCTAAGACCTTTACGGAGTAACGAATTTCGAAATTAGAGATGCAAGGTTATTTCATTTTACAGGTTGAAGTTCTTTAGTTTTATTTCAAGAATCGCTATTTGCTCTTATAAAAGCCGAATGAATTGAAAATCATTTGCATCTAATGAAAAATTTACTGCAGTTTATAAGTGAAGTTTATTCGTAATTTTAATAGGCTTGTAATATTTTCTTGATGAATGTTACACTTTATTTCGAAATGCCATTATATGTAGATACATAAGTATTTCATTAAGTTCAATAATAAAAAAAATACTTCGAAAACATAAATTAGATGTGTATAATTTCGGATTATAAGCTATACTTTTTTTAAATGGATGTCTGAAGAAAAACAAAAAAGATACGGTACCATGTAATCATGTAGTCATTTTGATTTAGCCAGAATTGTGTCATCAGTGTTTTTAAAATTTCATTAATAAGCAAGGAGGCGTAAAAATATTAAAAACAGATCTCTAGTTTATCCCTTTGAAGGTCACAAACACAAATTCTTTGGAATTTAATAAAATTAGTTTATAAATGTTATCTATGAACATCATGAATGTGAAATATATGAAAAATTTTCTAAACATTCCTTAGAGGGGAATACCTTATGGGACCTCCTATACCTTACCCTGCTATACCCTCCTATGCCTGATAGGTTTATACTTTATAGGTATAGGAGGGTTTGAGAGGCAGTTTAACTAACAAACACATCCCCTTGTACAGTGTGAATATAATACTTTTTAAAATTTTAATTATATCGGAAGAACAATAAATAAGTATCCTTAAAATAGTACAATAAATAAAAAGCTTAACAAATTGTACAATAAATAGCTAACAATAGTATAATAAATAAATAGTTTAACTAATAGTATAATAAAATAAATAGTTTAACAAATAGTACAATAAATAAATAGCTTAATTAGTATAATAAATAAATAGTTTAACAAATAGTACAATAAATAAAAGCTTAACAAATTTCAATAAATAGCTTAACAAATAGTATAATAAATAAATAGTTTAACAAATATTACAATAAATAGCTTAACAAATAGTACAATAAATAAATAGCTTAACTAATAGTATAATAAAATAAATAGTTTAACAAATAGTACAATAAATAAAAAGCTTAACAAATTGTACAATAAATAGCTTAACAAATAGTATAATAAATAAATAGCTTAACAAATAGTATAATAAATAAATAGTTTAACAAATATTACAATAAATAGCTTAACAAATAGTACAATAAATAAATAGCTTAACTAATAGTATAATAAAATAAATAGTTTAACAAATAGTCCAAAAAATAAATAGCTTAACAAATAGTACAATAAATAAATAACTAATAGTATAATAAATTAATAGTTTAACAAACAGTATAAAAATTAAAAAGATAACGCATAGTATAATAAATAAATAGCTTAAAAATAGTATAATAAATAAATAACTTAACAATTTATAAGTGTTGTTTGGTAGATACTTTTATTTTTCTCACTTATGACTTAAGTGAGACAAATCAAATTACTGACTTTCCAGGTAAGGCAAGTTTAATTACATATATTTCAAAAGAAAAAAATAAATTAAATATAGTGCTATCATATGTTAAGGTTTAAATCGTAAAAAAACAAAAAAAATCGAAAAAATCATTCATATGTCTCCAAAAAGTAAAGAAAAATTAAGATATTTAAGAGTGGTCTCACTGCGAAACCACTGTCCGCTAAAGGGTTAAGAAAATTCAAAGCGAGCGTAAAAACATCACAAATAAAATATGGAAAGCAAACAATTTGTTCTCGGTGATAAAGCAGCTATCAGCCTTTTTAATTTGTCTATTTTTTCATGATTTTACATTGGCTTCTACATTTAACGATATGGGTATTAAATATATATAAATTTCGTACTAATAAACATAAAATAAATTCAAAGTTTTTAAATACAAACTTCAAACGAAAACGACTAGAGTATGTTATAATCATTTCTAGTTCCTGCAGTTTAACCCTTTCCGTGTCCTGAACATCACATTTTATACTCACGTAATGCTTTATACACAATATAAAATATATAAATGCGTAAATGTAAAATATAGTTTATTGTGTTTCATATGTGATATACAAACGTATAAAACATTAGATATGTATATGATACGGTGTACAGAACAGACAAAGTGTTTAAAAAAAATTTAAATTATCTGCAAAATGGTTTTCAAATAATTTTTTCTGGTAAAAATTCTATTAATTTGATTTAGGTTGATAATTTAATGCTGACATTAATCGCTGGAAAGGGAACGAAAAATGACTTTTTGCAATAAAGTGACCTAATAGAGCTAAACAAAGTATATTTTCCTCATGGGGACAATACAAGAAACCAATGACTCTTCCATGATTGATACTGTTTCATTAACTAAACAATGTGTCTATCACAGTGACATTCATTTATTACATGTAATTAAAGCCCTTTTGATATTAATTCTAAAAACTTCTTTGGAATTTTCATAGATCATAAAACTAGTTCAAAGTTACCCGAGAAGTTGTTAAATAATCATTGAGCAAACATTGATATTTTATTAATATTTTATTAATATTTTAAATAATTTTAATAACTATAAATTTAAAATGATTAGTTTTACATTTTTCTGATTCCACAAAATCACAATCACTTATTTACCATTCTTCTACTTTCTAATATCGGCATTTGCATATCTAAATATAAACTATTAATTTGACACATTCCTCTGACACAAAACTCAATTTTTAGCTCATTTTGTTATTATAAATGAAATAAATGCTAGATTGATAAATAAAAGCCATCCTAAAATTAGTAAAATGTTGAAAAAATCAATATAACAAATATAGGCAAAGAGTTTTTTATAACACATTTCCCCTCTCACGGATTTTTGAACTTATTCTCTATGTGCTTCAACTTGGATATTAAGAATTATCTTCGTAAAGGAAGTTCCATGCAGCTCAAAAGTTCTAATCTACCTTCTGTATTCATTCATCATGAATATTTAACTCAAGTATGTTTTATGATTTAGTTTAATTACCGGTCATATTATGTACCCGTATAATACGAGACGAATATACGAAATGGTTTTCGTATGGTTAAATACTATCCCAGGCAATTGCTGTCTCTATTAAGTTAATTCTTACACTGACCTATCTCGAAGACATACAGCAGCATGCATGCTGAAGAGCAGAGGTCATGACGACAAACACAATAGCTATTGAGCTACTTCTGACCTACGAGAGTTCCGTCATGATCCATGTTATTGTTATCAAACCCGATAATGAACAAACACTACAAAGGTAATCTCCTCTATCAAGAATAACTAAAGACCCAGATCGCTCAGGTGAACACCGGGTGCGTGAAACCCGTATATACCTAAAGAAGGTATACCCCTGAGGTTGTCTCTCATTTAGCACTATCCAGATGACACGTACGGCTTGAGCTCGTGGTCGCGGGCAAGAGAGGGTTTGTCCCTTGCTGTCTCTATTAAAAAAGATTTTTGGTTTGAATCTTCAGATAACACTTAGTCGTCCATCATTACTTTAAATAATGTACAATGAAAATTTATCCAGGTAATCAAAAGCATTACTAAATAATCTTGAGATTTTAACCCTTTATATCCTGAATTATTTTACCTTCAACTTTCTTACTGCATTTTTGCATCATTAGATAAGTTTTAATGGAGAATAATCATAGAAAAAAGAAAATTTTTACTGTATTTTAGTAGTTCATTTTGCAGCTGGTACTTTCTAGTACCAACATATATTTTTGACTATGGTAGAAAATAAAACATTCAATTACGAATAAAACAAACGAAATGCTTACCTGCAAAGTATAGAAGTCTCTAAAAAATAATAGTACCAAATAACTGGTAATAAACCACTAAATTTACTCAATTGAACAACACGCATCAACTCTACCACAACTTGATCTTCGAATGTACCACGCCAATTATAAAATCCCTACTATGCTAATAAATATTATTCCTGATTGATGTTGTCATTTCTTTTCTGCTGTAGGAACTGCATCGTTCATGTCCTTGTGAGTACCGTCAGGAAAAACGGTTTTATGATGAATATATAGGTGTTTGATTGAAGCGGTACTTAGAAGTACCTTCAGGATAAAAAGGGTTAAAAAATAAGTTGTAATCCGAGTTGTATGTTATATACAAAATAAGATAGCTGAAAAGACTAACGAACGCCTGTTGCATCAAACTTATGGCTAACAACCTAACAACCCAGGAGCTGTTCATTGCTTTTATTCCAAGAAGAAAGAGACAAAATTAGTAAAGAGAAATTAGGCACTTTTCCTTTGCATGTCATCCGTTTTCACTAAAAGCAAATGAAACTTTATCGGTCGCAAAGACGAGTTAGTTGGGAGGGAGAAAGAGACAACAGCATACATGTCTTCAAGCATACATTTCAGTCTAAAGTAATCATTTCCCGTATTTTCTGTGTTATTCATAATTACGATAAAGAATTATTTTGTTGTTTCACAATGACAGCATCAACTGAAGGCTTGAAATACATCGAAAGTTTCTGTAAGGAAGATCTGTTTGTATTAAAATTACAAAACTTCATTTCTTCTAACAGGTTCAGTTGCAGTTTATAAAACCTATGTTTCTTCAGACGTTACAGAGTGAATAGACACTCAAAAGAAAGGGAGGGGAAAGATTTAGTAACTCTAAACTTATGCGTAAATACACAAATAAATTAGGGTTGTGCCTTTTTTTTATACATATATGTTTTAATCATACAATTTCATACTTATGGGATATTTTATCACTGAAACTAGTACTGTAACGCTACAATGTATTAAGAAGTTTTGCGCAATCAACAGTAAAGATTTCTCTTCCTTTATAGTACATTTTCATATCTATTTTAAAGCCTTTACTGGACTGAGGTAGCCCACCTTTAGAACAACACACGCAACTGATTGTAACATTTAACATATGTACAAATTAACAATTTCCATTTTTACAAAAATTTGATCAAACACTTAAATTCTAATGCACTATTTTTATAAAGTTAACATTAGATTAGGTCTTAATCTTTAATTAGAAATATTTTGGTTTCTTGAAATAATACTATTTAAATGAAGCACTATTTAAATACTATTTAAATCGACGTGTAAACTTATAATCTACTGTATTTTTAAAAATTGTTATGGTAAACAATCTAATATACAATTGCTGCTAAAATTGAATGTATACCGAGAAAATAAGACTTTATTGATTGATACATTTTATATACATCTATTAAAAATAATCTTCAGGGACAAAAAAATCGTATTCATTAACGATATTTAATGTACAATAACGCTCTTGCTTCAATAAATTGATACATGGTGTTTCAAAAATGACCGGTATATTTCAAAAATGAATAAAAACTAATCGGACAGTGATAGAAATTCATAGTTTATTACAATATGCTTGGGACAATACTAAATTTTCCGGCAGACAAACTTTAAAATTAGTTAAAATATTCCACAACAGATAGCGCTGCAGCCCGGAAAAATTTAAACTACGACATTGTTTGTAGGGAGTCTTAAAAGACCAGGTGTACCGCCACTACCCAGAAACGAATAACTGGAACAGTACATATGTTTTGCATGTGCAGCCATCCCGCCTGAGACGTTTACGTGGGTTTCTGATAATTTCGTTCTGAGAATACGCCATATTATTGCTGCGCATGGTGGATATCTGGAAAATATCGTAGTTTAGAATTTTACAGACTGCAGCGTCATCTGTTGTGAACATTGTAACTAATTTTGAAAGTTTGTCTGCCTAAAAATGTAATATTGTCCCAAGCATATTGCAATAAACTGTGTTTCAATCACTGTCCACTTGGTTTATATTGATTTTTCAAGTATACCGGTCATTTTTTAAACACCTTATAACAA
Organism: Pardosa pseudoannulata; assembly: GCA_032207245.1. NCBI lineage: Eukaryota > Metazoa > Arthropoda > Arachnida > Araneae > Lycosidae > Pardosa > Pardosa pseudoannulata. The sequence goes on along the minus strand of CM063501.1, from coordinate 84,372,608 downwards.
TTGAATCAAGAGCGTTATCGTACGTTGAGTATCTTTAATGAATACCATTTTTTTGTCCCTGAAGATTATTTTTAACAGATGTGTATAAAATATATCAATCAATAAAATCTTATTTTCTTGTTAAACATTCAATTTTAGCAGCAATTGTCTATTAGATTGTTTACCATAACAATTTTTAAAAATACAGTAGATTATAAGTTTACACGTCGATTTCTGGTAAAAGATTGACAAATTCGAACAATGAATCTTAATGAATATTAATATACACGAAATCTATTCGAACAAAATCACTATCCCTGAAGTGGACACTGGTCTTCATTAGGAGTTTGTCGTAAATCAAACACAAGGGTCTCGTTGAAATACGCCTCCATTCATATTGAATACACTCTCTATCATCACTCTCTCAAAATCCTTGAGGTTAATGAGAGATCATACAAGGATGATTAAATTGAGAATATTGCGATATGTTGCCATTTCTCATTTCAGTAATTCTCGTATCTCACAAATAATTAATTCAAGCACATAATAAAAACACCGCTGACTGAAACTACAGATGTTTTTAAAAAATTATTATAAAATTATATCAATATTACAAAATCCTTTTGTATAGTTGTATGGAGATACATAAATATACATGTAAAATATTAAAATTTTTACCCCTAAAACATATCTAAAATTCCCCTTTTCCCCCTTCTGAATTTTAATATCTAATTTCTCATCCATAAAATCTTATTTAAAGAAGTGTTCTCCGATTTAAATTATTTTTACCCGTCTTTCAAAACTAACGCTATGGTAACTGCTAACTTTCTATCTACTGATCACATATTTTAACTGTCTCAGGAAAGTAGTATTGCGCCTGTAATAATTAAATCGATGCCTGTGTGATTTCGGGCTAGTCTAAATGGTCAAGGTTCATTGTTAGGTCCCCAAATGGGGAGAAACATCGTAAGTCTCTGTGGCAACTTGGCCACAGTAATCCCTAAAAGGAAAAATTCCGTCGCTTTTCTTCCGCAACCGATCAAGAGTTCGTTATATGTTGTAATTGACCAGTACGTAGCGTGGCATTGTGTATTCGGTGGTCAAATACATAATTTGAATTATGGAATAATTTTTTATTGTTAGAATGATCATTGTTACTTTATGTTGTTAATAAATGTTTAATATTAATTTACCGGCTGATGATTTGAAACGATCTCGTTAAAGGAATAAACACGCACCTGGAACGAAAACAATGCCACAATATCAGTGGGACAAAATCAAGTGATTCGCTTTCTGTGAGGCCAACATCGAAGACAATTGTGTACTTTTTTATGTAGCCTCCACACTGCGGTCAATTGTTCACCATTCTAGTACTGATCCTGATGGTGACCTTGGACGATGGTTCATGGATTGCATCCACACACTGGGCTACTAAAAGAGCAGAGCACGTGTATCCATAGAATCTATTGCGTACTTTGGTAGCGCATGCTTTTTGTCTTTCATCAAGATCTTTGCAGAAAAACAGCTCTTGAAGCCATCTTCTACCAAGGCCATCTTATCCTCTGACATCGTTGACTTCTATAAGCCATACCTCCTCCAGACAGTGGTAATGGCTTGCAGTAACCATATTATGGAGGGACTTTTAGAGCATTCTATGCATAGGTATTGTATTAAACAGACAATCGGTAGGCCAACGCGTTTTTATCTCAATAAATGTATCTCCCAACGTTGAACTTCGTTTACTATGATTGCTTCATGATTCAATTAGGTGTTATTTTTGTCCAGTAAGCCCGAACCATTTAAAAACTATACGATTATCTTCCGTATAATAGGTGAAAAATATTTTCACTGGTTACATACATATGCATAATATATATTGTGATTCAGAAACTAAGTACGATTACACAGCAGTTGAAGGCCAATCAGCTATTTTGCCAATATGGTACAAGATTAATATAAAAATGAAAAGCCGTTGCTTATTACGATCATAAATATTAAATATCTATAAAAGCATGCGAAATGCGTTAGAGCAGAATGGAAATATAAACCGAATCAAGTATATTTAATAATGCATGAGTATTTGAAGACAGTAACAAAAAGAAAGTCAGGTGTATACCTGCAACATGCTGCTCACACTAACTTTTGAATGTTATTTGTGTAATACGTTAATACATACTAAGGTAAGATTTGATTTTAAGCGGACTCAGCCTTTTTGGCCATATAGCAGCAACTTGCTACTGATACCAGTCAACACAACAACGACCCTTAACGGCTACCATGCCGCTGCTGACCTGCGAGAGGTCAGTCATGGTTCAAAGATTTATCAGGTCCAACCCAGTAAGCAGCAAACTCTACAAAGGTAAGCTCAAGGCAACTAGGCAGAACAGTAGGAAAAAAACACTCAGGCACCCCAGGTTCGAGAAACCCGTACACATTTAAAGGAGATGTGCCCCTGGAGGGACATACTAAGGTGAAATATTTCCATTCGTCATTGGATTAAAATGGCGAAGTATCTATGGGATCCAATGAGGGAATATTCGAAGATCCTTTAGCACTCAGAGCACGAAAGCATAAAGCGATAAACTACATATATTACTAGAATTATTATGCATCATTTTACAAAAGCACGTTTATCGGGGCATACAGCTGACATCTTACAATTAAATAATTAGCAACCTTAATAAAATTCTATTTAATTTACATTATCTTTCTATATTATTTCTTAACACAACAACCCTATAATACATCTAACATGTTTTGTCATTAAAATAATAAAATGTTAAAAGCTGAAAATTACTTAAATGTACAATACATATTTAATAAAATTGTATGTATTACTTGTCTTTTCTTAAAAAGAAATTTAGAAAAGGTTTTCTTGCTGTCGTAAGAATAATAATGTTCGAAAAGAACGTTATCCTGTTCCTATTTAAAAAATTTCATCTAGAACAAGCTAGCTTTTAAGAGCTAAGACCTAGGGAAATGGTTACTTAGAAAAAGATTATGAAATGGCATGATGCCTAAACATTATTCATAATCACAGATGAGAATGTGTAACAATATGGTGCCCCAAATCTCTAATTTATTTGTAGTATGTCGAAAAAGAAATTGTAAGATTTGAAAGCAAACAGAAGCACCGACATCTACCCAAAGAAAAAGTTTTAAACCTATTCTTACTAAAATTTTGCCCTGCTAATGAATTGCTACAATCGTAAAGTCTTAAGCATTTTTTACAGTTTATGTTTCTCCATACAAAATTGGTTTAAGATGAGAAATTTTGCGAGGGGGCTAAACTATTTTCCTATTGAATTATTTCTTACATAATTTCAAAAGCTTTAATAAAATAACTTTAAAAATTTCTAAATACTCCCCTCTCAAAAACATTTAACGTATATGGTAAATCTAATTTAGGTATCTATTGAAATGCAAGCGAAATTTTTCTGCTTAGAACAGACTCTTAAAACTATTTAAAAAGTAAAAATACCCTAGGTATGTTTACTTGAAAATTTAAACAAATTCGACTACATAGAACCTCTGAGCAGTAGTTATGCTCTGTTTTCCTTAAAATAAATAGATTTTTACAGGGTAATTGAGAGTAGTACAGTTTTACAGCTGTATAATTTTCAAGCATAAAAAGAAATCGATTTACTGTTTATAAAGTTTCATGAAAGGGCTGTTTCTTGAGAGAGAAAATTTACGTTTTATAAAATTTATATACACTCTGTAATCTTCTACATTAACTTCAATTTTTTTTCAATTATCGTAATTCTATAAGATTAAATATTCTTTTAAACAGACCTCTATCCCTAACTAATATTCAAGACACATCGCATAAAAATAAAACAAATTTTACTCTGTACTAATAAAATTGAAGCAAACGTTTAAAAACTCTCAAAACCTTAAGCATCAGTATTTACAATAGTTAGGTTATGAAAAGGGAATATACGTGAAATGTTGGTACCCTGTGCAGACTTTATTAAAAATAAAACAAATTGACAAAACAAATACTGTTATCTCATTTGGTAGTTTATTTAAGGTCCTTACGCTAGCATTTCTCATCCTATTTTAATAAAAACTTATTGATGGATATGATTTAGAGTTCATGTTTGGTGTGGTATAACTGCGCATTTCTAATGAAAACAACTAGGTTAGTTAAAGCAAGGATTGTAATGAATTTATCTGCATTTGAAATAACTCGTTAGAAATGTAAATGAGCTAAATTGGTATTTTGCTTAGAACCACTAAACAAACAATACACTCATATTTCTTGTAAGATTAATATATAGTCAGAAAAACAGTAGTTTTAATTATGCTCATCAGTGGTTTAAAAACTTAACCATTTTGTAATAGTTATCCATTATGATGTCTGTCTGAATATTTATAAACTAGCATATAGCCCGTCATATGATGGGATTAGTAAAAGTTTGAATTTTACAAAATTGTAAATTACCCTATGAGGCAAGTAAAAAAAAAACCAGTTTTATTTGTCTGAGAATTATTTGTTACAGGCTCAATATTTTGTTTATCTTCATATTCCTCTAAAGTCTCCCGATACCAGGAATGCAGTTTAGAATCAAATTGAATTCAGTTAGTCAAACCGTGTGGTTATGTATAAAAAACAAACACACAAATTAACAAACTTCTTAATATTCAAATATATATAACTTAAACGCTAGATATTGTTAGTCTGTAAAATAGACTCAAACTTTTATAAAAAGAATTTGTTGTTAATACCGGTGATAAAATTTTCATTGCAACAAAAAATAATCTATGATTATATTTAAAATTATCACATATGTACCTAATCTAAGTTCAGTGATAAAAAGTATGAAAATAATGCAGACGATATTTTTAAATAATTTAAAATTAGAAATAATTAAATGAGATGGTTTAAGAAATGACGTCATAATGCTAGAAAAAATTTTACTTTTACCTGTCTATTATGTGATAAATTTAATAACCTGCTCTTAACAGGGGAAATAGGGCTTGAAATAATGGCATTAAACACTCGAAAAGGGGGGTATGTGTATTTCGAAAGTTTTAAAGACTCGCTTAGAATTTTGCTAACCCTAACTCATGAAAAATCCAATTTTGATGCCCCTATCCAAACCAGGTCCAACCGTTTCATAAATTCGAGTACAGACGGAGGGATAACTTAGGCTATTATTATATAGTAAATGCCTAAGTCTCAACTTAAACTGCATTTTCAACGTTTAAAATCTTTGGTTAGACCACTTAATTTACTACACAAGGGCTTATAGAGCAGGTCGGTTAGTTCATTTGGAGAGCTAAGATCTTCCATTATATTACTTGAGTTCTAAGAGACCAATACCTATATTTTAAACGTAATTCTGATAGGCTATGAACATCTATGCCAGCTTTGCAATTCGAACCCTTGATCTCCGGTACCAAAACTGTTTTAATGTACACATGAAGTGTCATGATAACATAACATGCATAAACATGAATACTACTTCTATACTGTTATCCTCCAATATGTTTAATTGATCATTTGAACCAACTTTACCGTATTAATTGTAGGATGACAGCAAAGGTAATCTCATTTCAGCAAACTAGGGGAAAAAAACTTTAAAAAACTGCAAGCATCAAAACCGAATGTTATTTAACTGTCAACATTATTTTTAAAAAAACTTTAATTTTTCAAATGTTACAAAATTTTTTTAATTCAACCGCCTATAAATTTGAATGCATTTTTGTCCATGACGTACATCAATTATTTTCATAAATAAGATTTATATCTTTATAAAACTTATATTTCTATAAATTATTTTGAAAATGCTTTTGTTAATTAAAATTTACCCAGAATATAAAGTATTTTAATTACTTTAGGGTGCATCTTAAGCGAAAGTATAAAATCAAATGTATTTTTGAATTAAATGCATTTACTCTGCACCACGGTAACCCTAATTGAATATTTGCAGTAAACAGCAGTAAGAAAAACTCATTAACTGAAATATTAGGCAGGTGAAATTGCGTTGAAAGTTTAAACATTACCTCTAGTGGTTTACATAAGAAAAGAGTTCTAATGAATAATATAAAACAACTAAAATAAGATTTGGCACTTGCTTTATTTACACTAAACTGGTTACGCTAAATAGCGGTTTAAAGTGTAGTCATTTAAAGCGTCTAAAAAATAAATATTTATACTTGAAGCATTTCTGGAGTTGTCACAGAGTTGTACACCTGAGGCATTTTGATCGTAAGCAAAGCGTGGAAAAAGCAAAACCTATATTTAAACAAAGGTAAATAATCTCAGAACTCATTGATTTATTGTTAAATGAAAAACAAATCTAATGTGGACACCACATGATTGCTTTGTACACTAACTGAATCACACATTTTTTGCTGTATTACATTTACACTTATTTTATTTGAACGTGAGATAAAATCCTCGAATTCTTAAAAAAAAGGTTACACTGTTGCTATAATATAACCCTTTTAGGAAAAAACTTAATTTTTAATTCCATAATGAGTAATATATAGTAATTCACAAATGAGTAAATTTCATGAACTGCCATTTGACGGAGACAAGTAGAATGAATATCGCTGAGTTTTTTCGATACGGATTGAGTAATCCAAACAGAAATAACATTGCACAGCTATATTTTAAGACTCATAGATTTTACTAATAAATTCATTTATACGACATACATGCGTACGTATGTAGTCACAATGTAACTAGTTAAAATACAGGTAGAATAAATATCGCTGAGTTTTTTCGATAAGGACTGAGTAATCCGAACAGAAATAACGTTGCACAACTAGATTTTATAACCAATAACTTTTACTAATAAGTTGATTTATACGACATACATACTTGCGTACGTACGAGAGACGTCACAATGTAACTAGTTAAATTGAGATCAGATGGTCAAATTGAATATTTCAAGTATCAAACTTAAAGTTTCCGTGTACGTACGTTTAGAATTAACACCAAAACAGTACAAAACTTATTCACACATGATCAAATTGAATATATATGTTGAAATCTAGATACAGTAATTCTTTGCAATTATAATATTTTTTAATTATTGCAATGAAGTAAAACGTAATACGATGTATGACGACCTTCTTATTAACACAATATACTTTACTGCTTCATTTCAATAATCTTTTTTGTTAAGGTTGTATCTAATTTACCAAGAAATAAAGTACCTAAATTTTCCGCCGTAATTTGGCTTAATTCAGATAGCTAGTCTCATTTTTTAGTAACACAACGGCCATCCCATTAGAGCCCAAGTCATTTCTGTATAGTATATTTTAATGTCTGAATTCTAAGTTATTGTACACTGCAGAAACTAATACAAATATGAAGTGCAGTCGAATTTCAACATTACATCGTGCCTCAATAGTTAGCAGTCATTTTAGACAAAAGATGTCATTTTTATGTATGCATTAAAAATTTGGGATAAGAAATTTATTTGATTTTACAAGTAAACAGAAAACTTAATATATATATAACTATTTGTCATGATTTCAGCCCATGTACCTACCAATAAATTTAAATTTAAGTGAGAAACTTGTAAAATCATAAAGTGATTCAAATGTCAAAATTTTAAATACCAGGCAATGGAAAATTTGGCAGATTGTTAATGATTACCCTCCAGTTTTGATGCAAAGAAGAACTCCTTCAGAGAAAACAAAAATGCTACAAATTACTTTTTTAGGTGCCAATAAAAAGGGACGCTTCTCATCAATGGATTATGCTAAGATTTACGGTTTAAACTCATACTAACAGCAACGAATATTCTTGTAAACAGCGGGATTTGAACCAATGAAAACAAACTGAAGGCTTTGAGGCTTATTAGTTTAACCATACGTGAAATTAATCTTTTATAATTTATATTACAAAAATTCACTCTGTCAATAGCATCCACGTACTAATGTAAAAGTGAAAGAACATAGTAATTTTTCAAGGATATTGAACTTTGTAAAAAATTAAATACATAAAAATATGAACTTAAAAAATAAAAATTTTATATAAAGTTTTAAAAATGCAGTATGAAAAGTTTTTAATACATTTTAACTTGTCATGATGATTATAATATATTTTAACTTGTCTCCTATTTCAGTAAAATATAAAAATAAACATTAACAATCTCTATTGTATTAAATTCATATAAATGTGTGTCATTCAGTGTAATATTTTCTGAAGTAAATTATAAGATTTCAACACTTCGAACTCAGTATTAGAACTATTTAAAATACAGAAAAAGATTTAACGAGACTAAAACCAAATTAAAAGTTCAACTATACAATCAATACAAAAAGCCATTTGTACCTAGCGAAAACATTTTGAACATCTGAATAAATACCTCTTGTTGTTTTTTTTTTTTTTTTTTTTTTTTTTCAGAAAATTAAACTCCTATGAAGAACAATTTATATGGCTGAAATATGTCGTGAGAACAAGCCTTTTTTTTTTAGCAAGGCTGTGCTCAATTTATTCCATTTATGTTGGGAGGTTTGCCAAAGTACTTTCAACATTTATGAAAGCTAGGTTTCAAATACTCTCGTGAACAAACGAAATGAATAGAAATATATTATGAAAATATCAGGCAATTTTAAAGATTTATTCCAGGTAGAAATATATGTTACTTCCTTTTTTAATACTTTTAGTGTCAAGAATCAACATTTAATTACAATACAGGCTTTGATTGCATGCTGCTCAAATGTTTTATTGTCTTAGAATGTAAAATATTTCAATTATTTTGTGAATTTCCAAAGTTTTATCCTGAAAATTACCAAAAGCTGAGAAAGTGGAATAATTAGTTTTGCAATTCGGAAGACCTGTTCATACACTTGCTTGTAGAGGGTGTAGCTCATAAATGGTTTTTATATCAGTGTCTCATTATGCAACTTAAAATACTGCCTCTCAGAAAGTAAATGTTCCGATTTCCCTTTTTATTTACCCGATGAATTCAGTCATGTTTTTAACTCCCGGTGATTTTTGTCAGTGAATCGGATACTAATAACAAATGTGTTAATCCTACATGATTTTACTTTACATCTAGATGAGTTTAAACAATGAATATTCTGAAATATTACCCGCTGCACCTCGTATCGGTTTATGTGTTTCGCCTCAGGTTAGGTCCAAGATTAAAAAGTTCCCATGTTAACACATTGTATGCGGGACACGTACTAGTACGTTTTCTGACGATTGATACTTGATCGAGGGTCACGTACTACTACGAGTTAGTGTAACAGCATGGTTTGTTTGTGGGTACAAAAATAACGGTATATACAGGAAAACGAAGCCGAATGTTTTTGTCTACTGCATAGATTCTGGAAAAATTTAGACAAATAAAAACTAGTTTTTACATCAGTCGATGCGGAACCACAGAACGGGAAAAAAATTAAAACTATATACTACTATTTCTATTTGATTTTTCATATTTACGATACTATTATAAATTTATTCACTAAAAATATTTTTTTATTTACAATAATCTTATGGTTGTTATATTTCTATTTATATATTTGTTTATATATTTCAATATAAAATACGAAAAGTTAGATAAAAATTTACTCTCAAAACGCCCGCTCCCGGTATAATTCCACTGCTTAATGTATACTAACACAAAGTTCTAAAATCCTTTTTATGATACATCACAAAGAGATCAGTTATTCCTGCAAACATTTGAACTTTTTTATAGTTCCCATTTAATAAGCGTCATTCTTCACATTACATTGCTGTAAAACTGATGTATGTATCGTAATTTTGTTTGTATTGCATTAACATTGCTATTATATGTTCCTGTAGTTTTGTATTTAAATGATCTTGTAGCTAAATCTTAATGTTAACGGCCAATTACTTGAAGTGATATATATAATATACTATCTACATTAAACAATCTTATTTGTCTTTGGGATTGCTTTCGATCAAGGTTCTTGCATCTAACATATGACTTAAGTGCACATTTTTAGAAAACATTAATTATTAGATCTTATATACTTTCTTATTTTTGCTTAGTTCTCTTATGTACATAATACACCACGTGGCTTGAAGCTCCAAGTAGTTACAAGTTACATATCTTATTTCCCTATTTGATTAAAGATAAGTGAGTAACCAGTGACATGTTAAATTAAAAAGGGAAAATCCAAAATACACCATGTTGTTGTATTTTGAGACTAAAAGGGCTTTAATTGTTAAATGCTCAGAAATAGTTAATATAAAAAATACAGTAAAACCACTTGCACTCCCTATCTGTAGCATCAAAACAATGTAACATTTTTTTCTTTTCGAAAAGAAATAAAAATATCTAAAATTAGGAACAACATATAATCAAATTTAAATATAGTTGCTCCTCGAAATTTGTGAAACCTCCATAAATCCTTTTATAAGCATTTCTTTATATATATATATATATATATATATATATATATATATATATATATATATATATATATATATATATATATATGTGTGTGTGTGTGTGTGTGTATATGTGTATATGTGTATATGTGTATATGTGTATATGTGTGTGTATATATATATATATATATATATATATATATATATATATATATATATATATATATATATATGACAACATATATAGGTTTGGAGCGCTACGGTCTACTCTTTTGCAACACGAGGGCTAATGAGATACTTTAGACAGTAGATAAATAATTATTTATAAGATTAGCTAAATGCATTTATTTCTTAGAGGCAATACGCAAAAAAATAACCTTTTAATGTACAAATAAATTATTTTTTCCATATACAAGTCAAAACATTAATTTTGTAGTAATAATACGAATTTATTTAAAGCCATAGATTTCAAATTCCCTTTAGTTATTTTCCAAATTCTAATACCTATACATACGAATTCAACATTGCTATCAAATTTCAATAACATATACGATTTCTAAAGATAAAAACGTTATACAGCTTTTTTAACCTCTATCTTACTATCTTGCAGTCATATCTTCTTAAACCATAAAAATCAACACATTACTCAAAAGTTTAAATAATAATAAGATATTTCTAAGGTTAAACTAGTAAAAGAAAGAACACAATTGAAACTTAAAAATCAAAACATTCGCTTCCCTAACGTGTATGACTGACAATTTGACTTAGTATTAATACATCCTTTTGTTGATATAATAAGTGTAATCTAATATATACAATATATCTTACATCTATCTAATAAGATTTATTACATATCTTCATTACAAATCGAAGAAATCAAAATTAACCCTGTTTTGAAATAAAATTAATAAAAAAGTAAAATATCGCTTCTATTTTGAGTATCAGAAAACAATAGTTAATGGATGAATTAATAAGTAAACAATCTTCAATAACAGGTTTAATAATTATTGAATATCAATATCAAAATGTATTATATCTTTCTTTAAACATCTGTTCTTCTGGAAATGGGCCTTAGATGTGAGATTATGTAACGTCTGTTATTTGAAGAGATGATGTTATATGAAATGGCTTAATTTGTCTATACGTAAACTTAATAAGTGAAACGATTACAATACCTTTTGTAATTCCTTTTTTTATAACCCCCCCTTTTTTTTTTTTTGTTTTTTTTTTTATATAAATATATCCCCCCCCCCCCCCCCCCCCCCCCCCCATTTTTTTTTTTTTTTTTTTTTTTTTTTTTTAAATATCTTTTCGAGTTCCAAGGAATACTTTTCTTGAGAGATTTAACCAGCTACAGCATTTAATGAAGGCATTAGTTCTGGATACAGGTTGTTCGATACCCATTTTTTCAAACAGTTCAAGTTCACATAACATTTATCTGGGTTTTAAACAAGGTCCAAATTTTCTGTAACACCAACTACATATTTCGGTTCACGTTTTGAAAAACTTTTCATAAATAGATGTTGATACAATAGCTTAATTATTTTCCACTAACTTCAAAAGAACACAAGCTCAAGAAACAGTCTCTCTGACACTGAGATTTAAAGTGTAAGTTATCGGTTACAGTCAACAAGTTACGACGAGAACGGTCAGCAAATAACCTGAACAAATTTCCACAAATTTGCTAGGGAAAGAAATGAATAAGGTATTGAGTAGTAACAAATGAAACTAAATCAGTGATTTGCTTATAAATTAAACTAGATATATTTTTTCTGTACCTCAGGTATTTGGTTGATGTTGTTTTTCTAAGGACAGGTCTCACCAAAGTCGTTTAACAGCTAACCGCGATTAACCCTTGACACCAACCAATGGTGGAACTTAGTTCTCCATTTAAACAGAGATTAATCGCGGTTAGCATTTAAACGACTTTGGTGAGATGATCTCTAAATTGCCTTTGGCTTAAAGTAACTAAGAAATTTTATAGCTTTTTAAAATTTGACGAGCAGTAAAACTATATTGAGAATTCCACAATTTCGATATGCTACAATCTCTTAAATGTGTTACAAACATAGAATACATCATTTTTGTAAAAGCAATTTTACTAACTCTAAAGTTATTTAACCCCATATTAATTTGAGTACTACTTAAGCTTCATTACAATTATTCCATGCTACAGTGCTGAGTTTTAGTGGAAAGAGTTTTGAATGTAATTTTTTACCAATATGAAATGTACTAGACATTAAAATTAATTTTTAAAATTTTTATGCTTTAGTTTTTCAAATTTAAAAAAAAAATTATTTTTAAAAGTTTTATAAACTTTTGCTCAAAATTAGCGTAACTGGTTTAAACCTCGTAACTATTTTGTATTAAACGTAATCATTGCTCTTTAGATTTTTCTTAATATGGCTCGTACTCACGGCGATTATTTACACCATTAGATTATATCATGACGTCACTAGAAGAGAATTTCGGCACGTTGGATTATGTCGAAGATGGAAGCTTTTGCTACTCTGGAGAAGATTTTCGCCATAATGACGTAGCCAGTTGAAAACATTGACTATTCAGATCGTTTAGAATCCCTGTGAGCAGCAGGCTATAAGTCTTGCTTGATGTATATTAAATGTTCATTACCCGGATTCAATTTAGATTTTTGTTTCGTGATTTTGAAAAAAACCTTAGTAGTTTGTTCATAATTTCGAAAAAAAAACAATATAAGGTAAAATTCAATATAACAGGAAATTCTGACAGCAGTTTTATTATTTCCATCAGTAATATTTCCCTCTCTTTTCCTTTGTAGATCCACAGAGTCAGCTGAAGTTCCAGTGTAAAATGAGGGGTGTAACGTACTGCGGCTCACATCCCAATCCCAATGTGGTGCAGCTACACCGAACTAATGGACTTAGCGGAGGTATGGATCTTTATATCTGTTTATTTAAGATGATTTTTTTTAATTTCCATCACAGCGGACAATACAGACATTTATCTTTATGACCCACAGAGATATAAAAGAAACTATAGAAATAAAATAAGAAGAAAATTGCAGAAAGATACGAGGATACAACTACAACAAAATTACACAAAGAACTATTAAACAATAAGTATGTAGATGGATAAAAATTAGAACATTAAAAGGATAGAATAGGATAAAATCTGAAAATTGTCTGTAAGTCATTCAGCAAACAAGGATAGGTTCAGCATTCATAACCGCACTATTGCAACAAAGGGGGCAATCAGGAATATCGACCTGTGCAGATGTTCATAAAAGTAGTCGTGCATTGTAGCTAGACAAAAGGCAGCACAGTGCTGCTTCTAGGGTGGTGTGGGAATATAGATGTGACTTTTGCAGAATCTTTTTTCCTTTCTTTTAGGGCCGGTGTTACCAAAGTCGTTTAACAGCTAACCGAGATTAATCTCTGTTTAAACGGAGAATTTCTTCCCACTACTGATTGGCTCCATTAGTTAATCACGGTTAGTCGTTAAACTACTTTGGTGAGACCGGCCATCAATTATAACAACTGCTTGGCGTTGAAGATGAATTTGATTTTTGACAATACAGACTTGTAACCAACCCGGTCATATAAAACTTAAATAATATGGCATCCCTTTTTAGTCAACTTTTTTTATGCTACACTTAAGATGTATTACAGGGTTTAATTTTTAAAATTTGAAGCGAAGTCATTTTTTTGTCATTAATATTTATTTTAGCAAAACATATTAAAAAAATTTCAATAGAACACGTTTAATAGACCTAATCATACAGTGTATTATATAAATGATTTTATTGTATATTACACTAGTCATTATATAATAATTTTAGCAGGTTTTTATTCAAAACATTAAAAATAATAGTTTTTACAATCACATAATATTTTGAATAACTTAAAATTATAAATCTGTCTGAAATTTTCCATATTTGAATTTATTCTAAAGGAATCTAAAAGAAGAATCGATATAATGGGGTAATTTTAATATTTACAGTACTTTTATAAATTGAATTTAAATTAAATGTTACTTATTTACTTATTAACAATTCAGAAATATTTTTAAACAGTTTTTACTATCACATGTGTAATGAAATAAATTTATTAAGCAGACCACTTATAGCTGATCATTTTAACTAAATGAAAATAAAAATTCCTACGTTATTTAGAATTTTAATAATTTTACAGACTAAGAAAGGTTTTTTTTTCTGATAATGTTATTTGTTGTATTAAATTCAGGGTTTATTTTATACTTTGCTACTAAAAGTAATTATTTTACTAAAAAAATACCGAAAAAGTTTTAAAAAAATGTGTATTCTAAAAGTATTATGTTAAGTTATTGTAAGTCAAAACCAGAACACGTTTACACTGTAAAGTAGCAATTTAAAATCCTTTAAAAATACGTAGGATGAATATGAACTGCTTACGTTTTAGAAAGCACGTGCGTAACTGTTTATGTGACTCGATTTCAAAAACAGAATTATTCAGAATAATAGTAGCCTAGACTGCACGGAGTTTCTATTGGGCAATCGCCTGTTATCATGAATGTCATCTGGACATGTTTAGTGAAACTTATTTACTGTTAGGTAGATTATATGCCGATATTATATTTGATAAACATGATTATGTAATTAAGAAAAATATTTTAACAGCTTCAAAAATTAAAAAATGCATATTAAAGTCAATGCTTTTACTTTTTTGGATTAATAACAAAAAATAAAAATATATTCAAATTTATTAAAAAATAGGAAATAGAAAATAGAAAATTCAACCTCTGGGATTTTAAATTCAAGTGATTCTTTTGCGAAATCCAATTTTTGAAAAATCGCGTAAAGTACAATTAATTTTGATTTTCACGAATGGAATTACAAACTGTTAAATGAACAAAGACGAATTCAAGAGGAGAAAAAAATATTTGCATCGTTTCATCTAAGTGTGTGAGTGCATATATCAGTTTGATGTAACCTATCAAGGCCTAAAAGTTGCTTTGTACTAGGATTAAATACTTTAAAAATAATTAGTTTAAGAACATAGCCATACTATTTAGTAACAGCAGTTTTTCTGACTAAAAAAATTCAAAATATTCTAAAAAAAAGGGTTTATATTCTAACTTATGGTAGGTAATAAATGTACATTAACGAATAAACATATTTTTCATAAAAAAAATGAAATCCGACATTGCTAGATTAAATTATTACAGTTTCTCGTCTTGATTTTAGTGCTTATAATGTATTTTTTATTTATTTTTTTTTCAATCTTCCATGGTAAAATGCATGGTACTCCCATTCCAGTTTTTAAAATTCCCAAAATTCAGGACCATTTGGATATTTTGAGACATACGATAATATTTCTTCACAAGTTTTTGGATTATCATAAATTAAAATAATTAAATGTAAAAAACGGGAAATGTACAGATTAAGGAGTAAATAAAAAAAGTTCATCAACAAAAACAAATAGTGTTCAACCTGCTAGAACTAGCTGGGAACTTAATGATCTGGCCTATTAACTAAAAGGGAAATTATGATCGTTTTTAGGGGTTTACTTCAGAATAGGTAGGGGATAAAAAATACTTTGTCCTTTTACTTTAGGTAAAACTTATTCCTAAAAATCAAGAAAAGAAATTCAAGTTGTAACCTAGCATTATCGGTTTTTTATGTACGCTTAATCATTGGCTTAATTGCTTTTCGTAGTATCCGTTACAAACACTTTTTCCTGTAAAAAAATCTAGCTGTTTAATTCACGCGTTAAAAGTAAACTGCGGAATTAATATTTCAGTTTTAAGGAATAAAATAAAACTACTGAATTTTCCTTTTTAATTACTTTCTAGGAGTACCAGTTCTTGTCCCAGAGGATCGCTCTAACCAGAAATTGGTTTTTCGGAGGAAAAAATACAATTTCTAACACAAAATGGAGAAAGTATACAAAAAATTTAAATAATTTTTTCAAATATATAGAGAGATCCTAGAGTTCATAATTAAGATAAATGAGATGATGAACATAGACGAACGATGCTATGAAAAAAACGCAAATTAATAGAATATGCAAGGTTGCAATGCGAAGCAAAAAATTAACTAATGTAATTTCAAAAATATTAGAATGTCCTATCATTCAAAAAAAATTTAATAGTAATCATCCGTTATATATTTAGCTTCTCTTACATTTATAATTTTTTAGAAAGGTGCATTATTTCTGTTTACAAATATTCGAATATATATGACTATGTTAAGCTTTATCTTGACTCATTGACATTATTTATTTTGCTTAGAATCAGTTGTAAATATATTTATCTTTTTAAAAAATAGTTACTTAGTTTATTAAAAAAAACTTTAAAAGTTCACAGCAGAAATTATGTTTCAGCTTTAAAGAGAAAAAAAAAATAATGCTGAATTTTCTTTATTAATTACTTCCTAGGAGTCGTAATTTTAGCGCCAGAAAATCGCTGGAAACGGAAATTGGCTTTTGGAAAAAAATACAATCTCTAACATAAGATTGATATTGCGTACAAAAAATTTAAATAAATTTCTAAAACGTGGAGAAAGAATCTAGCATTCTTAATTAAGATAAATAAGATCATGTACATAGACGGTGCTATTAAAAAGTATAAGAAGTTAATAAAATTTGGACGGTTGTAATGTGGAGTAAGGGATTAATTGCTTTATAAAAACTTTTCGTATTTGAAAAATTTTGTAATATCTCTGACGTAAACCTGTTTTTAGGAGTTTTTCTGTATTATTTAATAACTCCCACTTGCAAGGCGTTTTTATATTTTGAGTAAGATTTTCAATATTTTTTTCTTTTAAGAATCGATACTTAACATTATTATATTAAAAATTAAAAGAAAAACAGCCTATATTATTTTTAAATGTGTTTAAAATTTTCAAAATTCCGAATTTTATTTTAAAATTCTTATAGATTTTAAAGCTCTACATACATACACATATGTATGTGTGAGTGTGTAATGGGATATTCTCTTGTTGGAAATTGAATAAAACTATCTCTTGCGAATTTCTTTTAATTTGTAATAACTTGTAATATATAATTGAAAAAATTCAATACATATTCGTTCGGATAATATTGTACCTGATTGTATGATACTGTCTACTGTAGTAGGTTAAAAAAAATTGATTAATCTGGTTCAATACAGATAAAGTATGTATTTATCTATGAAATTAAAGGAAGTTATAAAATAACCTTTCATTTTACAGTTCCGATAAAAACTGTCAAATAATTCGATTTAAAAATGCTTCTGTATTCCATTACAAAAGTAAAATTCCATTCATATTTCAATGCACTTTATTGAGAAAAATATTAAGTGCTAGTTCCTGTTTTTGGCTTCTGGAAAGAAATACAATCTCTAACATAAAATTGATAATACATACAAAAAATTTAAACAAATTTTTAAAATGTGGAGAAAGAATCTAGCGTTCTTAATTAAGATAAATAAGATCATGTACATAGACGATGCTATAAAAAAGTAACAGAAGTTAATAAAATTTGGACGGTTGTAATGTGGAGTAAAGGATTAATTGCTTTATAAAAACTGGTTATATTTGAAAATTTTGGGAATATCTCTGACATTAACCTGTTTTTGGGTGTTTTTCTGTATTATTTAATAATTCTCACTTGCAAGGCATTTTTACGTTTTGAGTAAGATTTCCAATATTTTTTCTTTTAAGATTCGATACTTATAGATTTCTAAAATTATTATTTTAAAAATTAAAAGAAAAACAGCCTATATTATTTTTAAATGTGTTTAAAATTTTCAAAATTCTGAATTTTATTTTAAAATTCTTATATATTTTAAAGCTCTACATACATACACATATGTATGTGTGAGTGTGTAATGGGATATTCTCTTGTTGGAAATTGAATAAAACTATCTCTTGCGAATTTCTTTTAATTTGTAATAACTTGTAATATAGAATTGAAAAAATTCAACACATATTTGTTCAGATAATCTTGTAGCTGATTGTATGATACAGTCTAATGTAGTAGGTAAAAAAAAAGAAATTGATTAATCTGCTTCAATACAGATAAAGTATGTATTTATCTATGAAATTAAAGGAAGTTATAAAATAATCTTTCATTTTAAGTTCCTATAAAAATTGTCAAATAATTTGATTTAAAAACGCTTCTGTATTCCATTACAAAAATAAAATTCCATTCATATTTCAATGCATTTTACTGAGAAAAATATTAAGTGCTAGTTCCTGTTTTTGGCTTCAGGAAAAAATACAATCTCTAACATAAAATTGATAATACATACAGAAAATTTAAATAAATTTTTAAAATATTGAGAAAGAATCTAGAGTTCTTAATTAATATAAATAAGATCATGTAGATAGACGGTGCTATAAAAAAAAGTATAAGAAGTTAATAAAATTTGGACGGTTGCAATGTGGAGTAAGGAATTAATTGCTTTATAAAAACTTACTGTATTTGAAAATTTGGGGAATATTTCTGACATTAACCTGTTTTTAGGAGTTTTTCTGTATTGTTTAATAACTCTCACTTGAAAGGCGTTTTTATGTTTTGAGTAAGATTTCCAATATTTTTTCTGTTAAGATTCGATACTTATAGATTTCTAAAATTATTATTTTAAAAATTAAAAGAAAAACAGCCTATATTATTTTTAAATGTGTTTAAAATTTTCAAAATTCTTATATATTTTAAAGCTCTACATACATACATACACATATGTATGTGTGAGTATGTATTAGGTTTGGTTTTTGGTTTTTTTGGGGAGCGCTACGGTCTACTTTTTGCAACACGAGGGTTAATGAGACCGGGACCTACTGTTTAAAGCCGATTCAGAACGGCTACGAATGTCCATGCCATAGTGGGATTCGAACCCACGAACTCCTGTTCCGAAGGACAGCACCCTAACCATTCAGCCATCGTTCGGCGAGTGCTTATTAGGATAATCTCTTGTTGGAAATTGAATAAAACTATCTCTTGCGAATTTCTTTTAATTTGTAATAACTTGTAATATAGAATTAAAAAAATCAACACATATTTGTTCGGATAATTTTGTACCTGATTGTATGATACAGTGTAATGTAGTAGGTAAAAAATAGATTAATCTGCTTCAGTACAGATAAAGTATTATTTACTTATTAAATTAAAGGAAGTTATAAAATAATCTTTCATTTTACCATTCTGGTAAAAACTGTCAGCTAATTTGATTTAAAAGCGCTTCTGTGTTCCATTATAAAAAATAAAATTCCATGCATACTTCAATGCACATGACTGAGAAAAATATTTAGGGCTAGTTCCTGTTTTTGCGTCTCGAAAAAAATACAATATGTAACATAAAATTGATAATATATAGAAAAAAAATAAATTTTTAAAACGTGGAGAAAGAATCTAGCGTTCTTAATTAAGATAAATAAGATCATATACATAGACGATGCTATAAAAAAGTAACAGAAGTTAGTAAAATTTGGACGGTTGCAATGTGGAGTAAGGGATTAATTGCTTTATAAAAACTTTGAAAATTTTGGGAATATCTCTGACATTAACATGTTTTTAGGAGTTTTTCTGTGTTATTTAATTACTTTCACTCCCATATCCTTTATATACTTTGTGTAAGATTTCCAATATTTGTCTTTTAATATTCGATACTTATAAATAGATTTCTAAAATTATTATTTTAAAAATAAAAATAAAAACAAGCTATATCATTTTTAAATTATGTTTTATAATTTTCAAAAATCTGAATTTATTTTAAAATTCTTATATTTTTTAAAGCTGTACATACATGCACATATGTATGTGTGAGTGTGCATTATGATATTCTCTAGTTGGAAATTGACTAAAACTATCTCTTGAGAATTTCTTTTATTTTGTAATAATTTGTAATATAGAATCGAAATTTTCAACACTTGTTTCTTTGTATAATATTGTACCTGACTGTATAATACAGTCTAATGTAGTAAGTAAAAAATAAATTAATCTGCTTCATTACAATATTTTTTAAAGTTCTACATACATACAAATATGTATGTTTGAGTGTGTATTATGATATTCTCTCTTTGATAACTGAATAAAACTTTCTCTTGCGAAATTCTTTTAATTTCTTATATATAGATTCGAAAAAATTCAACATTTATTTCTTCGGATAATCTTGTACCTAACTGTATAATACAGTCTAATGTAGTAAGTATAAAATAGATTAATCCTTTGATAATTTCATTTTTTTTTTCAGAATTCGGTCAAAAAAATGTCACATTTTTTAATTGCATTTTCTTTTGTTAATTTTACATTTTTAAGTAAAGATATGTTATTAAAATTAACATTTCTAATATTTTTAAGCATTTATTACAACTTTTTTTCTTTCTATGAAAGCATCATAGAACTGAAGTTTACCTTTAGTCTCATTGATATCCAAGTTAATTTTTGGAATTCCAGTGAAAGCAAATCTATTAGGCGGATCCGAAGGATTATCACAATTAATTTCAAAAAAATTGTCTTGCTTGACTGATTCTATCTGTACTACTATCAGAGTCACTATTATCCAGGTCATCTAGTAAACTTTCGCTACTATCATTTAATTCAGTTTCTGATTCCGAGTCAAAATTCGAATCACAAGAAATTAGCTCCACACGTTCTGAATTATCCACTATTTAAAAGTAAAAATATAATATTCAACTCTTACATCAATAAAATTATCAGGCGGTTAGTAAAATATAACCAGAAAGCTATACACTGAAAGATAACAATTAGTCTTCTGATACAAAACATGCGAAAATAAACCTCGCTTTTGAACCAATCAGAGTAGAAAATACAATAAGCTGCAAACTATCATTTACTGAACATCTATACGAATAATTTGTTACTAAAATTTGAAAAAATACCGCCGAAACGTTACAAGTGAAATAGAAATTAGATTGTCCGTACGGCGTACGGGCAAAACAAGGAAGGGGTTAATCTGCTTCAACACAATATTTTTTAAAGCTCTACATACATACACATATGTATGTGTGAGTGTGTATTATGATATTCTCTAATTGGAAATTGAATAAAACTTTCTCTTGCGAAATTATTTTATATTGTAATAATTTGCAATATAGAATCGAAAAATTCAACACTTATTTCTTCGTATAATCTTGTAGCTGACTGTATAATACAGTCTAATGTAGTAAGTAAAAAACAGATTAATCTGCTCCAATACAATTTTTTTAAAGCTCTACATGCATACACATATGTATGTGTGAGTGTGTATTATGATATTCTCTAGTTGGAAATTGAATAAAACTTTCTTTTGTGAAATTCTTTTATATTGTAATACTTTGTAATATAAAATCAAAAAAATTCAACACTTATTTGTTCGGATAATCTTGTGTCTGACCGTATAATGCAGTCTAATGTAGTAGGTAAAAATAGATTAATCTGCTCCAGTACAGATAAAATATTTATTTATCTATTAAATTAAAGGAAGTTATAAAAATAATCTTTCATTTTACCTTCCTGATAAAAATTATCAACTAATTTGATTTAAAAACTCTTTTGTATTCCATTATAAACAATAAAATTCCATGCATACAGCAATCCAATTTACTGAGAAAAATTTTTAGTGCTAGATTATATTTTCTTGTATATTATTGCATTACGATGTTATATGTTTACATTCGAATTTCCAACTTATACCAAAATCTCAACATTTATTATAATATGTTTCAGATTCTTTTCATAGAATATATCTATATTCACACTAAACGTAGTATATAATATTCTGAAAGAAACAGCCAGAATATGTAAAATTTATTGAAAACTTAGCTTTTTTAAATGTTTTCTCTGGCACATTTTTATTCGAAGATTGGTAACAGGAAATACTTTCACTTCTTGACAGTAGCTTAGTTTGCAAACAGTAGAAGAAAAGTTTTTAAATTGAAACATTTGAGAGACAGTTTGTTCCTCAAAAAGCGTGGGAAAAATATATCTTGACGCCCACCTACTTTCTCTTGTTCTATTTCTGGTATAATCACTAAAATATTTCAGCTGATTTTTTTTCAAGTCGCGCGAAAGGAAGCTAAAATTTGTGATCTATTTTTGTTTCTGAATTCTAACAAAATCGAACGCGACGTGAAAAAGGAAACCTGAAAGGAAGGGAATAAATTGAAGTAGTCTGATTTTAGTTAGAAATATAGCAACATACAGTAAAAATTTCAAATGTTATAGCTATACTGCGAAATAAAGTTTAGAAATAAAATGGACACTTCAACTGTATTTGGAAGTGTATATCCACTATATAATAATAGCCTAAGTAATCTGTCCATCTGTCCTCGAATTTTTGAAGCGGTTGGACCTGGAATGGATACAGACATCCATATTGATTCTTGATGGGTTAGCAACGTTCGAAATCCACCCCTTCCCCGCTTTTCTAGCATTTAATGTAAATATTTCAAGCCCTATTTCCAAAGGTTAAGAGCAAGCGATTAAATTTATCAATATGTTACATAACAAAAGGTAAAAATAAAATTATTTACCATTATGACGTCATTCCGTTAACCATCTCCTTTAATCATTCCTTATTTTAAATTACTTAAATATCGTCTGCATTATTTTCATACATTTTATCACTGAATTAGATATTACGTAAATATTACTCTTTTTATATTTGGCTTAAATAATAGATTAGATACATATGGGATAATTTTAAATTTAATCATCGATTATTTTTTGTTACAATGAAAATTTTATCACTGGTATTAACGACAAATTTTATGTACCTCCAGGGTGTAGTAATAATGATAGTTTCATTCCTTTACTTCTATTAATTACTGTGGCAAAAATATTCGGAATAACTTAACGATAATTTTGATGTAGCTAAGAAAACTCCGAATAAGGCAATTTCACACAGCAGGACACATCTCAACTTATGACGACTTTGGCTCTTGTTTCAAACGAAAGGGCAACCATATTGGTAGCCTATTGTTTATTGTAAACATGAAAATGAATTGGAAGGGCATTAAAGTAGCTCGTGACGTTACACAAAATGGCTCTATTATCTTTCTAAATGAATTCAACACGATTCTAAACATCATTCAAATTATCGGGAAACTTTAGAGGAGTATGAAGATAAACAAATTATTGAGCGTGTACCAGATAATTCTCAGACAAAAAAACAAACCTTTTTTTACCTGCCTCATACAGTACTTTACAGTTCTGGAAAATTAAAAATTTACTGATCCCGTCATATGATTAGCTATATGCTAGTAGAATATAAGATTAAACTTTATTTGTATCTTTTTCATGTGTTTTAAAATTAAAATGAATAGCATACTCAAATTCATGCAAATGTCTGATTTTTTTCTCCTTTTCATAAATTAATATTTTGTGATTTTGGTGAAATATACCACATTTAGGTTCAGTCAGCTATTTCATGAAGTTTTATACAAAATCCCTTCATAGCAATATTAATTTTCTCTCAGCTTTTCGATCTGAACCAAAACTCTTACCGTAACCAGAGTGATTAACTCTGTGTTTCCCCTTCAACCCCAAAGTACAATAGGTTAGACGACTAAACCAACGCCATTTGTTGATGGCCTATTGTGGACCCTTACTATATTCCTCCCATTTCAAAGCACGTTGCAGGCATTAATTCTATTATATGACATTGTAGCATAGTTATCTACTGAACGGAAACACTGTAGAGCATGACGAGTTGGATGTTGTTTGAGGAAGCCTACGATTAAGATTATTCGGAATTTCCCATTTATGAAATGAAGCTTACATCTTCCACCTCCACCATTTGTAACAAGCCACACGAGTTTCAACAACATATTTTATGCTTTCATACTGACCAAACTCCCATCGTACACGGATAACGCACCATGTATTTGTTATAACAGGGTTAGCCAGATATTGACCACGAAGGTTATGTAATCATTGACAACATTGACAAGTTATACCGATGAATTAGAAAGCGATTTAAAAGTTTTCAAGCCCAACTACGACATTTAAATCAGATAAATAAAAAATTATAATAATATTATAAAAACAATACTTTTAGTACATCCCCTATATAATAATTGCCTAAGTAATCTGTCCGTCTGTCCTCGAATTTATGAAGCGGTTGGACATGGAATGGATACAAACATCCATATTGGTTTCTTGATGAGTTAGGGTTAGCAACGTTCGAAATCCACCCCTTCCCCCCTTTTCTAGCATTTAATGCCATTATTTCCAGCCCTATTTTCCCCAGTTAATTTTTTTTATTGTTTGGAGTGCTACTGTCTATTTTTTGCAACACGAGGGCTAATGAGACCGGGACCTACAGCTTAAAGCCGATTCCGAACGGCTACGAACATCCATGCCACTGTGGGATTCGAACCCACGAACTCCGGTTCCGAAGGCCAGCACTCTAACCAATCGGCCATCGTTCGGCTTTTCCCCGGTTAAGATCAAGCGATTAGATTTATCAATTTGTCACATAATAAACAGGAAAAAATAACATATTTTTTTCTAGCATTATGACGTCATTCCTTTAACTATCTCATTTAATCGTTTCTAATTTTAAATTACTTAAATATCGTCAGAATTATTTCCATACGTTCTATCACTGAATTTAGATATTACGTAAATAATTTTCTTTTATATTTGGATTAAATAATAGATTAGGGGGCTTACTCTGGACGTCTCTATTCTGGTCAAACGTTCGTTGTGACGTCACTTTGACGACAACTTGATCATTTGCTCGCATAATGTCCGCAACCTGACATCAAAATGACGTCACGACGAAGGTTCGAAACGAACCGCAAAATACAGAGTAAGGGCCTAGGGTCATATGTGATAATTTTAAATTTAATCATCGATTATTTTTAGTTGCCATAGAAATTTTATCACCGGTATTAACAACTAATTCCATCTATCTCCATGGTGTAGCGGAAATGATAGTTTCGTTCCTTTACTTAAATTAACTACCGTGGCAAAAAAATTGGGAAGGACTTAACAATAATTTCGAAGTGGCTAAGAAACCTTTTAATTATTTTTCTAAATGAATTCAACGTGATACTAAACTGCATTCGAAGTATCGGAAGACTTTAGGGGAGTAGGAAGATAAACAAATTATTGAGCGTGTACCAGATAATTCTCAGCCAAAAAACAAACCATTTATTTATCTGCCTTATAGGGTACTTTACAATTCTGGAAAATTAAAAATTTTACTGATCCCGTCATATGACGATCTATATGCTAGGTGTTTTATAGTACTGGAATAAATACAATTTATACAATTTCATTTTGAAATAAAACTTTATTTTTAATTTATATAGTTCAAAATTTTTTTGTGGGCAGGAAAATTTTATTTCTTTCATTCGGTGTACAACAAAATATCAAAGCTATTTAATATAGAGGTCTATTAAACAGATTGTAAAAAATTAGTTTAAAACGAACAGAACATTTTATTTTGTGATGAACACAAAACATTACTTTTAATAGTAAATACGGATATGAAGACAATACAATTCAATTCACATAGAGACTAAAATGCCGCAAACATTTGAAACCATTAGAAAACAGTAAAGTGTAAAGAAATGTGCTGTATTTTCACCTAATCTTAAAAGTGCTAAAAGTTTCATTAATCTTTTTCGTGTTTGTGTCAGTTATGATTCAAAATAACAGAATTTGTCTTAAATGAAATGAACATAAATGAACATATGTAGTATTATTTTCTAAATTAGTCAAATGTTTTCAGTTTGAGCATTTGATTTATACAACGTAGATTTAACAAAAATTTAATACTTCAATTTAAATTAAGAGACAGCTAAATACTGTTAAACACGTCGCATCGATTGAAATTAAATAATTTTAATTAAATAATTGCACAAATGAAATAAATAAATGTCTACCGATCACAAAGATAGCTCTAGAGAACTTGTCTGTTGTCGTGAAAACACGTCTCTCTCCATTACAGTGAAAGCCAAAATAAATCCGCCCACTTTGATTTACAGAACACCTCGATGGCGTGTTAACAATTTTTTTAATCATCTATAAAGCTTTTGTTGAAGGGAGCAGTTTCTATGCTGCACAGCAAATGTCTGACCCTCTAATAAATTTTCCAACTGAGAATTCGCAATAGCAGATACTATTGTATTAGTATTTTGGTGATTTCTTTTCAATAAAACAACTTGTATACAAAGTCAATTAAAAATGTTAGCATGCAATGAATATTAGAAGAAAATGCTATTTACCTATATCCTATGTGTTACACTTTAAAAAGATAATTAAAAATAGTTCTAAGAAGCATGCTTGTGTTCTTTTTATAAACTATCTTTAAAACCATATTTAATGAAAATCATATAACAGAAATGCATTAAACTGACAACATCTCAATTTTTTTAGCAAAAATAGCATGAACATCTAAATAATCGTTAACGAGAATGTTTCCCAATAACAAAATTTTATCTTAAATTATGAATAATCTGTAATCTCCATCTAACGAACTTTTCCTTGTAAGGAATTCTTTTAATCGTAATCAAATTTTTTAAAAAAATAGGTAGATTTTTATTGTACATTGATTTTTATTCATACATTTACTTAAAAAACTTAAAATCAATATATGCGATAGCTTTTCAGTTAGAGTGCACGATAGCTGAAAAACACTTTTCAGTAATATGCATTTAAGGTTTTTATAGTTTCCTTCAAACCTGTGATAGTTAATGCACAGATTTTACGGTTTTGCATGTTCTAATTCGAATAATTCAATAAGATTTCTGTTAATCTATTCAGAAAAGTCCAGAGATTTTAAAAATGTAAAAATAAAAAACTTTTTTTATGGTTCAAAGGTGATGCCCTTAAGCACTTTGTTAAGGTCTTATTTGTCCTCATATAGCAAAACAGTAGATCATAGCGTCCAAGTGTATTTTCAAAGTAATGATGAAATTTTATATGAAATTATTTGTTCCAGAATGATAAAGCCCTTTTTAAAATAAAACCTATATCATTCAAAATTTAAATAACAATACTTTAAAGGATAAACGAAATTTATTTTTTTAATAACCTTATATTGTTTATTTGTGTGATCGTTAAAATTGAGATTTTGTATAGATTACGATACCCATTTTATACAAAAGCTCTAGAAAAATGTACAATAATACATAGTAGTAGTTATCTATAAATTTATTATGAATTGTGTTCGGTTTTCAATATTAAAATATATATTTATTATTTTGAATTTAGTTGAAAGTCACAGTTAAATCCATTTAAAAATATACCACTAAAGAAAATTTAGTTAATTTTAATTATTTAACAGCATAATCTGTAATTTCCGTACTTTTCCTTATAAAGAATTTTTTCAAATCAAACTAGCCGTTAAAGAGAGACTCCCCTGTATCAGTATACATATAATTAATTTTCAGTAGAACAATTTGTAAGGTTACATAGCCTAAACTAGATACAAAATGTATTTTACGGGGGTTGTTGCATAAGTCATGGCAACTATTTTTTTTTTTCTTGTAGATATGTAAACGGATCACAAAAGTATTTGGGTCATATCTATGCAGAACAACAGATGGTTCTGTGATATCTGGTAGTAGCACAGCGAGGGCTGTGAAATCAGACAGTTGGTGAGTGTCGTGAGAGATGTAAGTAACCCTTGTTGAGCAGTGCGCTTACAGCAAAATAGGCGTTCCCTGGGTAAGAAATGCGATGGAATGTCACAGTCACTTACTGGAAGTCTTTGGGAATAATGCCCTACCATACCGTACAGTAACACGATGCGTAGGACAGTTTCAGTAAGGATCAGCGGCAATTTTGATGTAGGCGCGCTCGTCCACACGGGTTAATTTCATCTCACACGACATTCATCAACTGACTGATTTCCCAGACTTTGCTACGCTACTACCAGCTATTACAGAGCCATATGTTGTTCTGTATACACACTATGTCTGCAGAACTTCCACACGACCCATATATGTTTGCGATCAGTTCATATATCTACAAGAAAAAAAATAGTTGCCATGACTTATGCCAGAACCCTCGTAAAAGTAGTTCTCAGAGCCTAATTGTTAAGATCTAAACTAATAACGCTCTAAATAACATAGAACACAAAATATGCTGTTTTTATATTCAATAAGAACATATTTAATGCATATAATATGTTTTTACAGATAAAAATAAATGCTAAAAATACGATTTTTTTAAAGTGTGAAAAGTATAAGCATTGTTTTGTAAAATTGTTTTAATATAATGAGGAAATTTTGATCTTAAATAATTCATTCTAATAGAAAGTAGTATTTTTAAAAGGAACTTTTGTTATTGGAATACCAAATAAAAAAACTTTATAGGTCGGAGTAAAATTATTCCTTTAAAAACCTCATATTGTTACTATATTTAGCAGTTAAAATTGAGGTTTTGTACTGGTTACGACACGCATTTTATCTTTGAGTGGCCATTAACATTTTATTTTTCGGAAATTCTCTTCGCAAATAAGAAGTACAGAGGGAGCCAAAGTTACTAGTAGTAAATAAGTAGGCAGCTTTTTGACTTAGAGGCATGCTATAAAATAAGGGGAAATACAGCTTATTTCTTTATTGCTGAACAGTAAATAAAAATTCCATATTGAAAGAACTCGGTCACATTATCGATTTTTGTCTCTCTTCAAAACGAAAAATTCGTTCAAAAAAACTATAATAAAAATGTTATTACACAAAAGCTCTATCAAATATATTCCCTGAAAAAGTGCACGCGGATGCTTTGAAAGAACTTACAGGAAACTTTTTATTTCAATAATCCTTGAGTAGTTTGAAGTTTTTCCTTAAAATGGCTAGTATGTCAAAGATAGAAGCAAATTCTTGCATAAAAAAGCAATTTTTTCTTTAAGCTTTGAAGTTGAATTTTCAAAAAGAGAATTAAAAATTAAAAAGAAATATAAAAGATATGTACATTTACCCATATGAACTATTCATAAAATATTTTTTAATCCACCAATTTTAAAATACAATGGTCTGAAACAAATTTCTAAATATAAGTCAATAATAATTCTTCAAATACAATATTTTCTAAATTTTCTATTGTTACGTTTATCTGTTATGCTGATTATTTTTACTTTTTAAAAAGAAGTATTGAGTAAGTAAAAAAAGTCTCTCACCAGATTATTTGGAGACAGTAAAATAAGAAATGTTTAATTACTTGCAAAGCCATATATCTTCATCATAGACATTTTTAGGGGGGTAAAAATATTCCTACTTATATAAAAATTTTTATTAATGTTTTCTATCTTTTCTGGGTAATTTTTAATTTAAATTATTCATATGTAAATGGTACAATGCATTTTTATATCACGAAGCAATGTTTTATCGATAGTGTAAAAAAAGTATAATACAAATATAACAACTTTAATACTTTGAACTATTTTGAGCGTCCCCAAGTCTACAATCTACAGCAGCTCATACAGTGCAGTACAAATATATTCAAAAATATTACAAACACATTCAAATACGATATATATAAACACAATGCATAGAAATACATTCAAATAGAAAAGAAAAGAAAGCAAGGATGATGAACAGGATATTTACAGGAAAATTGTATATAGTGCAGTACAGTAGTTAATATAGTATTGTAATCGTGAAAATTTTTAATTTATAATAAAATATCTCTGTAATGAAAAAGTTCGATATAACGGATTCTGCATGTCGCTGCCAGATGGCAGTAGTTAAAGTCTACAAATACACCGCTTTTACCGTAAAATAAAACTTTGAACCTTGAAGAGAATGTGTAAATGATGATTCCGATGTCTCACCATACAAAATTTAAAAAAGAAAGATGTATGCTATAACAAACGAACAAGGACGTCATGTGGTTTACACATCAGATTTTTAACTAAATATGTGATAACAGAGACGAAAACTATCCTAAACTTTAAATAAGAAGATAATTCCATGGTTTCAAAAAATTTCTATTTTTTCGATCAGTAAATTTAAGAATTAAATAAAACGATATTGGATTTCTGTATATTACATTTTTATTCCCTATTCCCATTATCTTGTAACTCTCATATGTGATAATATTGGTGGAATCAGAAACAGAAATTGCAGGACGTGAATTCACGTTAGTAGTAATCAGAAACGGCAGTGGTTGCGAATTTGTTGAAATTATTAATGACTGAATTCTTTAAATCTAACGTTTAAAAAAGTATTTATGAATTTTTATTCAGGTACATCTATTGAAATATTGCTCGTAAATTACATCCGTACTCTCATCTGTCATCATTTATTTTTCCACAAGTCTTTATTATTTTGACATTTACGTAAGTCCTTATATTATTATTACACTATCTTAAAGGGTTAATAAAGTACTAAATAACAAACATTTAAGTCATATTTTAGTTAGTATTTTTTCTTGTAACCATAATTTACGGTAAAGTCATCGTAACTTAAATGCGGTACATACAAGTGAATAAGTGACTATGAATATATACTAACTTGCAAGATCACTTGTGAAATAGGTTTAATAGCTTGAATCCAAATAACATGTATAAAAATTCGCTTAAGGAAAAGTATATTTTATGTACATACAATAAATCTAAATGTAAAGGAATTACTAGATAAAATTTATATCCAGTATGAAGGTTAATTTTTTAATTTACTCAGAAATGTTTTAACCTTTCAGCATGCGATAAGAATGCCTGAAGGAAAATATTAAAAATTAATAGTGAAACTAATATCAAAACTACTTACGCATATATATGATCAAACTAAAGCTCAAAATTCAAAGTGTTTTCCATCTAAACATATTATCATATTTATAATGCATCACATTTTTTTATATTTCTTTATTCATGCGAATTTAAAAGTTATGTTTATTTCTTGCAAACTATTTTTGAATCAGTGATTAACCCAACCCCTTGATTTTAATGTGGGATTTCTGACAACCTATAGCAAGAGAAAAAATCATTAGATTATAATTAACATCCAAATTTGAATCTTAGATACTTTTATGCATTTTAATATAAGAAATGGACCTGCTAACGAGTACCACATATTTTCTGAATTATTTAAATTGTCTGAATTATTCTGAATTATTTAAATTACCTTTAAAATCAAGTTTGTAAAGCAAGAGAAAAAAATTATTAAATTATAATTAACATCCAAATTTGAATCTTAGATACTTTTATGCATTTTAATATAAGAAATGGACCTGCTAACAAGTACCACATATTTTCTGAATTATTTAAATTGTCTGAATTATTCTGAATTATTTAAATTACCTTTAAAATCAAGTTTGTAAAGCAAGAGAAAAAAATTATTAAATTATAATTAACATCCAAATTTGAATCTTAGATACTTTTATGCATTTTAATATAAGAAATGGACCTGCTGACGAGTACCACATATTTTCTGAATTACTTAAATTGTCTGAATTATTCTGAATTATTTAAATTACCCTTAAAATTAAGTTTGTAAAGCAAACATGTCAAAATAATTCTCTTAAATTGAAAATAATAAACAGGAAATACACACTTCATTAAATAAAAATTAATACTTTTGTTCAACTTATAAATCAAAAATTATTTTGTTAAACGTAATTCAACCATTATTACATAGTTTGTCATGCAATATCATAATCTTTCCATTCTATTATACGAGTTTTAAATGTAATCATATTTATTCATTTCAAAGTATTTTTAAAGCAACAGCTAACTGCAAAATTTTGCACAATAAACTTTTTCCTACAACTTTAACTTCCCCACTATCAAAACCCTGGTTACGGATGTTGCGAAATTACAGTTGCAAGAGTCATTTACACATAAACATATATATGTCCTCCCATTCCCAGCGTGGTTATGTGCAAAATAAAATATGCAACTTCATTAAAATTTATAGTTAGTGCTTACAAAGTACATCCAAAGTAAAAGTTAAGAGAGGCATATGTCATCTACATTCCAAGATATATGTAAATATTTGCCTCCGTTAGGAAAATTCTCTCGATTCGCATTTTGAGAGGAGAGAAAACTTACCAGTTATGAAGGCATGTTTTTTTTCCTGCTAGAGAATTTTCACTTACTCAAACTTCCTTCACCAAAAGCCATTCCATTTTATCGAGGTTTTATGCCCGGCGTAATGCCCCCAAATTGGAGGATATTGCGCATTTTAGCTTGAGATTGCATAAAAAATTTAATATTACATTCCCCACAAGAAAAGGAATCTTTTGAACAGTTTGGCGTAGTGTTTTATCTACATTCTCGCACATCTCATTCATTTTGGGGAAAAGATGAACATCTCTTTGATTCAAGACTTAAAACTGTGTAAATTTTAGAAAAAGATAAATTTTTTAAAATTGTTAAAGAATAACAATTTACTCGGTTTTTTTTCTTTTTTTTAAATTTAAGTCTTTGTAAAGAAAACTTTTGAACAGTTTAGCGTAGTATTTTATCTATATTTTCGCACATCTTATTCATTTTGAGGAAAAGATGAACATCTCTTTGTTTCAAGACTTAACACTGTGTAAATTTTAGAAAAAATATCAATCTTTAAAATTGTTAAAGAATAACAATTTACTCGGTTCTTTCTTTTCCTTTTTTTATTAAATTTAAGTCTTTGTAAAGAAAACTTTTGAACAGTTTAGCGTAGTATTCTATCTACATTTTTGCACATCTTATTCACTTTGGGGAAAAGATTAACAACTCTTTGTTTCAGGACTTTAAACTGTGTAAATTTTAGAAAAAAAAATCTATCTTTAAAATTGCTAAAAAATAACAATTTACTCGGGTTTTTTCTTTTTTTAAATTTAAGTCGTTGTAAAGAAAACTTTTGAACAGTTTAGCATAGTATTTTATCTACATTCTTGCACATCTTATTCATTTTGGGAAAAAGATGAACTTCTGTTTGTTTCAAGTTTTAAAACTGTGTAAATTTTAGAAAAAAATCAATCTTTAAAACTGCTAAAGTATAAAAATTTACTCGGTTTTTTATTATTATTATTATTAAATTTTTTAAGTCTTTGTACAGAATTCTATTTACGAAAAATTTACGTTGAGGTATAGTTTTATTAAATTTGAAAATATCGTTATCAAAAATAAAAATGTTAATAAAATTAAATGTTGATGCAGAAGAACGTTCGTTAAAAAACTATTGAATTTAAAATAATTACCGTAATTCAGGTTTCTTTATTTCATTTAAAAACATCCCTTAAATTAAATGTTTATTAAAAATTATAAATTCTCTCTGGCAAAAAATTGCTACTACTTAATGTAACTATATAAAAACTTAACCACTTAACATGCAAATAAAATAAAATTTAATGTTTAAGTTTCATTTTTAAATGTGAATTATTATAAAACATGTAATTGACTTCAAGTTTAGTAGTACTGATGACTGTTCTAAGATACTTAAACTTGAAGTACACAACAGGTTACTCATGGCAAAATGCTTTTATGGGTTGAGAAACCACTTCAAAACCAAATGTATTAATGTTAAAAAAATTAATTTATGTAAAACCTTAATCAGACCTATTGTTCTATATGGCAGCGCGTGCTGGCCATTAAATAAAAATGAAAAAGATAAGCTATTGACTTTTGAACAAAAAATACTTAGAAAAATCTTTGAAGCAGTTAAAATGATGTCTATAGAATCCAATATAATTATGAAATATACAATAAATTTAAAGAACCAGATATTGTCAAAGTTATTAAGGCCAGCCTCATTAGATGGCTGGGACACCTATCTAGATATGAAGATTCTTACCCAACTAAACTAGTGACCTTTTCAAAAATTGAAGGCAAGCGAAAAAGAGGAAAACCTCCCACCAGGTGGATAGATTCTGTAGAGAGGAATTTGAGAGAACTGGGAGTCCATCATTGGCGATCTATTGTCTGTGATAGAGACAGGAGGAGGAAGCTAATGGGGACGGTCTTGGCCTGTAACAGGCTGTAGTCCTGACGAAGAAGATGTAGTTGACTTAAAAACTAACTGTTATTTGTCATAACTTTTGGGTCTGTCAATCTCCAATATTGCCTATTATGACATTTGTCGTGGGAGATTACTGCTATGCCGAATACTAATTTTAATATGATTCTTTCTGATTTTCTTATTTGTGAATGAAACTGTGTTATTGACAGTGTTTAAAGGGTGAAAGAATAAGCATACTGATCATTGCAAACTCCCAGAATCTACTGAGTATCTGATAATGTAATGCACGGTGTGTGACAAAAACAACTCATGATGAGGTAGATTCGTCAAAGTCTACAGGGTTATAAAATATGAAAAGCGAATCTACAGGGTTATAAAAAATGAAAAGCGAATCTGGCTCATTGTAAATAAAGGGATTAAGTAACTTTGTAAGAAAACAATACTCGGAAGCCGTGGTAGCTCAGTCGGCAAAGGCAAAGCTCTCGTAACTGAAGGGTTGAGGGTTCGGAGCCCGAGCCGGCCTAAGATCGTGTTCATTAAAGGTGAGTGGGGCACGTAAAATATGTTAGTGGCCACAATGTCCTCCAAGTTCTCCAATAATACCTCTGAGGGAGGCAGGCCAAGTCTACTGCTTGGTCCCTGCGTCAAAATTACGAGGACCTACGTGAAGGAAGTCGTTCTTTCACCTTAATGGTGCTCATTAAAACGAAAGGCGCACCCTTTTGCCTTAATACGAAGTAGCATTCGGCTCAATCGTGCTTGGTTTGACCAGGTGGCATAAGAAAACAACAACACTCGAAGAATACATTCAGCGTAACAAATAAAAAAGGAAAGGAATGTAATATCTAAATATTATAGATATAGAAAATACTATGAAATTTATGTAAAAAATTAACAAGATACATGTCGAATTATATGTTACACAATATATAGTTACAACATAGTATAGACGTGCACGTTATACATGTACAATGACCTCTTCGCCTGTATGTGTGTACGTATGTGTAAATGGGAATTTATTTCAGATACAACAGAATACTGAAGCTTGGTTCTCTTTCATAGCAATACAAATTGATTACTTGTATTTGCTTTTTAACTAACTATTAAGGGTTTTGCACAACAATAAAGAACATACACGCAAAATCAGTTTTTCGTGCATATAAAAATATTGTGCATTAAGAGAAAATTATGAATTTATTTCGCACTAAAAAATGCCTAAGTAAATAGTAACCAAACTTAAAGTAGCAACATGAAATTCTATTTAACAGCATTTTCTACAACTCAAATGGCCCAAAATAAAACTAATAAAAATCAAACGTAGAGGAATTCTACTCTTTTAGCTGTTTGGAATCCGAGAAGGTGTTTAAGGAATGATGTTTCATTTTTCTGCAAAAGAAAAATGAAATACTCTACGAATGAAACTGGGATAAGTTTACTCACAAAAACAGAAAGTTTCATCACGAACATTTTATACAGCGTATTTTTAGAAACGTAGAGATGGAATTACCTAAAAAAAGCCTTCAGAATTTTTTTATGATCAGTATAATAGTACAAAACAAACTTTCGCCTCGTGTCTCGCATTGTTTATTGTCACCCATCCAAACGAAAATGTAGAAGGAAAAAGAGGAAAGCAAATCCTTATTGAGCTCTTTCAGAGAAAATTAAATCATGTAATTTTACTTGAGAACTTTAGGCTATACAGCTGCACATGCGAAAAATAAAAAGGATGAACTTTTGGTATGATTTTCATTCGGTAAATGCACAACTATTTAAATTATTCTAGTATTTTGTACAATATAAATTATATATTGGCTTAATTCCACAATTGAGTGACAATTGATTAAAAATCTGAAAAGTGATTGATAAATTATGTAAAGAAGAAATCTTCAAAATATTAAGAAAATTATCAAACACTCACTCAAAACTTAACGACGGATAAATACAATTAAATACAGAAACAGGTTAATTTTAAATTAATTATATCCTTTTATATCTTATCTATACGAGAATAAAAATATACCGTCTCCCTAGACCACAGTCTCACACTGCTAGAAGAACACGTGTGGAGGCGCTGTTACTGTTTCAAGTGTTTAATCGTGTACATCCTTAAGTCAATTTCTTCTATAAAGGAAATAACCAACACGATGAACTATGTCAATATAATGACTAATTTATACGTCAACTATCTTTTCCAAAATAAGAGCTTTATAAATTATTTATCTTAGGATGCAGGAATTAGGGTAGAATGGTTTTAAGAATTTTTAAAGAACTCGAATAGTTAATCTAACAAATTAATCCCATTAATTAAATTATATAAATAACAGCACCAGCTCAGAAACTACGAGATGATGCTGTACAGTTTCAAATGCATTGATGATTTCATCTTTAAGATTCAGCCTAATCTGTTAGCCATTTATAAAAAAAAATATATCCTATTCAAATGTGTATAGTAGCGTTTGCATACCGAAACATGGAACCCTACTGAATTAGGAGGCACGCTTCACTGCTAACTATCTCTGAACAGCATTACTAACTATAACTGACCAGCATATTTGTACTTTTAGTAAAATACATTCCTTTTGAATAATTCTGAATGACAATAAATATTTACTTTGTCCAATTTTGAAATATTACACTACCTTATGAATTATCAAATCAATAAATTTTTTATTTCTTATTTCCTTTGATTTGTCTTTACTTTATGATTTCTTCGTTTACCTTTTTCTACATTTACAGTTTAAGTACGTAATATAAATATTCTAATATTCAGAAAACCAAATAACAACTTTATTTCTGTTGAATTCTCTTAATCGTTCTGATAGAGATGGACATTTAAATACCCCACCTCAATTATTATTAAAATTACAAGAAAAAATTATTACTTCAAATTTTAGACGAAGTATTTGGCAATCCTTCTGGAGAAAAAGGAAGTTTATTTTATTTAGTACGCATTTTACAGTTATATAAATTTGTAATACATATTCAATAATAATTTTACTACTTCACCCTTTGTAAAAGAAAGAGACATACCCAAAGATAAATAAATTGTATTCCCGCAGTTCTATTAAAGCAAAGATCATGATAAAGTAAATTAAAAACAAAAATGTTTATTCTTTGTATCCACCAATATGAAAGCTAAAACTCAAAATAAATTATTTTCTTAACCTTTAAAATATTTTAACATTGTCATGTAGTAGAAAACCCACTCATGTGATTTCTTTAAATCTTTTTTCAAGAATGTATCCTATTTTTAAAAAAAATATATTAAGAAAAGTATATTTCCACTCTCAAATTCAGAAGTTACGCATAGGTTTGAGTAGTAGGAAATTTAAGTTAATAGGGATAGAAAATATCTCTTATATTTATTTAAATGACAACTCAAGATATTTATACTTTTTTCCATATATAATTTGGGATATGGAAGAAATTAGATTATACATATATATACTACAGAAATATTTAAAAACACACTTAATATATGACAGGAAAAAATGTTTGATATTAAAGTCTGAATTTCTAATTTGGAGGACTTTTATGTAAAGAAATTCCTAAGAAAAAATAAAAAAAATGAGAAATAATTCCATGATTAAGTCTGAAAGGCATAGAATTCACAAAAAATAAGAAAAGCATTATGCACATGAGAAAGAATCCTACAGATTAGAATTAAATTTAAACCATTTTATAAACGTCAGTAAAAACTAATGAAAAGGAAAAATAAACGTCAGAAAATAGGACTTTTAAAAACTTCTTCCTCTAAATATTGAAATACTTGATATGACGTAAAAAAAATAGTATTCAAAAAAGAAATATTTTATTTGCTAAATCTAAAAGACTGATTAAAATATTTTTCTTTCTAGTTTTGTATTATTATGCTAAAAAAACTATGATTAAAGATTTCAATGAAATACAGTTTAATACTTTAGAAAGACATTAATCCATCAACCATAACACCCAATTTATATCTAAAACCCTCGGGCTAGGTACTTATACCCGTTTGGCAATATAGGTGAAGTTCTGACTTTCGGTATCAGAGTTCGGAGCAAACTTTCCGCTACTAGGAAAGTACAAAGTTTAGGAGATTCCCCAGAGTAACTTCTCGAAAGCCTTACACCCATCAGGGTAGATGGCAGTTTGGTATCAAGGTATTTGAATCTATGGGATCGAAATCACGTGTTGGCATAGAGGGTACGTTGCAATGTAAATTTTTGCTGCATGCGAGCTAATTTTATGATAACGTACTACTTAAAGTCAATTGCGAATGGCGGCGAGCAGCAATGCAAGCAATGGAATTTGAATGCACGTACTCAATAGGAACGCCCGAAAATTGAGGCCATCTTTCAGTGCCATGAATTTCATAGTGGTTCAGAAATCCTTTTAAGCAGTAGGTAAAATACTAATTATGTGTCCAAAGAGTTTCCATAAATCACAACGCTTTGGAACGTTGCAGCGAAACAAACAAATTTATACCCAATTTCATATATTTTTATTTAAGCAACAATAGTGATAATTATACGGAAAATTAATATGAAGTAACGAAATCAAGATTTATATAAATCAATCTTCAGCACCAACATAAAAGGTCCAGGTGTGTCACACACGGGTGAATTCTTATATCTTACTCCCTCTGTACCATAATAGAATCAGCAGTGAACGAATTAAATTTATCTTATAATAATAATAATAACAACAAAAATACAAAACGCAATATTAATTATTTAGATTAAATTAATTCATAAACTTATAGTTTTACTTCTAATTTTTATTTTGAATTTTCAGATAATTCCTGATTTTTTTTTTTTTTTTTTTTTTTTTTTTTTTTTAATTTTGCATTTTAAACTTTTGTAATTGCACCTTTCTCCAACTTTCTTCTTCCTTTTGATTCATAAAAAACTGTAAAAACACAACTCAATCTTTGCTAAAATATTAATTTTCATCTTACTTTTACAATAAGTTGATATTCAATTGAAATAAAACAATTGATTTACATCAGCGGCTAAAATTAGAAAGTTAGAAATAATTCGTAATATTTAAGCCAAAACAAAAACTTGGATTTTATAAGGACTTCTTAATTTTGTGCTACAATAAAGCTTAGAGCTACTTTCGTTAATATTTCTTCGATATTTCCACTATTATTGGACAGGGAATAAAAAATCAAAAATTTACGGTCATTATTTAAAATGGTATTACAGTAACACATAGATGACTGCATACCGATTCAAATAGTCATTAAGTCATTGGCATGTCACAGATAAAAAATTTTCATTTCAACATTATTGTATCCCGGATGTCATTTAGACAGTAAAATGTCATTTTGACAAAACTTCTTGGGTATGAAAACTAAACTGTGTTAGCAGCGAGGAATAGTGCTTCCCTGATATATATATATATATATATATATATATATATATATATATATATATATATATATATATATATATATATATATATATATATATGTATGTATGTATATATATATATATATATATATATATATATATATATATATGTGTGTGTGTGTGTGTGTGTGTGTGTGTGTGTGTATATATATAGTGTGTAAGTTCGGAGTAAAGATTTACTATATTTAACACTCTAAATGGCAACAGCTTCAACAACCAGCTATAAACATTTATTTTACTGGGCTATAACAACATTCTAAGGATAAAAACTCATAGCTGAACAGTGTCTATAATTAAGAGCGCAATTTATTTATTAAAATTATATCATCTGCACATATTCTCTTCAATATGCACGCGATTTGCTATTAAGTAATTGCTATTGAATGTATTTTATATAGAAAGTATCTCACGCACATTGCAAGATGCGGTAACGCACGCATATTTTCACGCGGCACCGAATCGATGATATTTCTACACTCTGAATCTCGACCGTAGTAATAACAACATGAAAACATTAATGGCTGTCAGCAATTTGAAATGTGAAGTAATGAAATGTTTATGAAATGAAATTCCGAATACTCAAAAGCGGGCTGCACGAACAAGCAAAAACTGGAAAGTAGAGAGAGTACTGTTTTGGAAAAGGAAACATTAAATTAAAAGATACCATGCTGATCACGTAGTGACTCAGTTTTAATATATTTGAAGTGATAGAAAATTTAAACATCCTATAAATATCTTTAAACACATGTAGAAATATGTATAAAATTAAAGTAACAGTTATACAATTTAATTTATAAAAATGAAGCCAAACTGGATGTTATTAAGCAAATAAATATACTTATAAAGTTCGATGTTTGAAACTGCACATCAAGCATTAGTTACGCCACGGGCGAAGTCTAAAAAATTGCAAAGTGGAGATAGCTAAGGATTTATGGTCAAGGAAGATGACCCCGCAACCGAAATACGATGAACAAGAGAGAAAAGTGTTTGTCAATTTCATTCGTCTAGAACTCTTGGTAAGTTTGGTTTGGTTTGATTTTGGAGTGCTAAGGTCTACTTTTTGCAACACGAGGGCAAATAAGACCGGGACCTACTGCTTAAAGCTGATTCCGAACAGCTACAAAAATTCAAGCCTTAGTGGGATTCGAACCCACGAACTCCGGTTCCGAAGGTCAGTATCCTAACCATTCGGCCATCATTCTGCCCTACAGGTAGGAGATTGCTGTTGACAGCATTTGATGCACCGTGCGCTTACTCTGATACTGCCGAGAAGACTTTTTTCTTCTTTTATAGCGGTTAGACACGAGCGTGTCAAAATTTTAGACCGCTAGCCATGAATTTTGCATAAAAACTTGTAAATTTTGAAAAGTAAAATATAAATATTTACAACTGTAAAATTAGATACGATATTGTGGTCACCACACATTCTTCTTTTTCAACTCTTTTTATTTGGGTGTATCACATAGGCAATATCTTCTAAATTGGCATAAAGGACGTAAATATCGCACATGATATATTAGATGGAAAATTTATTTAGAATTCTTTTTACAATTTGATGTAGCTTTATGTCTGTTATAGCGAAACTTATCTTTATTAGATATGCATTTGAGTCAATTTAGAAAGCGTTTCATATATGATACACCCGATCTCAAAGGCCTATATAAAGCTCAGTAATGCACTACGTTAAATATCAAGAGAATTTCAATGCCGCTGAAAAATAAAGATCTACTCTTTAACAGTACATATTTCTAGGATTTCAAATCAAATTGAACTTATTAAGCCCTTAACGTGCACGCTCGAGTTAACTGGAGCTCTCTAAACTGGCCAAAATGAGCACACTCGAGATAATTTGCCGCTGAGTTGTACTTTATGTTGCTATAATTTTTCACACTCGAATGCAATCGAGAATTGAAAATAACAATGTGAAAGAAAAAAAACAATCGTTTTATTGATGTTTATTACTTACATGGTATTGTAAGCTAAAACACTTACTCATTCAAGTATAAAACATATTTTTTTCTTACTTATCACTTACGACTTATTTCTTCCTTGTGAGTTGCTTTCCAACAGCGTATTCAGATTCAGATTCTGATTCGCTCATTTTTCAATATATATTTTACTAAAATATAATGTAAAATAAAATATAATTGTTAACTATTTTATTACTAAGCTCTGGCTGTAAAGACATCCTTGACTCGAGCTGTCACTTTATATACTTTATTCTTGAGATATGAAACATAAGGGTTTCATATTTGATACCTACGCATACAAGACGCGTTAAGACAACGTTCTAAAGTGTGTTTTTTACATTAAACAAAAATTATTTTGGGGGGTGGCCGACCTTTTCAAAAAACTGTGCATTAAGGGGATAAACATCAAACACTTATATCACTTTATACAAATATCCAACATTAATTTATATTGATAAATGTAGATATACCATTTTCCAATTACCTAACTTTTATTCAATTGATTAATTTTTTTCAGTCAGTTTTATTAGCAAATATCCTATGAAATGTAAACTCAAAAATTTCTGCATTTTAATTCTTGCTTCTTTCTTAAACAAAGACTGTTAAGGGGTTAAAATATTAGATCAAATATAATCCTATTAAACTACCGTAATACATAGTCTATGTTTTACACTATATTTCAGAGCCGTAAGATGAACATCAGTCAACATATTGCTATAAAAATGTTTCTTAACTTTTACTCTAATGTTCAGTTTTTAGTCAGTTTTATTAGCAAATATCCTATGAAATGTAAACTCAAAATATTCTGCATTTTAATTCTTGCTTCTTCCGAAAACAAAGACTTGTTAAGATATTCAAATTTTAGATCAAATTAAAATCCTATTAAATCACCACAATACATAGTCTATGTTTTGCACTATATTTCTGAGCCTTAAGATGAACATAAGTCAACATATCGCTATGAAAATGTTTCTTAATTTTTGCTCTATTGTTCCATTTTTTAGTCAGTTTTATCATCAAATATCCTATGAAATGTGAACTCAAAATTTTCTGCATTTTAATTCTTGCTTCTTCCGAAAACAAAGAGTTGTTATTATATTCAAATTTTAGATCACATAAAACCCTATTAAATTTACCACAATACGTAGTCTATGTTTTGCACTATATTTCTGAGCCTTAAGATGAACATAAGTCAACATATCGCTATAAAAATGTTTCTTAACTTTTACTCTATTGTTCCATTTTTTAGTCAGTTTTATCAGCAAATATCCTATGAAATGTGAACTTAATTTTCTGCATTTTAATACTTGCTTCTTCCGAAAATAAAAGCTTGTTAAGGGATTAAAATTTTAGATCAAATAAAATCTTATTAAATTAACACATTTCATAGTCTATGTTTTGCACTATATTTCTGAGCCTTAAGATGAACATAAGTCAACATATTGCTATAAAAATGTTTCTTAACTTTTGCTCTATTGTTCCATTTTTTAGTCAGTTTTATCAGCAAATATCCTATGAAATGTAAACTCAAACTTTTCTGCATTTTAATTCTTGCTTCTTCCAAAAACAAAGACTTGCGAAGGAATTCAAATTTTAGATCAAATAAAATCCTATTAAATTACCACAATACATAGTCTAGTATGTTTTGCACTATATTTCAGAGCCTAAAGATGAACATAAGACAACATATCGCTATAAAAATGTTTCTCTCTCGATAATTCAGACTTCTGAGCATATAATGAATAGCAGTGTAAAGAATCAACACTTAACCACCTTCCTCCTGCTAGATAAAGCATATAATTTTAATAACTCGCTTCAAATGCATTTCACAAAACGAGCATGTACTTCGGCATTATTTGGCAGAGACGAAGGAATGTATAACCACTAAAGTGCATTTCCATTCAAATGCACTTACTTCTTTCAACCGTCCGGCCATGTAACATAGATA
This sequence comes from Pardosa pseudoannulata, assembly GCA_032207245.1. Lineage (NCBI taxonomy): Eukaryota > Metazoa > Arthropoda > Arachnida > Araneae > Lycosidae > Pardosa > Pardosa pseudoannulata. The sequence goes on along the minus strand of CM063501.1, from coordinate 84,329,152 downwards.
TGCATACCTTTTCGAAAATGGGTAACATTTTATTCTTTCATTCTTTAGATAAACCATATATTAATAACTTTTAATTTCCATGACGACAGCCAGAAAAAAAAGTGGCATTTAGTTAACGATCGATTCTCTAGAACTGAAAGTTGGGTCGTTAAAAGCTTTCCGAGAAAATGCAGTTTATGAAAGAAATGGTTTTCCGCGAAATTTTAGATATAAACAGCGCTTCCGTTTTAATGAAGCAGTAATTTCCTGCGAATTGCTCCCTTGTTTGAGAAATTTAGAAAAAAACTGTAAATGCATACATCTAAATGAAAAGTTAAACTACTATAATAGAGAAAGCAGTAGAAAGTTAAATTTATAGAAGATATATTAATTTTTTCATACATACACACATATATATATGTGTGTATATATATACGTATGTACATATATATGCACATATGTGTGTTTTCCTGTTTAGTTTTGGATACATTTAGTTTGATTTTAAGATGATATAAATCACTTCAAACTGAAATGTCTTTATTATTACAACCTACAGTTTATTAAATATAAAATGGAAAGTTCTGATTTGTTTAAAACATTTAGAATAAGAGCTAACTCTACCAAAAATTATTTAATTTTGTCAATTAAATAAAAATTTTAAAAGCATAAAATATACACAGTAAGTGAAAAGAATAGAAACCACTATCCACTAATAATAGAACATAACGACATAACTTTAGAAATATATAAATTAGAAAATAATTTTTCATGTTAAACAGAAGCTAATTATAATTTTATACTGTAAACTTTAAATATTTTTATGAGAGCGATATCTTTAATTTTATAGCACGATAAATGATAATTTTAGAATTTACAATTTATAAGCATTTTTTTATTTTAAAAATGTCAGAAACCTTTAAGATTCTAGGTTTATAAAAAGTATAACTCACTTCAATTCAATATAAATATATTGTTTATATCGAATTGAAATCGATTTATTCAATTTTGTCATATAACGAAAATTTTTAAAAACATAAAATATGCATAATAAGTAAAAAGAATAGAAATCACTAACCACTAATAATAGAACTTACCAACAACTTAACTTTTAAATATGTAAATTAGAAAATAATTTTTGATGTTAAACAGAAGTGAATTATAATTTTATGCTGCAAAATTTAAATATATTTACATGAGAGATATCTTTAATTTTATATTACGATAAATGTTAATTTTTTAATTTTAATCAATTTTTATTTTAAAATCTCAGAATCATTTAAAGTTCTAGGTTTATAAAAAGCATAATTCACTTCAGTTCGATATAAACATGTTGTTTATAATATAAATATTCAAAAGTTATCTTGTGGAAAAGTGAATTTCATTTATTTCCATCTTGTATTTACTTATTTATTTATTTATTTTTGCTTTATTTAATAAATGTTGAACTAAAAAATTCACTTTGCAAAAATTTGAACCTTGTAATGCTTTTTATATTTTAAGTGTTTTAAAATCTTTTTTAATTTTAAAACTGCATTTTTTAATTTTAGTTTTTAATTTTTATGTATAATTTTCCTTATTATTACTCTAAACTTGCTTACACTAAAATGCTGTACTTAAGTCTCACAGATGTTTTACAATAAAAGTAATGAATTATTAAATTCTCACAACTTAGTGCAATATGTCATTTCATAAAATGAAAACGTCTGTATTATTAGCCTTTCCTTTCTATACAATAAATTTATAAAAAGATGTACTGCAATTATAACAATGGTATAAAATTCGATAAGAGCATGACAGCATTATGTTATATTAAGTTATATTCAGTGCTTCGAAGTTTCTTTACCTCTTCTCGTAAACCGTAGCCTAAGTCAAACAGAACAGGAGTGGTATGGGCTAGGAAGAGACTCCTGACTTCTCCCAACCAATAGAAGGGCCCGTCGGTTTGGCGGGATCTGACCCCTCCGTTCTAGAGCTGATCCCTGTTTTTTTATCCTCGGGGGCAGACTGATTTTTTTTAGCACGAGGTTGTTACCAGAGGAAAAGTAGAGGGTGGACGCTGCCAGCATACGTTGCTTGCGGGATAGATTTTTGGATCGGCACGAGACAAAAAGAGACACCATTTTTGAGAGACCAATTTTATAAAACTGTTTTAAAAAACGTGCTGGAGGTCTTCAAATTCAACCTTCACGGTTATTTTTAGTAGCCCTTGTTAAATCTATATATATATAAATGAATTTGTGTCTGTCTGTCTGTACTCTATAGACTCAAAAACCATGCATCCAATCACCGTGAAAATTTGGGAAATTCTTAGGTATATCCCTGGAAAGGTTTTTGTAAATTTTTAACTTTCGAAATCCATTCCTTCCCCCTTTTTCGAGCATTTTATATCATTATTCCAAGCATTATTTTCCCCGGTTAAACGCATACGATTAATTTTTTAATTTATCGCATCGTAACTAAGTGAAAGAGGCAATATTTCTAGCAATGTGACGTCATCCCAAGTAATTGTTTTAAACGCAGTTTTTCCTCGGTTAAAAGCAGAAGATTAAAATTTTCAATTTATCATATAATACATACGTGAAAATGATATTTTTCTATCATTATGACGTCATTCCTTTAAATACTTCATTTATTCATTTCTTATTTTATATTATTTAAACATCGTCTGCGTAATATCCATTCGATTTGACCTGGAAATTTAGATATAAAATCCTTAATTTTCATTTCTATGTGACGCAAATTGTAGCATTTTTCTATGAGAACTTATTTTAAATTTAATTCTTGGTTAATTTTTACGGTATATTGAAATGTGTATCAACATTATTCTAACAACGAAAAGTACAAATTTCAGTGACTCTCATGGGCAAATAAAAACCTATCATTTTATATAGTTATCTTCATATTCATATGGTTGTCAATATGAATGTGCGTTTCTGTTTCATACAAAACCATGGGGTTTGTCATAAATTTCCTTAATTTTGGACAACATTTATTAATACCACCAAAATTAGCACTGTTGCTGTCAAAACCTCTGCTTCCTATTCTACCACGTAATATGGCAAGATCTAATAACGTTGCTAATCAACGTACAGTAGTAATACAGTAATGTAATTTAGGGTTCAAATTATATTTTATCATAAGAAAAGTTTGAACAAATTTAACATAAGACACAAATTCGATTATAAAAACTGAATATTGTTATAATACTCTTATAATAGAAATATATAAATATGCCAATGACTCGAACTGTACTGTGAAGAATTTAGAGAGTTATTCACGAAATTAAAATCTTTGTTTAAAAGTAATATATCAAGTTCATCGTAGCTAAGCACGGGCACACTTGCTAGTATTCTATATTTTCCCGCCAAAAGCTAACTCCCTCTCCAAGATTGTTGGGTGCGTCTTTTGCAACATTGTACTTCACCTCACCGAAATGCGGGAAATCCTTATCCTCCCCCCCTTCAGAGTAGAGGCGAGGTTACGCTCCTAACTGGAAAAGGCTAGGGGGCCTGGGATTGGCTAGAAAGGTTTTGTCCTAGGAGGTTATTCTAGGACGGTTCGAAGTTCAAGACCCGGCGTTCGGGGAGAACGTTGTTTGATTTTCTGGAGGTATGTTCGCGCCTACCTGAACGGAGTTTGTTGGATGCTTATATCAATAACGCTCCTTGAAAATAAATGTAAATATTGAAGTAAAATATGCATAGTTCTGAGCGTAGAAATAAAAACCACAACAATCACGAAGCTTGTCTTGGCTTACTTACTACGTCACACCCTCTTCCCAATGACTTTAGACAATTGTTAACAAGCGTGAAGGAATTTGTTAAGCACGATGTTATCTTTAGAATGCCATTGAAGCAGCGTTGGGGCCTGATTCATAGGATCCATATGGAATTTGACTTACACTCTGGAAAGTCAATTTAATGTCAAATTTTACGCATGCATGTCATTGGTTAGGGTCTGACCTTCGGTATCGTATTTCGAATCTCACTGTTGCTCATGTTCTCTCTCGAAATCGGCTTTAAGCTGTATATATATTGATATTGTATATATAAATATATATATATACACTCCAATACCTAATAAACTTATCGAGCTATATATAGATATATATATATATATATATATATATAGCAAATTGATAGATATGATATGTATATATAGAGAGATATATAGATATAGATATAGATATATAGATATAGATGATATAGATAAAAAATATGCTATGAGTTATACACTACTAACTATAGTATACAAATCATTGTTGGTTAGGAGTCCTACAACTCGTACTTTCTTGCTATGCGACTAATGGCACGGAGACTTACAGGGACCTATTGTTTTAAGCCGATTGAAAATGGCTATGAACATCTATGCCAACAGTAACAAAAATCACAAATTCTGTTCTTAAAAATTCGTCCACCTTTCAATCAAGTCATTGCATGGATATCTAAGAGAAATGTAACACATGTCTTCTTCTAATTTTGTTTCTGTGACTACTTACTTATTAATAACTAATAAAAAGGTTTTCTTCACATATCATTTTTAATGCAATAAAATTTGATAAAACCTTTGAATCTATACGCTATTGTTTTAAGTTCCTGTCTCAATAAAAAAATTATTTTGTTATGTATATGACGCTTAGTATTTAAGATGTAAAATACTCTTTAAATTAATTAATTTATTGGAGGCATCGCGAGTAATATTTCTTTTTTAAGTGGGAAATGTGTACAGTTTAATTTAGTAACCGGTAATTCCTTGATTAAAACTGACAAGTTATTATCTGTTAGTATTCTAATGCCATCTAGAAGGTCAAAATCCTCTGACTTTTTTATGTACATTTGCATGAATATTCAAAAATACCCTATGTATTGTCTAACACGATTAGGAAAATAAAATAAAATTTACTCTGGAAACAAAGAGGTAAATGCATATAACTTTTAGACAATTAGTTTAAAAATTGAATTTCTTAAATATCCATTAACGTCTTAATTACTAATTGCAATATTTTTCTGGAACTCCGTTAATGCATTAGATCAAAATGCATTAATATCATTAGGCATAAAAGCTTATACGATACAGGATTCTTAAATATTGCACATTTTGAAACAGTAAATGTTTAAAAGCAGTCATTGCGACAAGGAGGGAGTTAATTCACTAGTTTGTACGTAAAAAAAGACAGTTTTGCGGAGTCTAGCATTAGCTTCAAAATTTACTAAAATTAGCCTTTTTTGCTTTTTCGTATACGTTACATACTGAGATTTTAATAATCACACAAAAGTTCAACCTCGAGATTTTTGCTGATCTTCACGTTTTATACCCTTAAATCGAAAAATAGCAATTTTGAGTTTATGTCTGCGCCCGTGCACGTTTATGAGTATGTGTCTGTATGTGAACACAATAAGTCGTGTTCGTTTTGACTTAGATAAACCAAATTTTGAAAACATTCATTAAAGAAAAATTGTAGTTTTCTATCAACGTGTAGCGTACGTCTGGTTACTATCCACTTTCCTATGCTATTATTTAAGTTTAAAAAAAAGTGTTAACAAAGAAAAAAGACAGATATTAGTTACGTGATAGTAATCATATGTTTTGTAAAAATAAGAAAAACAGGACTTAAGAAAATAGTTACCATTCTTTCCTATACAAAAGTTAAAGAAATGCTCTTTTTTTTATAATAAACTCTCGTGATATTTCAATGAAAAAACTTTATAATGCTATCGGTTAAATTTTTAACAGTCTAGAAATCTTTTTTGTGTGATACCGTAATATTTATTTATCAATTTATCTCTGTCTTTGCCGATCATTGCTACAG
>CM063501.1:84265864-84318364 GCA_032207245.1 Pardosa pseudoannulata | reverse complement strand
TATATATTTATATAATATATAAATATATATATATATATATATATATATATTTATATAATATATAAATATATATATATATTATTTTCGTAAGGAGAAATAAAATGTTAGTTTTAAATCTAAATGGATTTTTTAACCAACCTCCCCGTTCTGTGTTTCCGCATCGACTGATGTAAAAACTAGTTTTTATTTGTCTAAATTTTTCCAGAATCTATGTAGTAGACAAGAACATTCGGCTTCGTTGCTGTATATACCGTTATTTTTGCACCCACATACAAACAATGTTGTTATACTAGTACGTGACCCGTGCTCAAGTATCAGTCGTCAGAAAACGTACTAGTACATATCCCGCACTCAAGTATCAATCGTCAGAAAACGTACTAGTATGTGTCCCGTATACATTGTGTTAATTATCTTTATGATTGCTTTTTACACCAAACAGGTAGTGCGGTTTCTTTCATAACCAGAGATCAATAGTACAAATTCAAATATAAACTCAGATTATCATAGTCTGTTAGAATACGCTTTACGTAGTAGGTAATAGCTTAATTATAGCTCGTGTTAAAAAATTTAGATTGTATCGTCAACCATTATAACTTTAGATTAAAACATTATCATTCATATATACTTTTGATAAAAGACTTAATAAATATGGTTCAACCCCGGAACAGCAAATTCCCGGTATCAAAAGTTTTGTTCGCTATATCTGAATTTTTTATAAGCATGCTAGGTATTCCAAAGCATATAATTCATGAGTGGTTCAGTGTATTCAACAGAGTGAAAATAGAAAAAGAAATGATAAATTGTAATTAAATATTATTTTTAATGTTTTATGTTGACTAAAATTGATTAAATTGAGATGATACACTGTCTACTTATTGCCATTTTTAGTGAAATAATTGCCATTTTCAGCCCAAAAATAAAATTGGCTAAAAATGAAAACAAATTCAAAAGAAAATGTGTTCTTCTAATTAATATTCACTGCTTTGATACAGAAATATTCAGTAATAAAAGTGCCGATTCCCAGAAGAATTCGACACCTTTTCGGAACAGAATTCTTTGTCCAATACAACGAAAGGTGCCAACAACTTTTCCTTCATTATTTGTTTGAACAAAGATCATTAATTTCACACATCTTATACAAAAAGGTTAAACTTTCGTGTCAGGATACAACATAAAATGCAAAGCCAACGTAAGTAAATCAGAAAGCTAGAAAGAAAGTACGCAGACAGTTGCTTCAATGCTTTAATAGAGCACTGTAACCAATACAAAAACACTCCATGTTTTAAAATAACAGACTGAACGAAGGGAAAATGTTCGGAGGAAGATAATGTGATTACTGGCAATTTATATGCATAAAATATGTTGAAACGATGATAGAATAGTAAGAAATAAAATGTAGATAAGTAAACTAATGAAATAAACTTTGATGATTATATTTCTTGAGTTTTGGAAGAGCAGTTACATTAAAATAAGTACAAAATACGGTTCACACATTAAAATTAAAATATAACATGATATATGATAGTAATATTTAACTAATTAAGTATACACTGTTTGGTAATAAAATTAACAAACATATTTTTGAGGGTACAAGCACCAATATTTAGTATTTTATGAATTTTTAAGTAGGATTTGAATTTTTATAATTTTTTAGGTTATATTTAAGACAGTTATAAAAAGAATGGCATTCGACAAGAAAATAGATTGAGATCTTAAAATAGATCAGAATAACCCGATCCCGAACCAGTAAAAAAAAACTAGGTTAGCAATAGCAATCTTAGATATTAACACTTCCAAGTAGAACGAGTGAGAAGACAGAAATCCAACGACATAAATATGCACGATTGCAAATAGGGTGACGTGTACCGCACTGAAACAAACGCAAAACAAGTGGCGACCACTAGGGCTTAAAAAGGATTTAAAAAGGGGGGAAACCAGGGGGTGTAAGAAATTTAATCACTTTTTTTAAACTTAAGAGTGCTGTTGTTATCATTAACCAATGAAGTAACAATTCTGAAAATATGGAAGGCTTCCCTGAAGTATGAAGATTGAAAGACATTTTTAAGAAGAGAAATCGAAAAAGTGAGACATGTCTCAATAATGCAAAGCGTTCGTAGGACGTTTCATATCCTAATTTTTGACGTAACTCTCGTGCTCTTTCAAGGGAAATTTAAGAGTATGTTTGGTCTGACCAATATAAGAGAAGCTACACTGGAAAAATATTGGATAGATACACCAACTATTTTAAAATTCAATAATACGTCTGAGATACGACAGATAAATTTTCTAGAAAAAGAATTCGTTCAAGCACTGAAATAGATATCTGTGCACTTTATCGATCTGTGTCTTACTTACGTTGGCTTTGCATTTTATGCTCTATACATCTTGTTAGTAAATGAAACATGAAATAATGTTTTCACAATTGCGGAAGATTTTACAAAACGAAATCTTTGCGGAATAAAACAAAATCTTTCTGCAGAAAATTGAGAAACGATTAAAAAAATCTTAATATCCAATCTTAAACATTTTTAAAGTTTGTTGTAAAAACATAAATTATTCTTACATGCAATAGTAAAATGGTGGAAGCAAATATTTTCATTTGTTATATCTGGATGTCGTTACAGGCCGGGTTCTCTATAAACGGATATTTTTGTATAGCACATTTCAAAACAAAGGACGTTTTATAGATGGTTGGTTGGTTAGTTAGAGCTTAATGGCACTGCATCCTCCTGACATATATTGTGCCAAACAAGGACGTTTTATAGAAGGGTCACAAAAATAAATACTTCGTTCATTCATAGGAATGAATCATAAAAAATAGTGGTTTTAATACTGCATTCATTTTGTAATATAATCAATATAAAAGGAGCTAAAAAACTATAAAATTATTCAGCGGCTGAACAATTGCAAAATATTTTTTCAGATACTGTTATAATTACAGTAAAATATAATTATATGGCAATATAACAAAAATTAACATTCTAATATTCAAGGAGAAAAATGAACAGCTTTATGATGAGAAGCTATTTTTGCTTCCATAAATGACTTATTACGAGAACCTCAATACTGCCGTGTACGAATAATGAATCAACAACCTGTCTTTACCAAAAAAATGAGAGAAACATTAATCTTGAGGAAACAATAAAATACTCCATAAAGTATGTTTAACGGTATTTTGAAGGTTTATGCAAACCATTTTTTTAATTACATCATGTTTGATCTCGATATCTCTCATATAATATGTATTTTATTACATCAGACCTTTTTTGTAATCTCATGAAGTTATTTTTAGGCCATAAATAGCGATTAATATCAAATTTACGCAGCACGCTTATAATTAGTACGCTAATAAACACAGAAACTGAAAAATTAGTTTTTCTATATTATTTATTAGAACTATTAATTCAGTGGAAAGCACTGGTACTTTTAATTTATGGATCAATTACCGTTAGCTTCGCAAGATATTATGTAATAACTATATTGGAATCGTTGCATCTTATTAAAATCTGATGTTATTGAATTACTCGTATTTATAAGGCTTGATTGTATAAAAAAAGATTTTACAACTAACTTTGATTCTCAGTGTAAAAAATACATGAAAGTGTACATGCATAATTGTATGTAGATATATGTGTGTTAACTAGATAGGGGAAGGCTACATGAATGTAACCCCCATTTTAACATGGCCAGAAAAAATCTCAGAATAAATGTATATTTTTAAAACTGTTTATAGGTCAACTGTTTCGTGAATAGCAACTAAAATTACTTATCTATGGTTTCAGAATGCTTTAGTAACTCAGCATATAAAATTTAACACTTCATGTATTTTTAATAAATTTTAATAAACTATATATATATATATATATATATATATATATATATATATATATATATATATATATATGTGTGTAAGTATGTATGTATGTGTATGGTTGACTTAATAGCGAAATTTATGTATTTGTGTATTAAATTATCTTTTTGAGGGGTTAAGATTAAAAAAGTGATTAAAGAAACAAAGTTTTTTAAAAATACTAAAGTATGCCAAAAATACTAAATGATGTTAAATAAAAATACTAAAGAAACAAAAATTAATTCATTCATATGAAATTTGTAAAGCATTAATTGAATTCTGTTTTTTGCATTAAATTAAGCGTTGATCGTTTTCAAACCTACTGAATTCTTAATCTCATTTCACCAGTTTAATATTCAGTAAACAAAAATTTTCAATAATTTTTACATAAGTTACATATTTTCCTGTTACTTCAAAAATATTTATAATTAAAAAAAGATAAAGAGTTTATGGAGTATTTATTAAGCTAAATTATTATCACCTATATGTAAAATATAATTGGGTCTTTTTATTTAACTGTAGCCTGAATAAAATATTATATATATATGTATATATATATATGTATGTATTATAAAATTATTATATACGCCGACAATACTGAATAGCGATTAACATATTAATATTAAATAATATTTAGATGCCTTTTTTTAAGAGTGAGAGACCGTTAGAGAAAGTTATGAGGTCTTATATATTATGCTTGTATAATAAAACAGTTAACGGTGTCATATTAGGAAATGAAAAAAAAAAGCAATGACTTCATAAGAAAAAATACAATTATTTATAACATATTAACTGTTTGCACACGGATTTTATAAATGCATTATGTACAGTCTTAGAAAAAAAAAGAAGCTATTTAAGGTGAAATGCAAATTGGACACTAAATGATATGTACACAGGTTTCGATGGACGATGCAAAATTTTAAAGTTTGACAGCCAATGAATAAACGTCTTTCGTTGCAGCACATCTTATCTGCGCAAATGAAACCATATTTAAGAGAAAAAAATTTCGATTTCAGGTCATAAATTCTTTCCAAATTGTATTCCGTGTACTCAGGTAGACAGTAACTATGCCTCGCATACAGGTGCACGAACGATATGCGCAGATGTCAGCATTTGAGAGAGCACTTGTAGTTGGGCTCAAAGAAGCCAGATACTCTAATCGGCGAATCACTCGACATTTGGTCAGTACCAATGTTAGACGACACTAATAAACGACGTTATAAATAGTGGTTAAACCATGCCAGAATAAGCGTCAAGAAGGAAGCTCTAGGCCTAGAGGAGCAATAGAAAGTGAGAACCGAGCAATCGTCAGAGTGGCATTCACAATCTCAGATGCATCATTTTCATTGATTGTACGTTGAGCTAGTGCTTCAGGGAACGCAAGGACCATTCATAGGCGGTTCTCTCTCTCTCTCTTATATATATATATATATATATATATATATATATATATATATATATATATATATATATATATATATATACACACACACACACACGCATACACACACACTGAAGTGCCACTGAATTAGGGATATCTACCTAGTAACGAGTTGGGCTTCGATAACAGCTGCCACGCGACGAGACATAAAAGTTTCTGGAAACGTTCCTCGGAAATGGCTTTCCAAATATTACCTACAACTGTACATAATTCAATATGGTTCTTTCATGCTGTGTGTTGGCCTTTCACGCCTTGTTCCAAATCATCACAAATATGCTCAATAGGATTTAAGTCTGGGCTTCTAGGCGATCATTTTCTGACACAATGGTCAGAAGAATGCTCATCCAACCAGCCAGTAGCCAGTCGGAACTTGTGAGAGGTACAGTTCTCTGGCTAGAAAACTCCATTACCGTGAGGATAACAGAACAGCATAAACGGATGGAGATGATCACCCAACAACTCTGCGTACCGAATTGCATTGAGGAAGATTGGTATACGCACCAAAGATCCCAAATAGTTCCACGAAAAAACTCCCCAGACCATGATTTAACCACCATGCCCTTGTACAGTTCCAACCTGGCATATAAAATCCACGACCTACATGAAACCTGACATCATATTCTGATCCTCCCGTCAGTGTTAAGTAGTCGGAATTGAGGCTCATCACTCCATGCTACTCTTATCCAGTTCTCTACACTCCAGTCTCTGTGCTCTTTTGCCCAGGCAAGACGAATAGCCGATGGCGAGCATAAAACAATGGTACTCTCGTAGATTGATACTGAGAAAACCTATACGGTAGAACGAGCATTGCACTGTCCGTTTACTGACTGTACGACTGGAAACTTCATTCAACTGGGTGGTAATTTGGCTTTGCTGGCTACGTGCAATATACCTGAGCCGTCTGTCATCACGCACTGTCAAGGCTAACTGCCCTTTGTAGTTTGTGCGATAGCTAGTTTTTTGCACTATATATGCATTCTGGGTATACTCTTGATACTGTCGACCTTGAAAATCCTATGTGCCTGACGACTTCGGAAACTGAATGGACCATGCGTAGCGCACCTACGATTTGTCCGCGATCGAAGGTGTCTAAATCAGGCAGTTCCCCAATACTGTCAATTGCGACAATTATTTAAGTTGAACTATGTCACGTTGAACATATATACAATCATGTGTGTATCAAATAATATTACTTGCAATTATTGATACGAGTAACGCATTAATTTACACAAGTGTAACAAATGTAAAACACTTCATCCAACCACATGTTTTTGAAACAGTCTAATACAGTCTCTAAATGTTCAATGTTTGAAAAATTTTAATTTCAATAAAGCGGCGTACTAAAGCTTTTCCTGTACTATGGGGTCTAAGAAATATCTGCAAATATGAATAACCTATTTTGGCTCATCTATGTTTGCACACTACAGAAAAAGGAAAAAAAAGCATTTTAATGCCCCAACTTGAGATACAGCTGAAGAAACACATACATGAAACCACATTTAAAAACAAACATGCAAAATTAGGAAAAAAGCTCGTTAATGTTTTTGTATGACGAACAAAACCTTATTACCTGTAGAAAAAAAATAAGATTGTAATGAGGCTCTTTTTTACAAAGTAACGAATGCATTTACTCTTACATTATTCCTGCCTCTTCCAGATACGGAAAAAAGCCTATCTATTTCAAACTCCCCATTCGTTAAGCGATCAGAATTTCAAATGCCCCTTAATGAGACCTTTGAAACCACACGTGACACTATGTAAATTAATAGGAAGGGGGGGAAACTCCCTGGTAGAATATATCATTACTAAACGAGAAAAATTGCAGCTCTTCCGAATATTTCTTCTGTTTTTTTCTACTCGCTGTACATGAAACGTTAAAATAAAGAGAAGAAACTGCGTTTTCCAAAATTAGTCTAAATGGGGACTTAATGTATAATTTATGTATTGAAAAAGAAAATTTTACAGAACTATAATTATAGAAGATGCCTGGAAATTCATTTTATTGCTCCCTGTCGATAGTTCTTACACTTACATCCAAACTTTTTCTGTGAATGTAGTGAAATAAAAAATTTTAAAACAACGCCATAGTACCAGGGTCACTATGAAATTTTAAGATATTCCTAAACGGCACAGGTTATTCTTATTATATCTGAAAGGTATGTTCAGATTTAAAATGAATTGAATTTATCTACAAATGTTAATCCATACCTACATATCTGTCTAAACAACGGATTTCGAGGTTATTCTATCTACGATCATTTTCAGAATTTTCAAGCTGTATCTTTGGGACTTTCACAAAAGTTGCTCTATACATTTAGCTAATACATTATGCACATTATATTTTGATTGTATTCACGCATGCGCAGTGAAACATTATTTAGTAAACCTGCTCATTTTTCATCCAATATTTATTATTTTTTTATATCAATTCCAGGGTATTGTGTACAATGTTCTTTTGACATGCGTCCTGAAAATAGCATTATTTGATATCGAGAACTCTTCAAATTATAAGCAAAACATTTGGAGAAATTTGGGATTGTTTTAATAAAAACCTTAATTTCTCCACGAGTATAAGTGCTATCCTCATAACAATGAACACAGATTATTGCAAAAAGCATCCTAATCATGTGCTAAAGTTTCAACGCTTTTCATTCATTACTTTTTACAGTGTTATCCAAAACATAATCATTTTTCTTCAATTTATGTGTGGTTCCCTATGAGGTTTCAGGAATAATTCTTAGCTGAATTATATGACGTTTACACGCCTAAGGTTTCAGGATAATTCCTCGTGTATTTTTCTAGATATTCAACTAAATGTCTAAAATCACAAGTGACTGGTCATCATTGGCAATATAGTGTGTATACATTTCTAGTGTCACTATAATATGCAAATGATAATTCCGATGACGTATTGTACGAAAAAACAATGTATATAATTAGAGGTACAAGGAAGACCTACGGTATCTCCATCAGATTTTCAGTTTTAAGAAAAAGCAGAGCATTTTTAGAATACTTTTAAAATAATCATTTAAACACAGTTTGTTTTACCATTTTGCATAATTATAAACAGTTACTTTTCTGTTCTTTAGTTCCTTCCAGAAAATACACTAAATCTCTAGACGCAGCAGATTCATTTGCTAACAGTATTCTGGGCAGAAGAGGAAATAATAACAAGCAGTGTCAAATTTGAAAGGGTAATTCGGAAGGTCTTTGGCAGAGGCCCAAGAAGAATAGATTCCGAAGTAAATACTTTTCGGTCAAATTACACCACCGCTAACACTCGTCACCTTAAGATCGCTCTGAAGAGAAAGAAACTCAGAGGCTTTTAACTTAACGAATGCCGTAATTATCTGAGAGTACGTGTAATTTTACATGTTTGTTTTCCCTTACAGAAAGTTTACGCTGGGTGGTTCCATTTAGTAAGAATCACAAATAATTTTTTAGCATTTATTTTATTCTGCGTGTTTATTTTTCTTTGTCGCTTCTGGAATGTTCTTTATTAAAAGGTGTTGGAATGAAAATATTCTTCTTGCAATTAAACCTCTTCAATTTAAAAAATAACGATTTTAAGTTCTTCATTAAAGCATTTTTAACTAATTAAATAACTGGACCTATTCCATAGAAATGTATTGATTATAGACTGTATGGTTCATTAAAATATTTATTACAATTCTTTAAAGTAAACTATTTTATGAAGAATTCTGAAAATAATTAAACTGTATAAAGTTAATAGAGATTCTGACTAGAAAAAATGCTTTTAAGAATTTAAAAGTCCTACAATTTTTTATCTTGGGAGGAATAAATTTAAACCATACATACAGCTTTGTAAGTGTACCATAATCAAATATAATTATGACAAAAACATAAATTTTTTATGTCATATCATAGTTAAATATTTTAAGCAGCACAAAGTGAACCACACTGCATATAAATAATGTGTAATAAACACCACGTAATTTTCTGGTATAGCTATTAAATTATTTATTTTGATAGTGTGTTACGACCTCAAAACTATCATTTACACATACTCTTAGGGGTACAAACTTAGTTTTTCGAAGAAATAGTGTCATGAGTAAAGCTCAAAAACTGCTATCTCGTGTAAATCGACAGCATTAATAATCGTCACACTGAAATTTTTCTTTATATAGAGTACTGCAATAAAAAAGAAAAGTGCTAAACTAAAAGTTACAACAATCCTGAATATTGCAAAGTATGTATAGACACTTATTCTAAACATCAAATCTAAGGATGTATCCAATAGGGTGTGGGCCCTTGCTTGGAACCCTACTTAGTGCTTCCATATCATCGCGAGTAGTTATAAATAGCAACTATTGTAAGATTAGTGTAAGAGTGTACTTGGTTTCGAGGGCATTCAGTCTTCCTGTAGTACTCAGTGGGTTTTAGCCTCATTTTACCTGTGCCTAGAACTGTTTTGACTAGTGTGAACGTTGGGTGTGTAAGTGCGACTTTGGTTTGAAGCTTTTTTTGTCCTTTTCGCAGTATCTGAGGGGACGTTCGTGTTGGTTTCGTTGGGAAGTTTGTGAGTTCTCCCATTATATTAAAGAATCATATTATTGACACTATTTCAATCTTTGTTTTGCTTAGTGTGAACGTTGCATGTGTATGTGCGACTTTGGCTTTGAAGCTTTTTTTGTCCTTTTCGCTGTATGGACGTTCGTGTTGGTTTCGTTGGGAAGTTTGTGCGTTCTCCCATTTTGTTAAAGAATCATATTGACATTATTTCTATCTTTGTTTTGGCTAGTGCGAACGTTGCGTGTGTATGTTCGACTTTGGCTTTGTAGCTTTTTTTTGTCCTTTTCGCTGTATCTGGGGGGACGTTCGTGTTGGTTTCGTTGGGAAGTTTGTGTGTTCTCCCATTATATTAAAGAATCATATTATTGACAATATCTCTATCTTTTTGGGGGGCTATTTCGAACGTTGCGTGTGTATGTGCGACTTTGGTTTGAAACTTTTTTTAACCTTTTCGCAGCCTCTGGGGGGACGTTCGTGGTGATTTCATTGGAAAGTTTGTGGGTACTCCCAGTATATTAAAGAATCATATTACTGACACTATTTCTATCTTTAATCTTAATCGTCCTAAACATTTAACTTCCTCACTACGCGTTTTGCGTGGTTTCACTTATTGAATTCAGATTAATGCAGAGTGAACTGTCTTGTGGTAACTCTATTAAAGTCTAATTAATTCCTATAGGAAAGGTTGTTTATTACAAACTATACAACAGTCCTAAATAAAAAATTTCAACATTCTGTGGGTAATCTTTTCTGAGTTTTGCGAAATACATACATACTATATGCACTTACAGATGTCACGCCGAAGCTAGTCAAAATAAATACTTTCATTGATGTCTGAGTTTTTTTTTCTTTTCGTGATTACAATATCTTTTTTACTCAACATAAAAAGTATAAAAACTTAAAGACATCTCTGTAGATGATATAATCTGTTTCTACAAGGGTTATTGAATTTTAATACATAAAAATATATAATTTTCAAATGGATAATTCTAATTCACTTTAAGAATATTACATTCATCGTGAACCAAATATAAACAGCACAAATAGCAATTACCTTTTTCGGTAAACTGTACAAACTTCTTTGATAGCATTTTGTGAGAATGACAAATTGATTATTTAATTTCTTAGATAGTACTCTATAAAACATTAAAATGGATTATTCGTATTTTAAGGCATAACAGACATTTAATGCTATGTAAAAAATTGCGAGTTTCCAAATCTCAGACAGCACAATATATTATTATACTGAGTTTATATGGATTTATTTTATTACACATGAGAATCTTTGTTGTTTGTTATATGCATTTTAAATGTGCTTTGTAAAGAAAATAATCTTTGGATAGTTTTTTTTCATATAAATCATATAATCATGATTTCTAATAGCATTTTTGTCTTTTTCACGCATACGGACAAACCTAAAATATGTAAAAGCAAAACCCTAACTATTTCCCTTACATGGAAAAACTATAAGAACCAAATTTAATCGAATAAATTGGTTTCTTAAGACTTTAAACTTTGGACCTACAAAAACAAGCTATAAACTGACATAAAAGCTTAAGACAGCATTTCCTAAGCTTTTTCTAGGTATTTTATTACTTTTCTCCCGAGAACCATTTATTTTGACTTCGAAGAAAAACAAAAATAAAACCTTTGTTGTGTAGCCCTTTCTTGCGTTAAAAACTTTTAAACTAATAGTATTTTTCTACGAACCTGAAAATGCTTTGTTTTGGGGTTTCTAGTTTTGTTCTTTTCTATTCAATTACTAGCATTAATATTCTTGGGTACAAGAGTGCACTAGAAATGTGGAGGTAAACCTCTTGAATACTTAAAAGATAATTCCTATGATCCCTTTGGAACGGAGGGTATTAAGGTTAAACGTGACAACAACCTTTTAACCAAAATAACCCAAAAACGAAATGAATTTATCTTGTTCATTACAGCTATGCTGACCAATCAGAACAAATTCCATTATTTCTTTAGCCTTCAGATAGTTCTTATTTCGACTTTATTTTCTAAAAATTACCAAATTTTAGAAAATAAATTTTGAAAGCATTGACGTTAAGGATTAAAAATCAAAAATCAAAATCAAAAGTTTAGTAATTAGGTTTTCGGGTCTTTATATACGATTTGCATTAATTTTCAAGGAAGTTAAACGTTTCATATAAACTATTTGAATAATTCAATTTTACTATAGTAAAACTTATATTTACAGACAGTGTAATCCTTATTTTCCAATTAAAAGCAAATTATTTACACACTTTGATAGAGCATTACTAGCTTAATTGCTGAATAAGTATATATTGTTAAATACAAATTTATTAATATAAACTTTTATAAGTTAAACCAAATTATTCATGAAAATTAAATTAGATGTTTACCATTCTGAGGGCGCAAAATATTATAACAAATATTCTAATACTGTTACGAGGGTTGCTACTTATATTTCTGGCCTTGGCAGCAGTAAGTGTTGCTAGACGACCGGAGACGATTTTAATCGAAAGTTTGATATTTTTAAACATAAATTCAGCAGACGATTTACCATTATAGCTTTATTTGTGTTGTTGACAGTAAATTGAAAAGTTCTTCTCTGTCAAAAAATGGAATTGAATCGTGAACATTTTCGTGCCATTATTTTTCATAACTTTCGACGTGGATTGTCAAGACTAGAGTGCTTCGATGAACTTAATTCTTTATACAGCGATAAAGCGCCATCCTACAGCACTGTAAAAAATTGGTATAACGAATTTAATCATTGTCGATGTTCGATCCAGGACGAATCCCGTGCAGGTCGTCCAAAATCCGTTGTTGTGCTAGAAAAAATCGATACTGTGCGTGAACTTATAAAGCAAGATCGTCATGTAACATACCGTGAGATAGAGGCGACTTTGGACTTTATGACTAGTATCAATAAAATATTGCATGAACATTTGAGAGTAAAAAAAAATTCTTTGCGTTGGATCCCGCATAATCTGACAAACTCGTGTCGATTGGTGCAAGGAAATGTTGGAAAAGACTTTCAAGATACATCAAAGGCTGTGTATAACATCTATACAGGTGACGAATCATGGATCTATGCATATGAGCCGGAAACAAAACAGCAATCAACTACGGGTCTTCCAAGACGAGGCAAAACCAACAAAAGTTGTTCGAGGAAGAAGCACATCGAAACAAATGATTGCCTGTTTCTGCGGCATTAACGGTCATGTGGCAACAGTGGCGTTAGAGCAACGAAGGATGGTCAATTCTAAATGGTACACGACCATTTGTTTGCCAGAAGTCATCGGAGAAATTCGAAAAAAGCAGAAGATCAGGCGAATCATTATTCATCATGACAATGCAAGCTCTCACACATCGACTCAAACAAAGGCATTTCTGACGGAGCGAAAGATCGAACTGATGGGTCATCCGCCGTACAGCCCTGATTTGGCACCCAATGACTTTTTCTTATTCCCACACATCAAAAATAAATTACGTGAACAACAATTTTCGACCCTCGAAGAAGCGGTTGATGCATTCAAAACGCATGTTTTGGAGTTACCTCAATCGGACTGGAAAAAGTGCTTTGAAAATTGGTTCAAACGCATGAAAAAGTGTATTGATCATCATGGAGAATATTTGAAAAACAATAAAACCAATTTCGATCCTACATATTTGTTTTTTCATTATTAGGCCAGAAATATAAGTAGCAACCCTCGTATATCTCAAATCAGTTAGAAATAAAAATATCAATTTATTTTCTATAATCAGTGAAAAGAAATGTCGATATAACCTTTTAAAGAAAACTGAATTTTATCTCAAGAGAAATTTCGGAAATAAGAATTGTACATAAGTTCCATCAAATTTTTCCACCACCTTGTTTTTAGCAGAGAAGCTTATGAAATTTCAAAGTGTTATAAATTGATTCTCCCAGCTCCTTCCAAGAATTAATTTGTAAAAATGTTTGAAGCCAGTCCAGATAAGGAACTCTTCTTAATGCTTAAGTACATTTGTTTTACCACGCACGCAATAAATCTACAATGAGTTAAGCGACAATTTGTTATCATTTGTACAAATCAGGACCATTTGGTTCCCACTTTCCTAGAAATCTTTATATGAAATTTATTTTCATTTATTGGCAATTTGTCGGAGTGAATAAGGATGTAAAGATATTTTTACTATACTACATAAAATATATCACTTCTAAATAACGCCAAGTAAGCCAAATTTATACCCGTAGTAGATCATACATTTGTGTGGTCTGTACCAGTTTTTCATAGTCATTTACGCTGCAATAAATGAAAGAACTATTTTATTGTCCTTCTCGACAAGAATCATTCTTCCTAAATTTTCTACGCACGTTTTACGGTAATGCAGAAAAGAAATACAGCATATTTCCACCTTCTAGTATATTCACATAAAATAATACCCATGGAGTTGCCTTTTATTTTTCACATCGATATGCTTCTTTCATGCATGTATATCACCTAAAGAAATTTATATTTTTAAAAGAAGGAAATGGACATATTTGAATCTATATGTAGAGTTTTGTGAAAATGCTTTTCCTAGAATTAGTGAATAACTCTGAATAAAAAATAAATGTTATGCAAGATATTCATTATACATTTTTTTTCTGTTTAGAGGTACGACTCTTAAAACTTTAAGAAGTATAAGTTCTTTAAATTACAGTAAACTCCCTCTTATCCATCATAAATGAGACAAGTGTTAAACCGGTTTAACGATTAAAACCTAGTGTCATTTTTTATTGACAGTAAAAAAATTGCATGTAAAATTTTTATGTTTTCACAAAATGAATTTTTTTTTTCAGATAATGTAAATAACAATTCTATTAATAATCTGAAAAATATTGAAGTATCTGAGATTATTTATGATTTTGTCATTTGTATCTAATGTTAGGATTTTTCGAACCACATAAATATGCTTATTTTTTTAGCAGGGCCACCAAATGAAACTGGACAAATAGCTTTATCTATTATAAATCTTCACTTTGCAGTGCTTTTTTTTGCATGTAGTACAAAATAAACATATTATCAGGAAGTTTTCTATCCCTTATATAATAATAGCCTAAGTTATCTGTCCGTCTGTCCTCGAATTCACAAAGCAGTTGGACCTGTAATGGATACAGGCATCCCCATTCGATTCTTGATGAGTTAGGGTTAGCAAAATTCAAAGCGAGTTCAAAAACGTTCAAAATCCACCCCTTCTCCCTTTTTAATCTTTTAATGCCATTATTTCAAGCCCTATTTTCCCCGGTTAAGAGCAGGCGATGAGTAAAGTAATCAATTAATCATATTATAAGTAGATGAAAATAACAGTTTTCCTAGCATTATGACGTCATTCCTTTAACCATCTCATTTAATCATTTCTTATTTTAAATTATTTAAATATCGTCAGAATTATTTTCATAAGCTTTATCACGGAATTTAGATGTTACGTAAATAATTTTATTTTATATTTGGTTTAAATAATAGATTAGGCACATATGTGATAATTTTAAATTTAACTATCGATTATTTTTGTTGCAATCAAAATTTCATCAACGGTCATCAACAATCATCTTTGAAAATTAAGAAGTTTGTTTGTTTGTGTGTTTGTTTTGTATACATAACCACACGGTTTGCAATCGTTTCGCTCAATTTTGGACATTATTTATATATATCGTCGAATAATCACTGTCAATATTGAAACCTCTGCTGTCCATCCTAAATTTAAGGTGGCAGCTAACATGCGATCAGTAAAGATAAATTATTGTGCGAGTACCAAATAATTCTCAGCTATAAAACAAACTTTTTACCTGCCTCATAGGGTACTTTACAATTCTGGAAAATTAAAAATTTTAATGATCCCGTCATATGACGGCTATACTAGTATTTTTATAACGAGCATCCTATTATGTTTAAAATGAAAGGTGACAACAAATAATGATAAGTTGTATTATTCAATGTAAAAAAAAAAGTTGTAAGAAGGTCAAATGATTAACCTGATCTGATTATGAACATCTGAGCAAATGATTACTTAATATGTGGTTATATATTGGTTAGTTGTATTAGTTCCTATACCTCTCTAAATTCGGTGACGTCACTATCTTACGTCTGTGCGGACTGGAATAATGAAGAAGAGGAAACAGGAATTGTAAACATTTGTGTTCGAAGTTCGTGAGTATTTTAGAATAAGTGATTTTTCGGGGAAAATCGCTGGCATTCGTCCCTTATCCGAGAGTAAAGAATGAAAAGTTTTGAAGGCTTATTTATGGAAAGCTTGACAGAGGCCCTTGGAGAAATAAGTTTGTCAACTGAGTTTGAAGCTAAGAGAGGTGGGGATGACTTTACAGTTTTACATTCTGAAGTTCATAATAACTTAGATTTAAGATATTCATCGATATATATTCGGCAGAAATGATTCGTGTATAAATGAGTTAAGCGAAAATACGGTTAAAGCGAAGAATAAAAAATATTTAATTGATGTAATGGATTTTTTTAAGTTTATGTAAGCATTTAATAAATTCATCAATTAATTACGGAAGTTTTACATACCATTAGTAGGAATGTTTTAAACAATTCAGTCTATTTTTTCTGAATACTGGAATTAGCACTTTTTTTTAAATCTTCACATCATCGGAAGAAACCGATGCTGTTTTCTTCAAAACATAAAAAAGACTTTACAAAGTTTAAAATACATAATTACAGAAATTCGCTTATTAAGAATTTAGGCTTATATTTTATTTTCGTGCTTAAATTAACCATCGTCAGTTACAGCAATTATCAGGTTATACAGCAGCCGATAAAGGAGGACCCTACTGCATATGTTTTACAGAAACCTAAGGTAACATTTTAAATAAAACCATGTTTATGTTTTAAAAGGGAATGTTTTAAACAATTCAGCCTTTTTTCCACTGAAGACTGGAATTCGCATTTTTTTTTCATGCTTCACATCATCGGAAGAAACCGATGCTGTTTTTCTTCAAAGCATAAAGACTTTACGAAGTTTAAAATACATAATTACAGAACTTTGCTTATTACAAATTTTGGCTTATATTTTATTTTGATGCTTAAATTAATTGCGATCAGTTAAGACAATTATCTGGTTATACAGAAGCCGATTAAGGAGGACCCTACTGCATATGTTTTAGAGAAATTTAAGCTAACATTTAAAAAAACCATGTTTATAAACTACTATTATATCAGAAACTACTGATAAAAAATAAATAAGTTCATATGCAAATGATACATATAAATGTCCTTATAAGTGCATAGCACTTTTTATTAAAGGACACGCCAGATCACAAATTTTTCTTGAAAATGTAAACAATGTGCATCATGCTGGTACATTATAATCATTATTTTATAATTTTCATGTCAAAAATTATTAAAGTGTAAAGTCAGTGAGTACAACATCATGCTGTGAATTTTGCGCTGTTAAACAATATTTTTAGTAATATTCAATAAATATTTAAATCAAGCTAACAATTATTTTCATTGTAAAGTATATAAATTAATTCAATTTTATATAAAAATACTATATAATAAGTTTCTTTTTCTTTTTAGAAAATGGAATTTTAATATAGCAATTGGAAAACTTTCGAATTATTCAAAACCTTGCATATATTTTTTGAGTATTTAGTGTCTATTAGTATACAAAATCAAAACCAAATATTTTATGTTTTCTTGCAAAAACATTTATAATTTATGTTATATTTATAACGTAATAACATTTGACGTGTTAAAGGTTTAGAATTTTGGAGTAGCTAAATACAATTTTGTTTTTACAATAAAGAAAATTCCAGACAAATTAATTTTGATAGTGCTTAGAAGCAAACTTATAAAGTGTATTTATGTCCAAAAATTGTTAAAATTAACTTTCTTGAGAATAATGTTCCGTGAAATTTACAGTTTTAAATATTTTCTCTGTCAAGAATGATTTACTTTGACTTAAGGAATAAAATGTTTTTTAACTTTGTGTTTGTAAAAAGTGTACTTTAATGTAAAGCAAAGAGATATAAATTAAAGTGAAAATATATGGTATAATTAAGTGAAAAAAATATACATTCTAAACTATATGTAATTAATTTTTCTGTGTTGTGCTTTAAGAGTCATATATCCTACGATACTGTAAAGACACTTTTTAAAGAAAGACATAGAACTAGAATTGGGTTTCCTTCTATGCTTCAAACAGACAGTGAATTCCCTGTAACTTAAATTTCAATAAATTATTTGTAATACATACTTATAGGAAACATCTTTCACACATAAAAAGTAAGTACTAAAAGTGAAACGAATAAAATATAATAATAATTCAAATCAATAATAGAAGAATGTACAAAAGTTCATAATATATTGTGAAATACATAACAACTATAAAATATCGATTTTAATAATCTTAAACGTGTGGTTTCAATCATATGCCAAACATATTTCGCTTTACTTTGAAAGGAAAATTTTACGATCTTTAGCAAATAGACTCATTTTTAAATCTCTACAGTATTTACCTCATAACCTTAGCCAGAGATTTCCGTAAGCAGTAAGGGAGAAAAGTTTCATTTAAATTTAAGGATCCTCTTATGTAAGTTTTAAAACACTGGAGGTTAAATCCTGCAAGATTTATTAAAGCTTCGGACAATTTTAAATAACCAAATACATCCTCAGAAGTATATATTAATGAGCTTGCATGTTAGGAAGCATAAAAGAAATAATAACGCGAAATATCTAGAGTAAAGATAGATTTTAATAACAGTGAAGAACGTTTTCAAATGTTAATATGCTTGTATCAATTATGTAAGTAAAAATTGGGCAGTTAAATTCATTTTTCTATTTCTAATTAAGGGAATATAATACTATTATATTCCCTTAATTCCCTTGGCTTTTATAATGAGTTTCTGTATAAGAGCCCTAATTTTTACTCTTCATAAAACAATCTGCTCATTTCAGTATAAAACCTCTTGCTAGGTCTTTAACGTATCACAATTTAAAAACAATTAGTTCAATCACTTCAAGTAATATATTTTTAAAAACATACAGCGCAAATACCAAAAAAAAATGATAAAGATGAACCTCCAAGATATCTACCTTATGAAATTTATATATCAAGATCAAAATTTTTTTATCAATCTAACAGCTTCGACCTGGTTACTTGGTCATTTCAAAGCAATTCTGAGGACTATTTGAAGTTCAAACAAAATATTCGTAAACAGTGATATATTCGGCAATATCTGATGATTTAATCTTGCACTCGACTAACAATATTTTTAATCATCTCTTTAGAATGGAATAATAGCTAGTGGCCATCGGCTGATGGCCGGCGCAATATTGAACATAAGCCCATTGATCTGGAAAAACCACAAGAAATTGAGGAACGGATTATGTGCGGATAAGACAAAAAACGTTTAATAGCATAAAATTGTCACGGTCCCTCACCCATTTTTTGTCCATTTCCCGGAAAATTGTATGAATTTTTTTTTTCGTCTTTGGAGGGCAGTGGGACGGCAGCCGAAGTCGCCGCCTAATTTATATCTTCCATATATGTATTTTTTATTTAAGTTTGTTAAGGGTCTCTGTTTATATGAACTTATATCATGTCTTATTCAACTTACAAATAAATTGTACATATAAACATATTTCGGGTCTAGAGTTCAATTATTTCGACTTACAGGCTACCTAGGATTATAGTATGCTATAGCCACTATAAATCATTGCCAATTAATACAATGCTTTCCTTAAAACAAAACTAAAAATAGAATGCCTAGCAGTATTAAGCATATAGGAAAGAATTTTCAGTGTAAAGGTATCCAAATTTTACAGTTATGAAGAACCTAAAGTGCCGACTAAACTATTATTTAAGCAGACAATTAGGCACAATTTTTTCAATGATATACTTTGAAATGGGATTTGTTTTCTTAACTTACTCATCTTAGAATAAAATACAAAATCTTAAAATCTAATACAAAAGCATTTCAAAGCTCTTTCTATGGAATTTTAGCATCCGATGAATTACTAATTTTCAGACTAAGAATTAGATCACCTAAATTTTTTTCACGGGATAAAAGGCAATCTGTCTTTAACTGGCAATGTTAATATTCTAAAGAGGTTTTAATATCGGCACTGACAGTCGAAGTTTGATGACTCCACGATAAACCCAAGTATAATTCTCTCTTTTATCACATATATAAACATGTCGGTCCAAAATTTTGTGACTCCACAATAAATAGATAAATTGAAAGATAGATTAAAGATTTTTTAATTCAGTAAAAATAAAAATTTAGCACCTCAAAAACATAAAGAAACACTCTAAAAATAAAAACACCTCAGATTTTAAAATAAAAAAAAATTAAAAGTTTATAAATTTTAGGTATTTACAGGATTTTTAGCAAACTGAAAAGCCAAGGAAAGCCAGAAAAATATAGAATATTTATTAAAAGTCAGGGAAGCGTCCATGGCAAAATAAGAAAAAAAATGTCAAATTGTTGAATTATTTCCACTTGAAAAAGAACTAAATTTCTAAAACTTAATATTTAAACCTATTAAATTGTTTGTTAAAGATAAAAAGTTTAATTTATCTAAAGACATAACATGTTTATAGTGTCTTTTTTTCTTCATAATTTTTTTTCTCCTTTACTTAATAATGCATTTACTTTTATTTGTATTTTAAGGCTAAAATTTTGACAATTTATTTAATGCAATATAAAATTAGTAATTTTTTTGTTTTCGTAACTATTTATTGTGCTACAATTTATCGGATTTATATTTTCTAGGCTGCCACCCATAAGTTTATTTTATATTAGTTTTATAAAAATCAATCTATAAAGCTATTAAAATATATTGCTTTTAAGTTAATAATGCTTTTAACTTAATGACTCTGTTAATGCTGATAACAACTAATACTACTTTTAAATTTAATTACGTCTGAGCTTATATTGCGTAATTATTGGTCAGAGAATTTTGTGGCCGGAAAAGTCAGTGAATTTATCAGAGAGGTTTTGCTTTGAATCCTGGTTTATTATTCTATAAAATAAAAATATTGCTCGTATTAACTGAAATTCCCATAATATTTGTACTTCATTTATATCCGTTATTTTACAGATTTTGATAAATATTTAACATTTAATTTTTCAAAGAAATCTCATATTTATATTAATAACCACCACAAATTTTCTTATAATAACACAATTTATATTTAACGCAAGTATGATAATAACCCCGTATCCATCTCCGAAGAGGTCACGAGCAACGCTAAACCATTAACCCATTGACATACAATGACATCTGTGAGACGTCAGTCATCTTATACGCCAAAGTAGACTTTGACGTCTCCAAGACGTCAATAGGTGTATCCGGTAAACGTCATACAGCATGATATTAAACCATAATTTTATGCTTTTACTTAACTGTTGTACATTAACATCATATATAAATCACATTAATTGTTACATAACAATGAAAATTTCAAATTTTGATAAATATTTAACATTTAATTTTTTTAAGAAATCTCATATTTATACCAATAACCACCACAAATTTTCTTATAATAACACAGAGATTCAACCCAAGTATAATAATAACGCCCGTATCCATTTCCGAAGAGGATAACAACATCACGGGCTATGCTAATCCATTAATCCATTGACATACAATGACGTCTGTGAGACGTCAGTCATCTCATGTGCCAAAGTAGACTTTGACGTCTCCGAGACGTCAAAAGCTGTTTCCGGTAAACGTCATGCAGCATGATATTAAATCATAATTTTATGCTTTTACTTAACTGTTGTACATTAACATCATATATAAATCTCATTAATTGTTACATAGCAATGAAAATTTCAAACTTTGGTAAATATTTAACATTTAATTTTTCTAAGAAATCTCATATTTATACCAATAACCACCACAAATTTTCTTATAATACCACTGAGATTTAACCCAAGTATAATAATAACCCCCTTATTCATCTCCGAAGAGGTCGCGGGCTACGCTAAACCATTAACTCCTTGACATAAAATGACGTCTGCTAGACGTCAGTCATCTCATGCGCCAAAGTAGACTTTGACGTCTCTGAGACGTCAATATCTGTCTCCGGTAAACGTCATGCAGTATGATATTAAATCATAATTTTATGCTTTTACTTAACTGTTGTACATTAACATCATATATAAATCTTATTAATTGTTACATAGCAATGAAAATTTCAAAATAAAACGTTTTCTTTCTCAACTTGCACAAAAATGTTCAGATGAACCATAAATAAAAGGTATTTTTTGGACACATCAGATTCCGTTTTACTTGTAGGTTAAGGTATTCGAGGGCTTCGGAGCGGAGTCATTTAAAATTTGTCTTCAAACTCGAAGGCTCCGTTATGGAGACAATGTAAATAGTTTTCAGTTTTTAACACAAGAACAAAAACAAATCGTAAAAACTAATTATTTTGCTATGTCTCCGTAGCGGAGCCCTCGAGTTTGAAGACAAATTTTAAATGATTCCGCTCCAGAGCCCTCAAGTGCAAAGGGTTAATATTTATTTTAAAAATATTATCGTTTGTCATAAGCTTTATTTTAATTTTTTTTTGTGGTGTGGCAACTTTTGAAAAGATAGAATAATAAATTCTTTTCTGATGAGATCGAAGTATTGTAAGATAACGGAAAGCATATATATGAAATTAATAAAAGAAATTTTATGGTTCTTCTTGACGTATTTACATGAAAAAGTCGATATCATGCAGTATTTGAATAAGAAAACAAAAACAACCTTCATACAAAGAAACCACTGAGAGGATAGTTCACCGGTACTACTTAAGGATAGGGATCCCCTTGGTAAATTTGGCGAAATTATTGGCGATATTTACTAAAACACAAAGGTATATCCATCCAAACATTTTATTTCTTGCTTTTTATGACGGCTTTAATTAATGGACAGCGAGCCATCGTAATAGAATTATATACTCTTACTTAATTAAACAAAATGACTTGGTAACCGGACATTTATATTCATGGGCAATTAATTCTTTTAGAAATTCTTTTGATTTTCAGTTTAAAAAAGCAACAGCTCCAAATTCAGCCATACTGAACCATTCATGGTTTGTTACATCTAACTTTTTTAAGCATATAAGAAAAGAATTACACAAGGAGAGCTGGATGCAAATACCATATAAATTATAATATAGATACAGATTATTTGGACACGGCAAGATCAGGAGAAAATGTTAGGCAACCATACTTAAACCATTATCGCCAAGTTGGCGGGGGAACCCTGTTCTTTAGTCAAGACAGTTCGCCGGACTACTCCGTTCCGTGTAAAAAGACAAGTAAAATATTAACACACGTAAAAAATATATTTCAGTATTCTATAGCCGTAGTTTATATTTAAGATAAGCCTTCAGTGTAAACTTCAAATTCTTAATAGCCTATTTGAACAGTATACAGCTAATATTGCTGCGGAAACTATGAATAAATATCCGATAGCAATAAATGCCGTATATGCTGTTTTAAGCATTTGTTCCAGCCGAAAATTGAAGAATCTTGTCCTGTATCGTCAGTAAAGTAGATCGGGAAGCATTCTGAACACGTAAAGGAATAAAAGAGGAAAAGAGGAAAATAAAAAAGGACGTGTGGGAACAAAGTGCTGTTCTAACACGTCTGCAAAAATATACAAGACATACACCTATCTTATTTCTCTCAAAACTCATTTTAATGTAGAAGAAATTAAAATCTTTAAGGAAGAAAATATTTAAAATTACAACTTTTTATTTAAAAAAATATTTTTGAATTATTTTTGCGTGTGTTTGTTTATGTTGAAACATCAAGCTAAGCGTACATAGTTTAATCCAAATCTTGTAATATTTTTTTTCATTTCATTAAAGCTATTACTCCTTACTATTCTCAGAAGAAATATTTCTTTCTCAGTACATCTTAATTTAAAATTTAAATCTGCAATGTAGTCATAAGAAGGCTTCTTTATGCATTTATTAAATTACACCATTTTTAAATTTTATTATATGATGCATCAACAGAATTATCTTTTTAATAATCCCTTCAAAGTTTGTTTTGTTTCTCAAAGTAACGGTGTTGTCTAACGGTAGAGTGTAGATTATAGTCAAAAGGGAGGTGCACAACTACATGTTATAATACTCCTAAAAACAAAATTTAAGCATTTTATGGTTATACTATTTATATTTTTGCCCCACATCGTTTATATACTTTATTTTGAAATTTTATTACATAAAATATAGAGTACAACCAAAGTATGAGGAGTAAAACTAAATATTGTAATAGCTTTAGTATAGATTTCAACACTTTATGGTTATTAGTTGTTGGGTTATAGCCAACGGCTTTAATAACGTTTTATTTAAATTTGTTATACAGAGTTCAGATTAAAATTGAAAGAGAAGTTACTAATTAGGAGATTATAACTAGATATAATAGTATTAAATACAAAATATCAGCTCTCAACGTCTAGTCGTTTTTGAGTCATATACATACGTACATTACAGAAGTCAAGAATAAACGGGTCATAACCAGGTTAGGAATGATCAAAATGGAAATTTAAAATTTAAGTAATTAAAGTTTCCTTGTAAGTACATACAGATGTAAAACTTAATGTTCAAAGTTTAGTCAGTCACGTTAAAATAAATATTTTTGTTGAAATCTGACACCCAAAATTTATTGTGAGTACAATACTTCTTTTATTTTGTATAAGGAAGTAAAAAAGTTAATTTCTACACGGCACGCGAAGTTTACCATATTTCTTACATACATTTAATTTGTATGAGAGCTGCACCACTAGTCAGTGGCTAAATCATATTATTTACATACCAGCACAGGTATATTTAGAAGTATCTATACATGTATACATGTACAGACAAACATAGAAATTGCGTGTATATTTATATGCCAACACACGTATATTTAGAAGTATCTATACATGTATACATGTACAGACAAACATAGAAATTTCGTGTATATATCTATAGACAGAAGTAGAAAAGATAATTTCTACACGGTACGAGAAGTTTACCATATTTCTTACATACATTTTATTTGTATGAGAGCCGCACCACTAGTCAGTGGCTAAATCATATTATTTATATACCAGCACAGGTATATTTAGAAGTATCTATACATGCATACATGTACAGACAAACATAAAAATTGGCCTAACGATGGTCGAATGGTTAGGGTGCTGGCCTTCGGAACCGGAGTTCGTGGGTTCGAATCCTACTACGGCATGGATGTTCGTAACTATTCGGAATCGGCTTTAAGCAGTAAGTCCCGGTCGCATTAGCCCTTGTGTTGCAAAAAGTAGACCGTAGCGCTCAAAAAAAAATAAAAATTGCGTGTATATATCTATAGACAGAAGTATAAAAGTTAATTTCTACACGGTACGAGAAATTTACCATATTTCTCACACATATTTTATTTGTATGAAAGCCGCACCACTAGTCAGTGGCTAAATAATATTATTTACATATCAGCACAGGTATATTTAGAAGTATCTATACATGTATACATGTAGAGACAAACATAGAAATTGCGTGTATATATCTATAGACAGGCATCCAAAGAGAGAAAAGTTTCCAAGTCTAGAAGTTCTCCCGCGGCACATCTCTCCGTTCGCTCCAGTGAATCGAAAATAATTGAAAATGTCCCGAGCTCTTTCCTCGCAGAACCGTAAAATCTCGGCAGCTGGGGGATTTGGCTTGGAAAGAATGGCGCGAATTCCTCCGGCGGATCATTTTTGTTAAGCAAAAATATGGGGGCATCATGTCAACACGTCGCTGAAAAGGGACAGAGAGAGTTCACAGCGTCACGGTATTAATATTTGGAGGTAATCTTGCTTCGTTGGGAAGATTAATTACCTTTTCTTTATGAAGGTTTAAATTATAATTCTACCTTAATTAAAATGCAGGGCTACTACAAAAGATTTATTCATTTTCAAAGTATTTAAAAGTTTAAAGCGTACAAATGTGTTATGTGAAAGTAACCACAAACACATCACGTTTCCTGAACATCGTACAAGTGCTGTATGTATGCACCCTGGGGAACGTCCCAGTGGAAGTTTAATTACTCCAAACATTTAGCATTTACCCTGTCAATAATCATTACTAGGTTCTCCTAATGTTTTGGTACTTAACCAATTCTAATTTTTAAACTCTCCTAATGTTTTAGTTATATACGACAAAGGAACAAGGGGTAAAAGACAAGGAAACAAAGGGATATCATATTCACCAATATGTTCAAAACAGTGATTTGAAAGTTCAGGGATTGGCGAACATAAAATGGGGCAAATAAAGCATTTGTGCAGTGTTCAGAAAGCTATTTAATTTGGGGCTGTTTTCGTAAACCCCTCATATTTTGGTGCGTAATACTCTTGATTTATATCATTTGAAAAATAAACGAATTTCTTGTAGTAGCCCTTTTTATTTAACTTGAAATTTGAGTTATTTACTAAGAATTAAGAAAAAAATTCTGAAAAATTTCTGTACTACCAAATGCTTTGATCCTTGTAAACTATAATCACTTTTAATACTCTGACTTCCAACCTGATACAAAAAAAACATTCATTTCAAGGTTTGAAAGTTATTCAGGTGTCAAATAAACATAATTTCTTTGAATTTTAAATAAATAAATAGTGAGCCACGGTAGCTCAGTCGGCAAAGGCAACACTCTCACAACTGGAGGGTTGCGGGTTCGGAGCCCTAGCCGGCCTAAGATCCGACGTGTTCATTTAACATGACTGCGGTACGTAAAATTTGTTCGTGGTCACAATGTCCTCCAAGTTCTCAATTAATACCTCTGGGGGTGACAGGCCAAACCTATGTGTCTTCTGTTTGGTTCCTGCTTCGAAATTACGAGCACCCACTTGAACATAAGTTGTACTTTCACCCTTGAGGTCCTCGTTAAAATGAAAGGCGAACCCCTTTGTCTTAATACGAGTAGCGTAGGGCTCAATCAGGCTTGGTTTGACCAAGTGGCATCAGAAACAATAACAACATAACTACGTGTTTGGGTATGAATGTGTGATATTTTAAATATTACGTCCTTAACCTCTTGCTTTTGAATCGAGTGACGATTTTGTGTGCCACTTTCGATGAAAGCTTTTCTCATGCGTCGTGATCAGAAGTAGTTTCATCACTAATTTTGCACTCGTTTTTTTACAGGACAAACTACAATGCTATCTTCAGATGTATCCAAATCGATATCTGTTTCAGTTTCTAAGGTGTAATCAGGCCACTTTCCAGCACCGTTATTAGTATCAATTTAAAGTATCAATTAGTATCAATCTTTTTGCCATTAGGTTAAATTTTTAGATTTTTTTAAGAATTTTTTAAGCACCAACAGTTAATTATTTATTGCATATAATATAATACTCTATTGCAATTACGCCTAAGAATAAACGACCAACTCTTACATTGCGAATATAAAAAACAATAACGCAAAAACAAAAACTTTATCGCCTAAAAACAATAACATGTCTGATACGAGCTTTTCACTTTTGGCCAGAAAGAATCCTCACGTGTGTGATACCAGGTTCTCATTTTATGCACAGCAGTATGATCACGTCTCCCATACGTTGTTTTAAGGCAAAGGGTTAATTTACATGCAATTTCTTTAAATTTCAACTTCTTTCTAAACTCTAACGTTCAGCCTTTTATTATCAAATCCCGTATTACATAAAGTATTACATAAACGTTTGTAATGTACACAAAATTATGAAAATGCTAGAATTCCATTACTCCTACTAAAAGAGTGAGCTTTACATTCTGCAATTAAATATCCATGTAACAATAATGGTTTGGAAGCAAAATTTCTCGAGTAAATCAGAAGCGAAATTTGAACACGCAATAAAACTAATTATGAAACCAGGTTGGTAAATTGTTTGAAATTTGGTTATTTTTTTAGATTTAGAATAAGAAGATGACTTCAAGAGTGAAAATTTAAAGGTTTGGAAGTTAAATATACAAAATTATGTATAGAATAATTTATCTTCCCCTCATATTAAATTTTTCTTGGCTATTTTTTCCTATCTCTGTACTGAAATATATATTTGGCTGAGCATAACCATGAAACTTTTCTTGCTGTTGTTAATATATGTAAGTCTGATATAAATTTACTAATAACAGCTGTATATAGCCTATATATTTTCCCTTGAATCTAATTTATATATCTTAAGTACTGTTTAGAAAATAGTTTTGCTTAGAAATATCCATTAATTCAATCGAAATTTAATAGCTTTTTTCTGTTATAAAACAATTTTGCTAAGTAAGATTATTTTTATTTCCAATATATAATAATCATCAGGATGTTAATTAAATATTTCTTATTCAAAATTTTAATTTGAAATTTCTTATAATATTTATAATTTGTTTTATATTGCTACTTCTAAAAAAGCAATATTTCTCCTAATATCTAAGCTTGAACTTATTCATCAAAGTGGTATTGTTTAACTGAACTGTTTCTGTTAATGTCTTCGAAAAAATTAGTTCCTTATAACACCACCACAAACAACAAAACTAATAATTCTATTTGTATTATGTTATAAGTAAATAATGTGCAGAAATACAAAAAGTAAGTGGATATACGGAAATACGTATGTATGTGTGAATGTAAGTTTCTATGTGTTGAAGCATAATAAAAAGATGCAGATAGCAAACACCTTTTATTGAAAACACCAAAATGAAAAAGAAATACAAGGTCAAAGTAATTGGGTTTAACGGAGTACCTAGCGAAGTGTAAGGTCTTCGCTTTAACCTCCGAACGTAAGCAGATCAAAACATAAATTTAGGCCTCTAGGCAAAAAGTAATCCAAACAAAAATTTAATATGCTCCAGCTCACAAGAGAGCGAGGAGGTGAGAACGTTCTCATAAAAAATTATGAGTAACCTAATTAGGGGATTATTAGACTGTAACCTTGACAATGACCATTTGGTATGGTTATCAGCAATACACAGATTCAACAACATGATGCTCATAAAAATAAAATAAGTAGAACAATAATAAAAAAAATGGAGACATAAAAAAGTTGCAACATGGCAAAAAAAAAGAAATACGAGGTACATTGGGCTTTTATAGTTTTGAGAAGATCCTGCGTCCAGCCAATCAAAATTCTGGCACAAATAAAACTAATTAAACACAGCCAATCAAAACACAACAGGACCAACTAAAGAAAACACCGGACGTCAAAGAAAGCTATTACATAAATACAACAATAATCGGCCAAGTCGTTAAGTTTGAGTGCGATTATATATTTCAACATTATGTATTTATATTTGTTCTTTACACGAATAAACGTTGTTTCTTCTACACAGTCCATATTCAGTGCAGCAATTCTTTGATACAGAAAAATAAAGATGCTGTTGATTTTAAATTGTTCTTCCTCCACCCCGCATGAGTAATATCCCTTCTTCATAAATATTACTATACCGAATCCACGACAGAAAATAGAAAAACAATGGTATTATTACATTATTAAACCCTGAGAAACTAAATACTATTATATAGATAGATAGGTATAAATATATAGATAGTATTTAGAAGTAAAAAGTTCATTTAAGGATGATTAAAACAGATTTTTATTTATGTTCAATTTTTCACATTTATCTAAAATTATTCATCAACGACACGCAGTTTATCCTCAACTTAGTTTCTAGGCGGTTAAAAAAATATCGATAGATGAAAGAAAATGTTTCCTGGGTTACGAATATCTTTATATAAAGTAAAGCCTTCAGTGCACATTTTCCCCATTTAAAAAAAAATTCTTATTTTTTTTCTCTAATATCAGTAGACATTAGGTTTTAGAGGCCACGATAAAAATAGAAAATTAAACTAGCATCTATTTTATCTCAAAAAAGGACAGTCTTCAAAGTAATGAAAGATTTATTGCCTACCATAAAAATTTATGCATATTTTCTTATTTTGATGGGAGGGTTTTTCTCCAAACACTGTCGAGATCATGCATACAGTTAACTGTTTAATATTAGCTATATAGCTAAAAAATACAAAAAACCGCAACACAGGTACAAACAAGATTCTGTCGTGGAAAGTAATATTTAGTTAAAGTCCATACATGATAAATAACGTATATTTTCCTTACGATTAAAGCCTGTAGTATATCCTTTTGATATGAAAAGTGTTAAAGGTCCAGTTAGCAATAGAAACAGCTCTATATTTTCAAAGCACTTTGGGTCAAAATTTACATGGTTATAAATTTCATTTAACTCTTGTATAAAATTATCCCAAAAAGAAACTTTTGTAAACCATAGCTAAACTATGTCCTAAAGTTATTTTTATTCAATTTTCCTAGTCCATCTTCATCGCTTTTTTTTCATTACCAGTAAGAAAAATTTTTTCACAATCCAAACGGGATGTTATAAAAAAAACGGCATTACTACGGATGCAGCATGATTTGAACTTATTTCATTGTGACTGAATTATTTTAACATTTTTAATTCTTAACATAAATTATAATTCAGTTCTATAAGTACTATATATGAACTATATAGAGTAGACAAAAGTTATGTTCTCTACTTTTTAATATTAATTATATTTTATGAATATTCATTGCTATGAAACAACTAAACGGAATCTGTTCCACCTTTGAACTATGCATAAGATTTTTCTCTGACATGAAAACCTTCGATTTCAATCTTTTCCTCTTACAGTTACCAAATAAATGAAAAGAATGCACATACCTAATAATGTATGAATTTCTACTGCACCGAAATGTTGCATATTCAATTATGTTTTCATTTATATTGGATGATTTGAAATAACTGGCAGAATATATACTGACCTAAAAATAAATAAAAGTTCATTATTTCTCAAATATCTGCAGTGAATCATTTTTATTTATTTTTTACAATTATAAACTACTTTAACAGAATGTCACAAATTTACCAATGCATCACAGTTCATTAAGACTACAGTAAACATTCACCTGTGAGAAATTTGTCCTAAAATTCGATATTTCTATCCTCAATGATATGCGAAAAACACTTAAGAATCAAACGTGATGTTTTAATATTCATCACATTATAATTGATAATTTCTTACCACAACTGACAGTTAATTTACTACTAATGACTACTTTAAATAGTTTTTAACAAAACAAAATTGAAATTTATAACTATTTGAAACACACCAGGTGTATATCTAATCATTTTATATTTTTGAAATCTATAAACAATTTACCTTGAAGAGCATAAAAGTTTGTTTATATTAGTATAGTTCGAATAGTAAAAATCTATATTTTTTTAATTATCAGAACTATTATGCATTTTATACAGGTAAATGATTTCCATTTTTCTCAATTATTAAAAAAAAACTCATCAACCATGTATAATTTACTCTTTTAATCTGGTTTACATACAGTTAAATATCATTCGACATTATCCTTTTACGTAAGTAAACATGTCCTCATTTACAAGCATCTTTAGATTATGTAAAGACTATGTTACGAATTCTAATCATTTAAAAAATAGCTAATTTTTTTTTCTTAAATCAGAAGACATTTAATTTTAGAGGAGGAAATTTTAGAGGATCTGATTTTAGCGGCTCTTAAAGAAGTGGAACTGTTTTAATAGATCATAAATATTTAAATACTCAAAAAAAATTCTCTTAAAAAATTATTAATTAATCTGTATTAGTTGATCATTAGAAAATTGTAAATCAATTGATCCGGGAATTTTCAAAAAAATGTATGTAGTATAATGCCATCAGCAAAATAAATTAGCTTAAAATACAGGTATCAACTTTCACATTGAATAAATTTAGTTTCAAAAGTACTTTCTATAAAATTTTGTAATAAAACACAATTTTTTAAAATTAAAAACCTAAATATCTGAAATCTGAAATGGAGTAGAATGAAATTAAATTAGTTATCTAAATAGATAATACAACAATATTCTTAAAAAAATTACCCTTATCTAATAAGAAGAAAATTTTAAATTTTAAAGATCATGATTTAAATGCAATTTTAAATGTATCTATATTTTGCTGTTATTAATTAAAATGAATAACTTCTCAATTTTATAAGAGTTAAAAAGCTCTTAAATGTGTTACAGGTGTTTGCACAATTTTATTGAATACTAAAATACTCATGATAAGTCAAAACAAATATACATACTTTCCACATCCACCAAGACTTCTTTAGTAGATAACAAAGCCTTAAAGAATATTCTGAGACAAATTTCATAACACTAAACAGAAACTAATTCTAGATATCTTTTTAACCCTCCACAACAAACACCTGTTCATAAGCTCCTCGGGTCCCTCTTCTCCCGTTATATAAAGGCTTTAAAAAACCAATGACTTTTCTCTTGTACATAATAATGCAGATCATAAAATTCTCCGCACGCTTGCTGGTGACATTAAAATTGTGCTTTGGAGCAGCAGAGTACAAAAACTTCATAAAATAAGGGCTGAAATGGAGCGTTAAATGAACTTAGTTTTTATAGCAAACTTAAACGCAGGAATATAAAACAACCCATTGAGAGCGATACGGGACGAAAACACGTCGTATAACGACAAAAGCGAAATCTTTGGCGATACGAGATTCATTCGTGTGTGTGAAATATACATATATAGTACATGCTCAGACGTCTATAAGTGATAAAAGGAATATAAAACTGATTCAGTTAACTAAATGCATTTTCTATCTATTCTTCTTAGTGGAACTTCTGTCATTCAAAGTAATCGAATATGGTGGTATAATTTTTCGTCTAAGATTGCCTAGCGTTTTAACAAAAAAGTCCTTCTGACACCAAATCCTGATTCTATGATATTCTCCGACCGTCTTTCTCAGTTGTAGTAACTCTCGGGTTTTTATCAATGTATAAGAACTGCAATTAAGCTTGCACGTGTGAAGTAATCCCAAAACGTATACCTACGTACGATTAAACAAACATTAAACTTAACTTTACGTTCATAAACCTAATATAATACTGATATATGTGTGTAATGATATTTTAACGCAACCCTAACTTAATTATAAAATTGTATTCTAAAATAAAATTCTGACAATTCCATCCCTAAAGTAACAACTTTAGCAAAATATCTTTGTTTCTCTTCTGATTGTGGTAACCTTTGGCGACTTCCTATACACCTAAATGAATTCTTCTTCAGTCCAACTAATTCTTATATAACTCCTTTACGTAACTTAGTATAGATTTCCGTGCATCCCATATGACCCATTCTTAACATTCTGATTGACAGGTTCACTAGCGCCCCACACCCCTATAAAACCAAATGTTAAACATTTTGGCGAGAAAAATGCTAAATTCGAATTGTCTCAATAAACTCTATGCTTTTAATTTCTATGATTTTAATGTTAGTTTATACGCAATGACTGAACGGTATCAAGCATGGGCACTGTTTTTATTTTTGGTTGGTCTAAAACAGTGGTTCTTAAACTTTTTAAGCCGCGACCCAAATTTGAGAAATATGTTCATGTCGCGACCCCAAAAAAGTCAAAACTTTTTCATTGCTTTATTTTAGAGCGTATTTTTAAAAAAATCTTCAATCCTACGATGATGATTTTTTTACTTTTTATATTTTTTTAATATAAAGATAAACAAAAGTACTTTTCGATCCAAGGAAAATTTAATTATAATCAAGTGTTTTTAATAATTTTTATTGACCAAAATTAAAATATATTTATAACTTTTTATATAAGTGACATTTTAACTTATTCCTAAAAAAAAAAGAAATATCGATACATATGTTAAGTTTTTAAATTTTAAATGCAATCATACAGTTTTAATGAGAACCTTATGCTTGAATACATTTTGAAAGATCTTCAAATCGGTTGAATGCTTGTCAAGGAGCACCTTATATTTATTTCAGGATTTAACTTGTTCTAGGAGGTGTTGGTATTACTTATTATTTGGTGTATTACTACTTTTTTATTCGACTCAGAAAGAAATATGCTTCGCGACCCAATTTTTCAAAATTAAGAACCGCTGGTCTAAAACACACATTACACAAGCACACACATACATGCATACATATGCATATACTGATTCATATACACACATACATATACATATAAATATATATACACACACACACTATATATATATATATATATATATAAATATATATATATATATTATATGTATGTATATATATATATTATGTGTGTGCAAATTATTCGGTAACTAAATTATTTTTCAAAATTATAATACTACATTCTGATGAAAAAAGAGCCTTCATCCAGAGAGTGCAACGGCTTTCGTTTCAACAACAAAATTATTGAATTGCAATACTTTCCACATTTCAATGTTGTCCTCATGAGATCTTACTGATTCTTTTGGATATTAACGCAGTTAGAACCACCTTTGTCCCCATTTCTCGCATTTTTATCTCCCAAAAATACTGAGCTAAGATAGTTTCATATGAGAAGTGGCATGTATCTCGATTTGGCTGACATTGCAACTGCACTTCATTGGAAAACTAGGTGACATAAAGACATACGACTATGCAATCGAGTATTACTGAGTGATGGAATTTTGTGTGTGAGTTTAAGAAAGGCCTGTGACTGAATGAAATTACCTAGTCTAGCCCCGTTAAACCAAATAGGAGCTAGAGTTTTCTCCTTAAATTACTTATCTAAATGTAACCTTTTCAAGAAGGGAGTTTTCAACATATTCATGTAGATGTATACGAACGAGAACAATTATATTATTGGAAATCACATTTTAAACTTTAATCAACAGGGGCTATACTATGTCAACATTCCATAGTTGCCAATTCTAAAATGAAAACTTGTTTGTTCCCTATTGCCTGTTTTTTTCTCTAGCGTAGTTGAGTTTTCGATAACAAAACCTATAACCATATGTTAGTTTATATTTAAGAAATGGCAACTGCGAAATAAAAACAAATTTGATACAACATGGCGAGTTTTTAATTACGGAACACAAAAATGTCGCCAAGAAATTAAAATCGAAAAAAAGAAGGTTTTATAAAAAAAGAAATGAATTTATCGTTTATCAGATACAAATATAGTCTCAAATACATATAAGAAATCATATATTTATATATTTACACTTGAATTTTAATAGCGTAGATAGTTTTTATTATACTCGGAATACAAAATATCAGGCGATAATAATCCAAATTTGAATAACAATGCCATGCTGTGACGCCAAGTCAACAATGGAATTGCGCATGCAGTAAAATTAAAGTGCCATTTTGGTCGGTTTTTTGCTGATATCTTTCGAACATCTAAAAATATAGAACACAGAACATAGAAAAATCACATAATGACTCTTGTTTTAAGTCAATCCTTTTGATGAATTTATAAAAGTAATTGTACGAAAATAAGACTAATAGTAAAAAATATTAATAGGAACAACTACGGCATACTCCTCATGAAATATGAGCAGTGAAACATGGAGGATGGAAGTTCTGGGTTTATATCTTGACCAGGTCCGTACTTTTGATACTTGATACTCTTGGTTGAAATATCGACCACCAGTCTCCAAAAGGTTAAGGAATTATACGTTTTTTTACTTCGTAATGTGACTGGGTGTATCAGGGTGACTTAGTGTATAAACCAGATTCTGAATAGTTTAAGAAATCCATGCAACCAGTGGAATTCGAACTACGGTACCTGTCCATTCTGGTATCATCCGGTTAAATGAAATAGCAACTGCAACAATATATGTAATATATATTTCCACTGTTTCCATAATTCTTTCTAATAAGTTATCAAACAATGATTAAACTTTTCAGTACCCTAGTCTGCAGTTTCGAATCTCGCTGGAAACAAGAATGTCTGTAGCCGATCCAATCTACTTTTAATCTTTATGTTGTAATAAATATCCATAGCTTTCTATTCCAAACTATACCCGGTTGTATTTCTTCAACAGTTTATTTTTTGTAGTTTCAATTCATTCCATGAGCTATGAATTAAAAAAAATATTTGAAAATAAAACGTTGTTCCGTATTATGATTACCTTTTTATTTCACCTGAAAAATAGAACGCATTGCACTTCGTTCTAATATTTGATATTAAACAAGGGTATCAATTAAATATTTTGTATTCATCCGCATTGTTTAACATTAAACATAACTTAAAACTGTAATAGGATCATCAAAGTAGTTGATTTTAGTCCTTAGGTTATTCGCAGATTTCTTATAGATACATCTCTTTTCTTAAGCTCGAGGCAAGGCAATTTCTATACTGCCATCTGTCGGTGATAAATAACATAAAAGTATGGAGGGTATATTGCGTAATCAACCAAAAATAACAAATATGACAGAATGTTTCCTTCGTAGTCGCTGATATATATTTACAACTGACAAAAACATTTTACAAAAAGTAAATAATAAGACTCTGTCATATCGGAAATTTACCTTTACTGAAATAAAGTTCAGTTTCTACGAATTTCTACACGTATGAGAGATTGTAAAATTTCAGCCGTCTTAAAATATGAAGCAAATATTTTGTTATAGAAGCGTCAAACTGAAGGAATGTCTCCTTTTTTTAACAAAGTTAAAAATATTTTAGATTTAAGGGATTTTATATCCCGAGAACTTCGTATTACAAAAATAAAATAAAATAAAATAAACCATCACTTAAATTATTTTACTCCATGTATTTTACGTTTCTTAAAAATTATTTTAACCCTCTAATTCACTTGATCCTGAATATAAATCTCCTAATATCTCTATACATGAAAGTGGGTGTATGTATATAATATTTTAAAATAACGTCCACATAATTTAAGAATACTGTAGAATAATGTAGCCTAGTTGATTGATGCAAACTTACAAAAACATCTTTTAGTTAGAACATCAGATAATACATAAATCCCACTTGGGAAAAAGAACACAAAACCGAAAATATTTGATAATATATTTCATCTCGTCCCAAAGGAAAAACCTCGAAATCTAGTGTGCTAGGCCTATTTATTAAGTAAGGGGCGTAGCCCCAGGAATAATGTCATTCCGGTAACCAAACCCTTTACTTTAATTACTTCTAGTTTATTCTAGAAGGTAGTAAGTCACATTGCGCGGGAAAAAATTAATTAACGGGGCTACAATTCTAAATTTGATGTCAGGGAATGAGCGGTCTCCGCCATATTTAAGAAAAATATGTTTTAGAATTTTATTATTACAGGTATATATCTATACATGCTTGTTGGTATAAAAGTTCATAAATATTTTTTACACATGGTTATTTCATAGAGTCGGGACAGGTATCCAAAGATTTGGAAAATTTGCTAAGTTTCATCTTTTTAGAACCATAATTAATGGAAATATTAAGTATAAACCACTTAAAATGTTAGATATCTTAGATTAAAAGTGTATTTTTCTGCGCAAAATATCTATGCTTAAGATATCTATGCTTCTGCGCAAAATATCTATGTAATTTATCCATGAAAAGAACCCATGGGTTTTAGCGGTGTTATTATATCCCAACTAAATTACTTCATAATAGCCTCTGGTAGTTTTTCTGGTGGATTTTATATACATTTTGTTTTGATATGTACTTTATAGCTTTTATGCATACTCTTTAAGTGACCTACCAAAAAAGGCACGGTAGTTTAAAAGATAAAAACTAGTTTAAAATATTTTTCAACAGTTTTGTGTGACATATTTTATTAAGACTCATATAGGATTTATTTTTCTAAAAC
Source organism: Pardosa pseudoannulata (assembly GCA_032207245.1). NCBI lineage: Eukaryota > Metazoa > Arthropoda > Arachnida > Araneae > Lycosidae > Pardosa > Pardosa pseudoannulata. The sequence goes on along the minus strand of CM063501.1, from coordinate 84,280,925 downwards.
TATTGGTAGCACAGGATTGAAAAGTGGGTGTCAAAGATTTGCATAGGAAGTTAATACGTATAACATTTTTTAAAGCCTTTTGTTCGTCTTTTTACTAATAAAAACTGTTTGATAACCAGTGTAAAATTTTAATATACGTATAAAATCCATCATCTAAATGCATTGTATATTTTGAATTTTTCTAAATGTACGTGCATTTGCGGTATCAGCGATTCTCAGCGATTCAAAGCCGCATTATGACGCTCCTTGAAATAAGATATAGTTTTTCAGCAAAATCTAAAATCTTATTTCAAGTATAACAGTTCCCCAAAAAATTATTTTTATTTCATTTCCTATGCAGTAAGTGAACGTGAAGGCTAGAAAAAAGGCAGGAAAAGTTGTGCCTTTAGTAGATATATTAGTACCCTTCATTAAATCCTCATTATAGCAATAGTTTTATAAATTATCATTAAATAAATGGTTCTTCTTTTAAAATAATTTTTATTACAATTTTTTTATTAAATCTTCAACTAAACTTCAACTCATTTTTATTATAATTCTTCACTCAAATTAAAAAAAAATTTTAGTTATTTCAAGTAGTATATTTTTCCTAATAACAAAATATATACACCAAATAAAAAAAATTAAAATTACTTACCCGCAAGTTAATTTTTTAAATATGTAAATTAAAATCTAAATTTTTATTTTAAGTTGATACAAAGTATTGTTTTATTCTGTAAATAAAACCTTAAGAGGTATATGACATTCAAATTTTAAATAAAGGATAAAACTGATAAAAAAGATGAAGTTTAAATAAATGGCCTTCATTATGCAATAAAATCAAATATATCGCTTATATTAATATACTTGAGGTTCTCAGAATAAATATGACAATTATATTCTATTTGTCATAACAAACTAGTGTTAAATTTACAAATTAAAATTTACTTTCGGAAATTTTTATTTTTTTATTTGGTGAATTATAATTTATGTTTTTTATTAAATGTTGCTTTTTTTGTACAAAACTAAATAGCTTTTATAATGTTAAGCCCTTATAAATGATATAGTTATATTACAAGTATAACTAATTATATAACACAAACAAGTTATATTCAAAAGCACAAATAAGTTATAAACATGTAACAAGTTATATTACAAGATTATAGTTATATTACGATTACAAGTTTTTTATTGTAAACAAAGTAGAAGTTTGAATTTTCAATCAAAAGTAGGCTGTTTTAATGAAGGGTTTTCAATTTAAAAAGTACTATATGTCCCCTTTTAGATACAGAAGAACAATACAGAAATAGATCAAACCTACAAATAAATTAAGCAAAACAATAAAATATTGTAAACAAAACATATGATTTTTATCGTCTTTAGCAATAAAAACGATTAAGGTATTTCAGAATAAACATTAATGGATCTCATAAATTTTTGGACAGCTTAAGCAAATCTTTCCTCCGAGCTTCTACACACAACTGACATATTTAGTTCCTATGAATAAAGAAGAGAACGATAACATTACATTATACTTAACAAAATGAACCTCTCCCACTACATCGTTTTTATTTTACCGGTAGTAGCAGAAAAAATAAACGAGACGGCAAAATTTATAGTTCGTACAAAGATGTCATCGTGTCCCTGCACCAATTACACTTACCTGCAATTACAGTAAATCACATTGGCCGAAATAGCAGATAAAAATACAATCAGTAGAATGGGCGAACAAGAAAATTTTATGATCGCTTTCTTGCAGCTGAGAAAGATAATGAAATCATGATATACGTAACTCTTCACTCTTTCTTTGTGTGACAGCAGTCGTGAGCAAAATGAGAATATATCTTCCATTAGCAGTGTTAATCTTCCGGAACAGACTACCAGAAGAAGATATACAAGTAATTGTCTCTTTCCACTCAGTTGTTTTCAAAATACACTTGATCACTGGATTACAGTTGCCTACATTACTAAATTGTATTCATCTGACAAAACTTTAAAATTTAATTATCATTGAACAAATGGTATAATAACTTCTGAACTTTGCATGTCTTAACATATTGTGTGCGGGTACATTTCGCAGCGGAATTGTACCGGGAAATGGCGTTTTGCGCGTAAATTTAGTTATTCCGTTAAATCTCAATACATTGAAAATTATTTAGTTTTTAAACCAACTTTTCGTATTTCATACTGAAATATATAAACAAATATATAAATAGACAAACAAATATATATATATATATAAAAATACAAATATGTATATATATATATATGTGTGTGTGTGTGTGTGTGTGTGTAAATATACATATCATTTTTGCAAGGATAAATAAAAAAATAATTTCAAATCTAAATTGTTTTTTTTTTAATCAACCTTCCCGTTCTCGAGTTCCGCATCGACTGATGTAAAAACTAGTTTTTATTTGTCTAAATTTTTCCAGAATCTATGTAGTAGACAAAAACATTCGGCTTCGTTTTCCTGTATATACCGTTATTTTTGTACTCACAAATAAACCATGTTGTTACACTAACCCGTACTAGCACGTGACCCGCACTCAAGTATCAGTCGTCAGAAAACGTATTATTACGTATCCCGCGATCAAGTATCAATCGTCAGAAAACGCACTAGTACGTGTCCCGCATACAATGTGTTAATAGCTAATCGCAATACATACACCAGAAACTCGTTGTTAAAAATATTACAACAGGCGCAAAGAATTCCAGTTACATGACCCTAATACGTAAACAAAATTTTGCTTAAGAAACATAATACCTATAACCTATAAATGGAATTTTAATTAAATGATAGAATAGAATATTGCAAATGAAATGCATGATTTCCATTTAGAGTGATCACACGGGATTCCTGACTTCATCATTCCCGCCTATACACAAAAATTTAGTTTTGTCATAAAGATTCATAAAAGTTATACTTAAAAAACTGTAAAATGTTTAAAAAGAAATTTTAACACATTGGGTACGAGTACATTTCGCAGCGGAATTGTACCGGAAACGGGTGTTTTGCACGTAAATTTAATTATTCAGTTAAATCTCAATAGATCGATAATTATTTAATATTTTAACCAACTTTTCGTATTTTATATTAAAATATATAAACAAATATATAAATAGACAAATAATATATTAAAATATATAAACAAATATATAAATAGACAAATAAACATATATATATATATATATGTGTGTGTGTGTGTGTGTGTAATATGGGCGAGAGTCATTCAAATTCCCGACACAGTTTATTTCTGGTAAGAAACATGAAATCCGCACAACAGGCAATCACTTCTACAACCTCGAGCACATAGACAATGTGATCCTGCACATACATTTTTCAAGGAGGGATTCCCCAGGTAAAAATACTACGAATAATCCATAAGCACAATTGATCACGTGATAAAAAAATACCCATGTTTAAAGAGAACGCGCTAACTATTGGCTAAAGTAGTACAAACAGAGGCTGAATTAAGTCTATAGCGTGTCTGGAGGGAAAATTCAGAATTACCGAGCAAACCCCAAACTTACTTTATGAACAAAAGTTATTAAATTAATATTAAAATACGTAAATAAGGGATTTTAATATTACATATATATATATATATATATATATATATATATATATATATATATATATATATATAATATATTTTTCGCAAGGATAAAGAAAAAGTTAACTTTAAATGTAAATTGATTTTTTTAATCAACCGCCCCGTTCTGTGGTTCAGCATCGACTGATGTAAAAAGTAGTTTTTATTTGTCTAAATTTTTCCAGAATCTATGTAGTTGACAAGAATATTCGGCTTCGTTTTCCTGTATATATCTTTACTTTTGTACCCTCAAACAAATCATGTTGTTGCACTAACCCGTACGTGACCCGCGCTGAAGTATCAATCGTCAGAAAACGTACAAGTACGTGTCCCGCATACAATGTATTAATAGCTAATCGCAATACATGCACCATAAACTCGTTGTTAAAAATATTACAACAGGCGCAAAGAATACCAGTTACATGACCCTAATACGTAAACAAAGTTTTATTTAAGAAACATGATACCTATAGCCTATAAATGGAATTTTAGTTAAATGATAGAATAGAATATTGCAATGAAAATTTAGAGGTGATCACACATGATTCCTGACTTCATCATTCCCGCCTATACAAGAAATTTCAGTTTTGTCATAAAGATTCATAAATGTTATACTTAAAAAACTGTAAAATGTTTGAAAAGAAATCTTAATAGTAAGTCACTTAAGTTGTGTAAATTCTCAGAATTATGTAGTTCTTCGAGTCATTTTTGATAAAAAATATCTTCATACTTTAAAATATTTTTTAAGTACTGTATCAGAATATCCACCGGTTATTACTTTATGGCACATTAGTCATTGGTTTTCAATTTTGTAAAACCAAAAGATGATTAATAACGAAAAAATTTAAACTGTATATTGTTTAAACCACTGCCAAAAGTTGAAATGAGCTCAGTGATAAAAATTACTCTTTCAACGACATTTTTTACCCTTAAATAGAGAAACATGCGATAAGCATCTCATCATAAAGGTCTACCTAGGCAGTTTCATTATCAGTATACAAGAAAAATGTTCATTACTAAATTCTAAAATTATTATTGAAGTTTTCTCTTTTTTTGCTACAGCAAAATACAGTATGCACATTACATATTTATTTTATTCCTAAATCTGCCTTTACACTTTGTCAAACAGTTATTTTTCTCTGAACCTTCATAAACTTTTTTACTTGATTTTTTAAAATCTATGGTATTTTCTAAGCGGCAATAGCATCTTAAAGTTAGATTCTCTAGAGACAACTTTTATATAATGCTTATCATTAAAATATCTTAAACCCAATATTCCAGTATTTTACAATATCTAATATTCAGAAGGCGTTATAGCCGACGTATTTTTTGTAAAACAAGCCATACCTTAAGATTTTTTCTTAAAATAACCATATTTATTTTCTTCAGTCATTCTTTTTCGCTTATAAGAAAGTGAAAAAAGATTTTTCTCTCCGGAATTTCTATCAAAACTGAACTGTAAGTGAAAAATGATACCCCAGGGCAAAAACTGGATAAAATATCCCTGTTTTCTGCGAAAGTGGATATGATGCTATGATTAAAAGACAAAGAAAAGGCGGTTAAAACATTTTTCTGTACAAAAAGAGTTTCTGGGTCATAGAACGTATTTTTACATTCCACATTATTTTGTTTAAAAGTAATTTTTTGTTGTCTGAAAAAAAATGTGGAGTTTTCCATATAAAATTAAAAATAAAAGTGAACTAACACTTCTTTATATAGAATGTAATAAAACTCGAAAGTTCAGTACTGTAAAAATCCAATAAACAGCATAAAAATAAGTCATTATATTTAACTCTACAAATAAAATATAAACGCCGTTCTCATTTCAAATATATTCCACTACCTAGCATAGATTCATTCTAATTTTGGAGGTCAAACAAACACACGCACACACACACACACATCTATATATAAGGACGCATTTATACGAAACTCACTTATACGAAATGTTCAGCTATACAAAGTTCTTTTCGTTCTCTAGTGAAATTGTTGTAAGACTTATATAATGAAATATTTATTTATACGATTAACCAGTTATACGAAACACTCACATACGGAGGATCAGCTATAAATTTCAAACGTCTTCCACTATCCTGCATAGATTCATTCTAATTTTGGGTCCACACACACACACATCTATATATACGAACGCATTTATACGAAACTCACTTATACGAAATGTTCAGCTATACAAAATTCTATTCGTTCTCTAATGAAATTGTTGCAAGATTTATGTAATGAAATATTTAGTTATATGAATAACCAGTTATACGAAACATTCACGTATATGGAGGATCAGCTATAAATTTCAAACGTTTTCCAATATCCAGTCTAGATTCTTTCTAAATTTGGGGTCAAACACACACACACACACACACACACACACACACACATCTATATATAAGAAAGTATTTATACGAAACTCGCTCATAAGAAATGTTCAGCTATACAAAATTCTTTTCGTTCTCTAATGAAACTGTTGTAAAACTTATGTAATGAAATATTTAGTTATACGTTATACTAAATATTCACGTATACGGAGGATACGCTATGAAATTTTTGAACGAAAACTTTATTCAGTCCTTAGTATACTATAAAATGGTCGAATATCCTCTTTTAATTTTTCCGCTTCAAATGTTACTTCTTACATTGTCATGCCTCCCTAAAAACTGACTTAAATAGCTTACAAATCTCATTACTAAGAAAAAAGAGATCAGATTTCAATATTTAAAACAATAGATTTAAAGAATACAGAATACTCTTCATATCAACACGATAAAAAAAAGTATTCCGCTCTTATCTTTCATTTCCTTTTCGCATACAATTAAGTGGAAATGCTCTTGTGAATCCCTACTTTCTTATCTCGGAGGCTATGAAACTTCCGGTTTAAATATCTTTAGCTCTATGAAAGGGCAAAGTGCGACGGGCTTTTAAATTTATCCTCAGGCGATGACGGAATAATTTTCTTTTTACGGACTTCTAATGCCCTTTTAAATTGAAAAAAAATTAAAACTAGAAATCCTAGTTAGGCTAATCTTAAAATGCTTTCTTAGCATATACTAAAAAATAAAAACACGTTTATGTCAATGCTTTTACTTCTGGAAGGGAAATAGTGATTTACCGGCTGTTAGTAAATGTTTATTAAAATTTATTTGATTCAGTTGTCTCAGTTTAATTTCTAAAATTTCCATTTTATTAAAATAAATTATCCGCTTGTCTGATTATTCCGAGTTTTCTCGGATTCGTATGTATTGTAGTTAATTATTATCCCGAGAAAACTCGGTAGAAGCAGAATTTGTGAATACGATTTGTTTTATTTTTACTTGCCGAACGATGGCCGATTGGTTAGGGTGCTGGCCTCCGGGTACCGGAGTTCTTCGTTCGAATCCCACTGTGTCATGGATGTTCGTAGTCGTTCGGAATCGGCTTTAAGCTGTAGGTCCCGGTCTCATTAGCCCTCGTGTTGCAAAAAGTAGACAGTAGCGCTCCAAAACAAACCATTTATTTTTACTCGGCGTGGAGGAATAAAAGGAAATATTCAGTTTTCATTAGTAGTTTGCCAAGTTTTGTTGATTTCGTGGTTCTTTTGGAGGAACTGGTCACGTGTTTTCCACTGATTAAACAAACTAATTTCAGAAAATCATCGTGACAAGTTTTCTGTGACATCAGGTGGACCCATCATTAGTCCTTTGTCACTCAGGTTAACCTCAAGGCATTTTCCAGATGTTATTCCTGATACTGAAAAAAAAATCAAATCCAATGAGAGTGTGTGCTCTGTGCTGCCGTAAAACAGATTCCAGAGGTATGAAAAGAGATCAGATACTTGTGCACAGAACGTCAGGTATCACTTTGTGTTTCCCTTGTTTCAAAAACTATCATACAAAGGACTAACATCTAACTTTTATCTCCTTTGCCCGAGAGGATTCGGCATTGCTAATGTTAAAACTAAATGCTTTTACACCTGTAAAAAATTAAAAATGCAACCTATATATTTTGTATGTTTCACTTCCTTGTATTTAATAATAAAATAAAAAAGCGATGATTTTTTAAACGTTTTTCAAAAAATATGTAAGGGAAGCGGTTAATTTGCTTTAGAAAGTTTGTTGTCCACTTAAGAGTGGATTGCAGAACTCTTACCGACATCTACTGTGGAGCAATATGGATTTAGCAGGGAGCAGATTTCGTAATATATTAAATCCTTTACCAGTTTTTGATACAGATGATTATGTTATGAAATTACACAAACCAGTAACCCAGCAGTTTATCGGTCAACAAAAATTTAAAGCTTCTGAGAAACTGTACCATTTTAAAATCTTACTGTAGAATACTAAAAGGTAACCAGGCGACTACTATGAGCTACCAGGAAAGAAATAAGAAATTTTTTAAAGTCCTTCAGTTGTTTATAACCTATAAACACACATTTCTAGGAAATATGATATCAATTTTAATAAAACTCCATATTCGAAAAAAAAAGGGAAATGTAGTTGTACATGAGTGCTAAAAAATAAGTGTTGATAAAAATAACAGAACAGATTGTCCTTGGAAATTGTTGACATCAATGAGAAGATTTTTTTTATAATGAATAATTTTTCTGATGTTGGGTTTTGGTTTTTTTTTTTTTAAGAGTGCTACGGTCAACTTTTTGCAACACGAGGGCTAATGAGACCGGACCTACCGATTAATGCCGATTCCGAACGGCTACGAACATCCATGCCATAGTGGGATTCGAACCCACGAACTCCGGTACCGAAGGCCAGTACTATAACCAATCGGCCATCGTTTTCCTGGATGATAGTAGAAAGGGAAAAAAGGTGAAGAAAAAACTGACTTCAGTTAACTGAGAGTTTTAGTTAACCGAGGTTTAACTGTATCTTATAATCATTATAATCTAAAAAGAATTTGTATGGAATAAACGGAAATTGTTTAGACTAACGAAAAGCTATATGTAGAAGAAATTGCATTTTTATTTTCTTCATTATCTATAAATAAACTTAATTGTTAAAAACATGTTATGAGGTCATGAAGGATATTGATTTATTTTGTTACATCTGAGGTCATTAATTAAAGCCACAGATAGCGACAGATTGTAAAATGGCTTATCATAGGCATTTAAAAATATTAACTCCGGTTCCGAAAGCCAGCACCCTAACCCTTCGGTCATCGTTCAGCTTACTGATGTTGGGAGAGTTAGTAGTAGTCGTTATTCAAGTACACTTGTCCAAATGTTCATCATTGAAACAAGCTGTTGCTATACTTGTTTTTATAAATTTCAACCTAAAAAAAGAGATCTCACACAGATAAGTAGAGCTGAACATTGCTCTCACTTTTAGGCCAACCTGGACCAAAATTGTGCCTTTCTTCAGGAACAAGGGACCAAATATTTTCAGAGCTAAAAAAAAAAACTATTTTAAAAGAGAGAGCGATTTTTCAAGGCATGTGTCTGAGCTCTATGGAACAATTCCAGGTGAATGAACCATAACGTGATACTGGGATCTACGAAAATTTCGTCATGAGCTGCCAGTAAATCGATGGTTTGGAGATGTCTGATATAAATAAAAACAGTCAGTCACAACTTATTTTATGCCTAAAAAGGCTTTCGAAAAGGACTAGAAGTATGATAAGGAAAGCTGGCTTCAATTTATGCAGCACAAGTATTTAGTAAGATAACGCCTACTAATTAAAGCAGCAAAAAACAGCAGTAATATTCCAACCTAAGTACTTTGATACCTAATTGCAGCATGCTAGGTTTAGACCTTTATTCATAGAATATTAAAGTCCTTCAATGATTATCTAATTTTTTTAAATATAAATCTTTCTAGGTAAATTGCAATAGCATTTAAAACTTAGTACGGGTAAAAATGTCCCTTAAAATAGTCCTTTGTTCGATTTTATTATCTATATTTATTACTTTAGTTGTTCCATCTCGAAATTGAGGACCTTTTCAAATGTTATAGTTATGTGTAAAATAATTACAATAAAACTAAAATCGAAAATTCGTCGAATATCTGTATACATAATTATGAATCCCCTAGCATATAGCCCCTCATATAACGGGATCAGTAAATTTTTTTTAATTTTTCCAGAAGTGTAAAGTACCGTATGAGGCAGGTAGAAAAATGGTTTGATTTTTGGCTGAGAATTATATTGCAACAAAAAATAGTCGATTATTAATTTAAAATTATCACATATGTACAGAATAAATAATTTTCTTTTAATAATCTTCTCTTTAATGCTAAATTTTTTACTTAAGACTAATATAAAAGAACATTATTTACGTAATATCTAAGTTCAGTGATAAAACGTATGAAAATAATGCAGACCGTATTTAAATAAATTAAAATAAGAAATTATTGAACTTTCGAAATCCACCTCTTTCGTGCGTTTAATGCGATCATTTCAAGCCTTATTTTCCCCGGTAAAGAGCAGGCAATTAAATTTATCAATTTATCACATAACAAATAGGTAAAAATAACATTTTTTCTAGAATTATGACGTTATTCCTTTAGCCATCTCATTAAAAAGACGACAGTATTTCTTGCTGTGCTATGAAGCATATTTATACCAACTTATTTTAGAATCGGATCGATAGTTTAAGAGAAGATACATTTCACTCGCTTTGAATTTTGCTAACGCTAACTCATCAAGAATGTACCTTATCTATTACTTAAGCCAAATATAAAAGAAAATTATTTATGCAGTATCTAATTTCAGTGATAAAACATATGAAAATAATGCAGACGATATTTAACTAATTTAAAATAAGAAATGATTGAATGAGATCATCCTAATGCTGGAAAAAAAATGTTATTTTTTACCTATTTATTATGTAATAAATTGATAGATTTAGTAGCCTGAGCTTAGTCGGGAAAAAGAAAAATCTATATATGCTCGAAAGGATGGGGATGGGGGATTTCGAATGTTTTAAAGACAACAGTACTTTTCGCTAAGATATAAAGCATATTTATACCAATTTATTTTAGAATCGGGTCGATAGTTTAAGAGAAGATAAACTTTACTCGCTTTGAATTTTGCTAACCCTAACTCCTCAGGAATCCGATATGGATGCTTCTATCCCTTCCAGGTCCCACCGTTCCATAAATTCGGGGACAGACGGACAGATAACTTAGGCTATTATTATATAGGGGATATTTACCATGAAATCAGAGAAAATACTGACAGAAATAATGCTAAATGGAATAACTGCTGAACACAAATTATGTTTCTTAACATTTCATTAACGTGAATAAAATTTTTTATTTTAAATGTATTACTAAAATGAAACTCAGTGATGAGGGGAAAAAATTAAGTATAAATATTCATAGTAATTTCAAGTTATGAGCACCAATATCTTCGCCGTCTCATAAAATTTCTATCGAATGAATGTCAGTTTTCCTTTAGGATATATTTAAGCATTCTTGACAAGAAATTTCTTTCTGCCGCTATGTACTTTAATTAAAAATTAGGTTGAGGATAATGGATGACATTTATCATTTCCTTTTCGAACGAAAACATTCTTACAGGGCTGCAATACAACTAAAGAATTCAAATTCCTCAGAAGTGCCGTAGATTCGTCCTTAGAACACGTAGACTCCATTTATATGCAGATGAACTGAATAAATTTGCGAATAAAATAGTTTTCTTATCGTTTCATGGGATAAATTAGAAACATGTGGCTCAAAGTCGGAGTTCGGAAAGTTGTAGGCGAGATTGCATGCAATGAAGCTATGAAAACGCAAATCTCATTCAAGATATAAAGAAATTTTGTTTTTAGTAATTCGTGTTTTTTGTGGAAATGCCATCAAATTCCTGTATATATGCTGATAAGTGCTTAACAAATAAAAGCAATATTCTATGACTAGCATGTAGCCATTCATATGACGGAATGGGTAAAATTTTTAATTTTCCAGAATTGTAAAGTACCTTATGAGGCAGGTAAAAAATGGTTTGTTTTTTGGCTGAGAATTATCTGGTACACGCTCAATAATTTGTTTATCTTTACTAACCGTATGTTAGTTTCCAACTTTAATTTATCTTGTCATATTACGTGATAGGATGGACAGCAGATGTTTTAATATTGACAGTGACTATTTCGTGGTATGTATGATTGATGTTGAACATTTAACGATTCGATTGCAAACCGTGTGGTTATGTATAAAAAACAAGCACACAAACGAACAAACTTCTTAATTTTCAAAGATATATAATTCAAGCGCTATATATTTATTAGTCCGTAAAATAGTCTCCTAGACTTTTATGAAAAGAATTTGCTGTTAATACAAGTGATAAAAGTTTCATTGCAACAAAAAATAATCGATGAGTGTATTTAAAATTATCACCTAATCTATTAGTTAAGCCAAATATAAAAGAAAGTTTTTTACGTAAGATCTAAGATCAGTATGAAAATAATGCAGACGATATTTAAATAATCCCCTATATAATAGCCTAAGTTATCTGTACGTCTGTCCTCCAATTTATGAAGCGGTTGGACCTGGAATGGATAGAGGCATCCATTCAAAGCGAATAAAGTTTATCTTCTCCTAAACTATCGATCCGATTCTAAAATAAATTTGTATAAATATGCTTCATATCACAGCAAAAAATACTGTCTTCTTTAAAACGTTCGAAATCCACCCCTTCCCTCCTTTTCGAGAGTTTAATGCCATTATTTCAAGCCCTATTTTCCCCGGTTAAGAGCAGGCGATTAAATTTATTAATTACAATTTTTTCTAGCATTATGGCGTCATTCCTCAACATCTCATTTAATCATTTCATATTTTAAACTATTTAAAAATCGTCTACACTATTTTAATATCTTTTATCACTGAACTTAGATATTACGTAAATGATTTTCTTTTATATTTGGTTTAAATAATAGATTAGGTTCATACATAATAATTTTAAATTTAATCATCGATTATTTTTTGTTGCAATGAAACTTTTACCACCGGTATTAACAATAAATTCTTTTCATAAAAGTCTAGGAGTCTATTTCACGAATTAATAAATATCTAACTTTTAATTTATATATATTTGGTAATTAAGAAGTTTGTTCTTTTGTGTGTTTGTTTATTATACATAACCACATGGTTTGACTAAATTCAATGTGATTCTAAACTGCATTACAGGATCGGAAGACTCTACAGGAGTATGACAATAAATAAATTATTGAGAGTGAACCAGATAGTTCTCAGCCAAAAAACAAACCATTTTTTACCTGCCTCATTGGGTACTTAACAGTTCTGGAATATTAAAAATTTCACTAATCCCGTCATATGATGGGCTATATGCTAGTTTAAAATAAGAAATGATTAAATGAGATTGTTAAAGGAATGACGCCCTAAATTGTTTAAAAAAATGTTATTTTCATCTACTTTATAATGTGATGAATTGAAGAATTTAATCACCAGCTCTTAACCGGGGAAAATAGGGCTTGAAATAATGGCATTAAACGACGAAAAGGGGGGAAGGGGTGGATTTCGAAAGTTTCAAAGACTACAATATTTTTCGCAGTGATATGAAGAATATTTAAACCAATTTATTTTAAAATTGGATCTATAGTTTAGGAGATGATAAACTTTACTCGCTTTGAAATTTGCTAACCCTAACTCATAAAGAATCCAATATGGATGCCTCTATCCATTCTAGGTCCAACCGCTTCAGAAATTCGAGGACAGACGGACAGATAACTTAGGTTACTATTATATAGGGCAGCGGTTCTTAACCTATGGGTCGCGACTCAAAATTGGGTCGCGAAGCATATTTCTTGGGTCGCGCTGAGTCGAACCAAAAAAGTTAGTAATACACCAAATAATAAGTAATACCAACACCTCCTAGAACAAGTTAAATCCTGAAATAGATATAAGGTGCTCCTTGACAAGCATTCAACCGAGGTTTGAAGATCTTTCAAAATGTATTGAAGCATAAGGTTCTCATTAAAACTGTATGACTTGCATTTAAAATTTAAAAAACTTAACATATGTATTGATATTTCTTTTTTTTTAGGAATAAGTTAAAATGTCAATTATTTTCAAAAAGTTATAAATGTATTTTAATTTGGTCAATAAAAATTATTAAAAACACTTGATTATTAATTAAATTTTCCTTGGATCGAAAAGTACTTTTGTTTATCTTTATTATTAAAAAAATAAATAAAAAATTTGAAAGTTAAAAAAAATCATCATCGTAGGATTGAAGATTTTTTAAAAATACGCTCTAAAATAAAGCAATGAAAAAGTTTTGACTTTTTTTTGGGTCGCGACATGAACATATTTCTCAAATTTGGGTCGCGGCTTAAAAAGGTTAAGAACCACTGATATAGGGGATAGACCTCCATCGTCGACATTGATTTAATTTATCTTCAAAAGGAAGTTTTAGAAATTCAGTATTTACTTAACTTTAAACACTGAATATTGTGATGAAATTCAAATGTTTACTTTTTTGCCTATTTTTAAGAAGTAAATCATTTACTAGGAATGCTCAGAACTGTGTCACAAAAAGTGAAAAATACGTTGATGCAACTGTTTAGGAGTGAAAAAATCATGGAATCTAGAAAATTAAAATATCCATGACTAATGACTTCTAGTTACTCTATGTAGCAGCACAAACTCGGCGATCACAGTGATTACACATCTTTACCATTCTGCGAATAGTCTTTGAAAAACAGACTCTTTATGTCATACCTTTCTAAACAGAAACAAAATTTTAGTACTATTTGCTGATGAAAAAGAAAAAATATGATGTAAACCTTTAACATCTTGTTTAAAAGTACATTTAAATTTAAATTAATATAACAGCATTTAAAATGCTCAAGTCTATATTTGCAAAGAAAGTGTAAATACATTATCAGCACATACTTGAAGGCATAATACTTTAAAGCGATTTAAAAAACTCTATTGTTAAATTCTATTTAAAGATAATACTTGGCAAATAAAAAATGGAAAGTAGGATAAGCGCATTAAATAGTAATTATATTTGTCTCTCTTCAAATTCGAGTCCTACTACCATTTTAACAATGTATATATCTAATAATACCAACAGCTAGTCTTTCTGTAAATATCATAAAAATGAGTATAAATAACTATGTGTAACTTTATGTGTTTAATTTTAAAAGAACGAAATTTGTTTTAAAACTATAACACTTCGTTTTACGTTAAAATCGGATTCCGACATTACCCTTCATATTAATACCTCTCACGCTATTAATCAAATTATTCTAGACTTATAGCTGCTTACTTGGCATAAGAATTTATAATGCATCTAATTATATATGACATTATAATTAGCATCCAGCATTTTTAAGATGAGTATTAGGTATTCATAACATGACATGTTGCAAGTTTAATTAGAAATTTTTAAGTCAGATAAACAATCTTAAGGTAATTGCTGAACAGAAGATTCTAAAAACTCTTAATTTACTTCTCCGTTCTGTGAGAGCTGTCTAGATAGATTTCATAAAACAACTACTCACTGAAGGACACTAAAACCGG
>CM063501.1:84190864-84260864 GCA_032207245.1 Pardosa pseudoannulata | reverse complement strand
GGATTTTTAATATTGTGTAGTTTTTTAATTTCAAATTTTGATGTTCCTTTCTGAACTATGACTGCACTGTATAGTAAGACACCATTTTCTATTTTTAATGGGCCTAAATATCCTTTGCATATATATTATATATTATGGACATACTTATATATATTTTATGTATATATATGTGTACAATCATATATCACATATGTAAACATGTATTATATTAAATATTGCTTAGAAACAGAATACATAATTTAAAACATAATTATAGTGAAAAACATATTAAATAGCTTAAACTAACTTAAACAAAAATCTATTAATAACACATACATAAATATGATTTCGCATCTTCTAAAACCAATTTGAATAACGGAAGTGACTTTTATTCCCAATGATTGCATAAAGGATTCCAATAAAAATGACATACTTGAGCTAAACATCAGAGAATCATTCGACTGCACTATTTGTTTTTTCCGATTGAAATATTCGTTCTTCAAACAACTCTAATAATCAAGAATAATCTCTCTTATTTATTCCCGAGTTTCCGGTAAAAATAAATCATTCCTTTTTAGAGGGTGTTTACCCAAATGTATGATTGAATTTAAATAAATCTCTGTTACGTAAATTATTTACTAAATTAGAATCGAAATTTTTCTATTAATTAAATAATTTACATTATTATTAATCATAAATCTAAATATTTATTTATATCTATATATATTATATATATATATTTAATTTGTGTAGTGAGTGCATTTGTTTAGTGTGTTTGTGTATGAATTATATATTTATATATATTATATATATATATATATATATATATATATTATTATATATATAATATATACACACACACTAACTTAGTGTTACATGTTTTAGCAATCTTATATTAAATCCTATTTTATTACGTCTTTTAAATAAAACAAACTAAAAAATAACTATAGCTATTGTAAAGTATGCAAAAGTAAATTATAGAAATCTTAAATATGTGTTTTTTTAATAATTTTTTTTGACTAATATCTCACATTTTTTTTATGAAAACAATTTATAAAAAAATAATTAATTGCAATATTTTAAAATTATTATAGTTTTTTTATTTCAAATTTTGATTTTTTTCTTCGAACTATGACTGCACTGTAATAAATTTATTTTTAATGTAAAAAACATTTTACATATATTATATATATACAAAATCTTATATATATATATATATATATATATTATATATATATATATATATATATATAAATATATATATATATTATATATATTTTTAGAAAAATATACATAATTTAAAATATATGGAAACTTTTAATAACTCTACAAAAATCTATATATCAAAACATAAAATTACTATAGACGTTCTCCAAATTAGTGAAACTGCCTTTTTATTCCCAATTATGATTGCATATAGGATTCAATAAAAGATATGAATATAACTCTATGTTGAAATGTGAAAATGTGTTTATATTGTCATATATATATATATAAAATATATAATATATATATATATTATATATAATATATATAATATATATATATACGTATATATCTATATTTATATGTGGATTTAAAATATAGAGTAATTTAAGAATTTAAATTAAGGATTCTTTTAATGAGTACGCTCGCGTTATTAGTCACATAAATACGGCTCACGCGCAGTGATATAAAGAGAGCGATAAACAATTACTATAGACGGACCTGTATCCTAAGTAGTGAAAACTGCCTTTGTTATCAGTTGGGCGCCAATTATGAGACGCCATTGTTGAGTATAGTGTTGGTGAATCTAAATAAAGATATGAAGCTGATGTCAGGATTACTGTGTTGTGTCAGTGTGTCAGGAATGTGTTTACTCGAATGTCATATATATATATATATATATATATATATATATATATATATATATATATATATAATATATATATATATATATATATTTATAATATATTTATATATATATATTTATATATTTATATATATATATATATATATAAAAAAGTATAATTATAAACTGTTTAAAACAATTATTAAATAACTTAATTGTTTTTATAATAATTTTTTTTTTAGGATATAAACAATTATTTTTTTTATCATATTTTAAAAAAATAACATAAAATAATTAGTGAAATTATTACAATAAACATTATTCTTTATTAAATTATTTTTAATTATTTATATAGGATTTAAAAATAACTTTAAATAGATTTGTTGATAATAAAAGGCCAAAAAGCGTGTGTATATTATATATTTTATATATAATATATAAAAATATATATATATTATTATATGTCAGAAAAAATACAATTAAACATATAAGGTATTCATGGTATACCCGCGTTACATTTCAATTACATGTAAATATACGCTCTGCGCAGTAATCAGAAGGATAAACAATTACTATAGACGAAGACTCCTCGAAGTAGTGAAAACTGTTTATCAGTTGGCGTTAATCATGTTCGCATATTATCTAATTATGGTGAATTTTAAACATTATTGCTATAAGATATCTACTGTGTTGTGTCCATCAAAGTGTTTTTTTTAACCTCGTGACGTCATATATATATATATATATATATTATATATATAAATATATATATATATATATTTATATATTTTTATTATATATATATATATATATATATATATATTAAATAATCTATATTTTTGAAATATGTTATAAAAAATATAATAATATATATATATATATATATATATATATATTTATATATATATTAATATTTTTTTATAACCTTTAAAGAAATTAACTATAATAATGAGAATGCAGTCTTATATTAATAATATTTTAAATTTATTAAAACAAAAATCTGTCCTTCAATAAAATAATGACATATTTTAAAAATACAAATAGCTAAACAATTTTATAAAAAAAATTAATAAGGTGTGTATCCAAAACGCGAAAACTTTTACACAGAAACTGATGTATAACAGAAAGTATTTTATGACAGAAGAATGTATAAAAAATTGAACACCAGTATGGAAAATATTTAGATGAAAAAAACAAAGAGGACGTTTTTTGCAAGAAAAAAAAATTTTGATTGAACATATCAACAGTATGTAATGATATATAATTTATTTATTTCAATTACATAATAAATCATGAATATGTCTTCTAAGACAAGGAAAACATGGCATAGTACTAAGCTAAAATAGAAAATACATGCAAAGTCTATAAAATATTTAAGCAACGTCATTTTTGTACAACATTTATCAATATGCGCGCGAACGTTTAAACCATTATCATATATGTATATGTTTTCATACGTGTTTTTTGAATAAGTATTGATGTACGATATAGTATTATTACTCCTACGCATGTCTATTTTGTTCTGATTTCTGTATTTATTTATATGTTTTTATAACATGTTTTTTTTTTTATTTTTTATTATTACATTGTCTATATGTTTTTATAGTATTTTTTTTTTTATGAATATTTTTTTTATTTTTATTTTTTTTCATTGTGTACACATTAATGATCTTTTTATATTTTTTTTGCCATTGAGGGTTCCGTTTAAATATATAAGATTAGAATATCTTTTTTTACGATATTTATTTTTATTTTTTTTATTTTGTGGGATACCCCTTTAATTCTCGTAATATCTAAATATTTTTGATTTTTTTATATTTTTTTTTTTTTTTTTTTTTTTTCTTTTTTTTTGGATTTTTTGCGGGAGATTTTAACATAACGATTTAATATTATTTTTTTAATTTTTAATTTTATATATTTTTATTAAAATTTGTTTTCATTCAAATACACCCTTTCAGTTCCGAATAAATTTCATAGCTGCCTTGATCCTTCCAAAATTACTTTATATTGATCTTTTTCCTATATTGTCACGAGTAAATTTTAAGATGGAAGAGGGAGAATACTTTCATATTTTACAATAAAGAGGGTTCCAATGTGATCCTTTGCCAGTGATTTTGATACAATAACCGATTGATAACAATAAACGATAAACAAAAAAGAGAATTAATTTAATACACGATACATTTAAAAATAAATGAAAAAAATCGCCATGATGATGAGGTAAACAGAAGAATTTTTTACACAATAAATAACTGATAATTGTTGATTGTCTACAATTCTTTTAATAAGTAAATTGATAAATCGCTCGAATCATAATGTTTTTTAAGTCATGTGGCGGGATCCACGTTTCAAAAATATGGATATAGTGAGAAATTGGAATGCTGCAGCATTGCGGTGATTTATTTGTGTAACCCCTGCATAACGATTTAAAATTTCGAATCGGTTTTCTGGTAATATTTTGCTTTGGGTTGCCATATCGACAAACTGATGAATCAGAAAGGAATAAGTGAATCCTCCTTCCATTCCCAGAATACTTTTTTCCTTCTGCTTATCTGACAACATAAAGCAATTGTGCAGTACTGAAAAATTTCAAAATTTAAATTTTACTCCTCTGTTTTTTCTCCTTTTCCAGATAAAAGAATTCAAATTAAAAAAAAAAAAAAAGAAAAAAAGGTTTCCTCAATACATTGTGAATATTTTTGCCAGTTATTTTCGAAAATATAAAATTGATGTAATGATACATAAAGCAAATTTTAACATATAAAAAATAATAGAGAAAATCACCAAATGATTTATAAAATAATTTAACATTAGAATCACATTAAGCGGTGTCCACTGTATTAGGTCATTTGCTATTTAACAATCAGCAATTTATAAAAAAAAATTAAATGCCCCCTAATGAGGAAAATGAGAGGGGCCCACTAGTCAGAAAAATATGGATACTTCAGTAAAAGAAATTGGAAATGCTGCCAGAGTTGATTCCCGTAATTACAAATTTGTGTAAAAAAAATCCACTGCAATGCACAAGTGCGATTCTTGATATATATGTGGAAGAGAATTTGCAGCATCGGTTACTTCTGGTAATATATATATAATATCTTCATAGAATAATTGTAATACTATTTATACATATTAATATCAAAATAACATTGCCACATATTTGAATACAAAAGTTGAATTCTTCAACGTTCTTCAAACCTATATCCTGAATAATTTTTGACAGTATTTTTTTCATCTTTGCTTTACTGCTGTATTTTACAGATGCGAACATTTCTCTGGGTAGACATTTCATTTTTTTTCTGTACCTCCAACAGAATGTATGCCATAAAATTGAACGCTGGCTGTTAGATAAAATGTCAAAAGTAAATAATAATTTTCTTTTTCGATGTAAACCCTACGGGTCTTTAAATCTCTCACTCTGGAAAACGATTTATCTAATGGTAGGGTGAATTCATAAATCTGAAAACGACAGTTTAAGCTCTCTACTTATCAAATCAAGAATTACTGTTATAAAAAGCTGTTCTAGTAATAATTTTTTAGTTCAGAGGTTTTATTTATTATCATATGCATTAATTAGGAAGTTGTTAAAGTTTTATTAATAAAAAAGTGTACAATGATTTATACTTAGTTTTTTAATAATTTTAAAGTAACTGACCCTGCTTAGGAGAGGGGCTTTGCATGTCACCTTGTAGACTGTTTAACTTTTAGACATATATGACATAACACATAAAACATATATGACATTAAATTCTTAAAAAACATAAGAAAAGTGTGTCTTACCTAAAAAAGTGCGTTTATAAAATGAAACATGTTTTACAAAACTCAGTCGGCAAACTGCATTCATTAAAAATATTCCTAACGCACTACATATTACCCAATTAATTTCAGTTTCTAAGTACGTTTGTATCATTTATATAGAAATGAACCAAAGTGTGAATTTTCACTTTCATTAAATATAACTTATGTAAAGTGCCATCTTAAATTATACTATGGTTTAGAAATTTACTGTCTCTTATCAAAAGATATTAAACCCTCGGTAACTCGAAAAACACATAGCATTTTAACCCGAAGCCCATTGTAAGTATACTTACTCCCCAAGCGGTAAAAAACTTACCATGAACATTTTAAATATAAATCAATTTTTTTAAATGCTCGTGATACGTTATTTTACCTATTTGATAATAAGTATACTTAAAACGGCCTTAGAGGTACAACAGGTTTTTTCAATCAGCGGCTCACACGCGAGGCCAATTTTGCGGTCCGTGAAAGTTTTATAAAAGAGAAAATCATAACTCCACTGATTCTTTTTCTATGAAATTCATTAAATGGCAGTAAAGAACTGACTTGGAAACTCGTCCTTACTTAGTCTCCAAATAATAGCATTAACTAACAGAGTTAGTGGAGGACGTCTGTTCCTTGGTTCATACAGGTGATCATCCATAATACAGGCACTAAATTATCCGTTATTAAGTTTTATTTTGATTATATTATAAATTTTAGTTCATCTGTAGGTAATTATTTTCCTTCTTGTGATATATTAGCTTGAGTTAAAATACCATTTCATTCATTTTTAATTGCACTCTTTTATGCAACTGTAAAATAATTAGTGTTATAAAATCATAATTATTTTGCTTAAACATTAAAAAAGCTCATTTAATATTTTAATTCACAATTATTTTCCTTCTTGTAATATATTAGTATTAATTCTAATAAAATCCTACTACCAAGATATCGCCATCAAAATTCAGTTGCTTGAGTTAAAATACTATTTCGTTTACTTTTAAGTGCACTCTTTTATGCAACTGTAAAATAATTAGTGTTATAAAATCATAATTATTTTGTTTAAACCTTAAAAAATCTCATTTAATATTTTAATGCACAATTCTTTTCTTTCTTGTGATATATTAGTATTAATTCTAATAAATTCCCACTCCGAGATATCGCCATCCAAATTCAGTTGCTTGATTTAAAATACAATTTCGTTTAGTTTTAATTCCACTCTTTTATGCAACTATAAAATAATTAGTGTATAAAATCCTAATTATTTTGCTTAAACTTTAAGAAAGGTCATTTAATATTTTGATTTCCGTTTTTCTCGATATAGTCGCGCCTTTTTTAACACACGAGTTTCTAGGTCATTTAAGCAACAAATGTGGCTTGCCATCTCCAGATGATGTATGGTTTGTACTTAGAAAACACTGCAACCATGAACCTTTCTTAGATGCAAGTCACAATCGATGAATACGAGGTCTCGAACCCACAACCGTACGGTTATGAGCTCTACCCCTTTGCCGACTGAGCTACATCGGCTAGCAAATTTATCCTTTATTCTATTATATGCCTCAAGTGCAACGTTTACGCTAATGTACCCTTCCTTTCGTACATAAGTACATAAAATTTGACAAATTTTTGCTAGTTTAAATACTGAAGAGTTAAATATTTTACTAACTGACAAAAGAAAATTAGAATTTTTTTTCGTTCTAAACATTTTTGGGGGTAAAAGGGAATTACGAACACATTTCTTCACTAGTTTTTTAAGTACTATAAGAATTTAGAGATTATCAATTTATGAAATACAATTTATTATACTCCGACATTAAAGAAAAATGAATTTTAAAACTTAATGAAAGAAATATTCCTTAACAATATAAAAAGAAAAAGTAATGAAAAAATAAATAATGAAAAGTTTTCTTTTCTTTTTTTTCTAAATCACAATTTTGAAACAACAACGTGACATGTTAACTGATGGGATTATATATCATAACCGTACATAAGCTTTTTTTTATCTCTAATAATTTCGAGAAATTCCATTTCTACGCCAGAAACATTTTTATATCAAGAGTAATAAAACTGCAATTTTCTACACCTTCCTATGAAGAGTAGGTGTAATCACGTGACACAAAACTTTTCATTTCTAGAAACCAATTACTGCATAGAAAAATCTGAATAACAAGCAAGTACTTAATTATTTACCAGGGCAGTTTTTATATTTATTTCCTTCCACAGAACCTCATATATTTTTGCTGCAGTGACAGTCAATAAAAATTTATATATATAATATATATATATATATATTATATATATATATATATATATATATAATTAATAAAAGAATACTTTATTTCTGAATCGATACATTGCAAAAACCAATTTTTATCCCCTGTTACACAGTGAAAAATAAGTAGAAACACTAGTACCAAATTTATTAGGAGATATTTCAAAACGAAATCTAGGGATAAAGAAAAAAAAGTAGTCTCGGTCAAATTTTTTACGGGACGTAATAATTTATCTATTTACGTTATATCTCTTGTCTCTGCCTTTATATCAGCTCTTTTCCGAAAGAGAAAAATATCCAGGGCCCAAAGATAGAGAAATAATCGTAAAATATTCAGTCAGAAGAAATATAGGTTTTAAAAAATGTATGACAATTTATTTTTTTAACTTGACCTCCAGATGCTTTGAAAAATTTACTCTAAAACGAAGCTTGTTATTTAAGGTTCGGAAATTTCATACATCACAGATCGGGAACAAAGGATAACGTCCTAGATAATATAGAACTTTTCAAAAATTGGAAAGACTCTTTTATATTTCTCTTTTTAAGGAATAAGACTTATATTAGTAAGAATAAAACGTAGCAATGAAAATTTTGAATAAAATAGAAATTACAAGAAAAATTTTATAACTGCTAGATAAAGTAACGGAAGTTCTCCGACAACGTTCACGGTGGTTTAAAAGTCAGGAAAAACTTTAAATTTAAATCATTTACCTACATATAAAGATAATAAAGATGCACCATGTGAGAGTGCAGCTATGTTTAGGTTTGTGAAACTGATTTGCTCGCCGCACTCACACGTTGTGGGTTGAATGCCCAAGTTTTTTTCGCAACTCCAGGAAGCGTGTGGTGTGGCCAGAGAAAATAAGTGCACTTAAACTTCACCAAGCTTTGGAGAATTGTGATTAGTCTCCAGGAGGCGATTCAGGACCATCCTTGGTGTCCCGGTCCATCTGGGCAGAGCCGGAAAAGGACGCATTGTAAAAAGGACAATGGAACAACGAACAGGATAATGGAAAAAGTGTAGGGTTGCCTGAGTAGAAAGAAGGAAGGTAAAGAATGCAGCGTTCTCTTGGACATTGGCAATTTTTTTGAGGCGTAGCACGTGGAGTGCTCCTTTTACTTTTTAATTTTTATATATTTTTCTTGCATATTTTCTTGTCGTTTCTACTAATTTTGAGCATTGTAATATAGAAGAGTGGTACTATACTATAATTAAAAGCAATGTAAAGCAACTTGGGGTTATCAATGTCTTCGAAATGACAATGCAATGTACTACACCAGAACACACCAAACGATTGTAAATAAAGCCAGGTACTTGGTAGCTTAAGAAAAAATACCTTAAATAGTTTGTTTTTATTAATCGAGAGATTTATACCAATTTTCTTGCACCAGATTATGCAAAGCCATATATAGTTTTAAATGTAACTGCAAGAGGTACTATTAGTCGAATATCCATGCCTAAAAATGCTATCCTTTGTAAAGCAGATCCTCCTTCAAGATCCTCTTACATAAGCTGTACATTAAGAACGCTAAAGTATCAGCGTGGTATTGTGGGCATATCAATACATGATCGAGGTGCTAAATCAGGACTAGCGTGCTCTGCTTTGGCCAAAATGATAAAGAAATTGAAGTTGCAGACTCTTTGGTGTCACATACCAAAAAGAAACACCCCTTAGCAGAGTGCGATTGTCATACCGAAAGATATGTTTCTTACTGCTGTGATTAATTTGACACCTCGTTTCCCAGATCTATTCCTGGATGACGAAAAGTACGTTGAAAAATTATTACTTAACTGTTAAGTAGCATAGATTTGCTATGCAACAATCAAATGAAAAGTCTTAGTTCCACCTTTCGGTTGCAAACAGATAGTTTATTAGCTGTTTTACTTACATCATAAAAAAACCGTTTTCATTTACATCCGATTAGTGCAAACCCCATCTGTTTAACCACTATTCGGTAACGTATTATTCAGTTTTAAATTATGTCCCGACTTTTTGCCCACCAGGTATATATACTGCCTTAGAAATAAAACAATTCCCGTAATGAAATATAAATATATAAATATTGGACTGCTGTCTACCGTTAACTAAGAAAAACAATATGAATCCAGATGCGATATCATGTGACAAGGTGGGTCCGCATATATTTTAATATCTACAATTTTTTATGGTATCTCCAAATATATATATGCATAAATTGGTAATTCTATGAAAAACCGGGTAATTTGTACAAGGAATGGATATTCATGCAAAATTACTCTTCCCCCCATCTATATATATATGGGTTATAGATATATATATATATATGATGGGGATAGTGTGTGTGTATATATATATATATATATATATATATATATAAGTATATATATATATGTAATGTAATATATCAAAATTATTTAACTTTAATATTTCTTCAAAAACCTCCTCTCTCTCATTTTAATTCATTTAAATATCTTTATCAGTCTCTAAATGGTTTAATCAACGGAGTATTTTCCACTTAACATTCCTTTCTGCCATAAAACTGTAAACTTTCTGTCTATACAGCAATTTCAAAGGTGTTAGCAGAACATGGTTTCGCATTTTGCTGATATTGCATTTAATTCGCTTATTAAGTTGTTATTTACTGTGGGAAAATTCTTTCTGTCACCGCTCTTGGGTGCACTTCTGTCCGATCAGAGTGAACTCTGTGGCTTTTGGTTGTCTGTTGTTAAGTAGAAAGGATGTACGTTGTTATCGCTTTGGAATACAGTTTAAACTAGATTTCTGCGTTCTCTTCAATATGAGGCCCGACTGCATCTTTGCACTTTTATGATTGCTAGCTGGTGAGCTTTCTCCTTGTGGAGGAGTTTTATAAAAAACGGATTCTTTATATATATATATATATATATATATATATATATATATATATATATAGAAAGAGATTTAGTTTTTGGTTTTTTGGTTTCTTTGGAGTGCTACGGTCTACATTTTCCAACACGAGGGTTAATATAGAATGCGATAGGATAGTGTGGGAGAAATAAAGGCAAAGAGAGTGAGAAGGCAGAAAGTGAAGCAAAATTCATATTTATAAAAAGAACTTTTCACTGACTGAATAAATAATTTCAAAAACAGAATAATATCTTTTTGAAATCTAATAAACATATTATTTTCTTAACTTGGTGGAAAGCAAACGTGTATGATAAAAACAGAAAATCATTTAACCTTTGACCCATTCATCCCGATGACTTTTATGCAATGATGCAGTAATCAGTGGATATAGGAAGCTTCTTTTGAAAACGGATATTTATAAAAACAAAATAAGTGTTTTATAAACGTCGTACTAGGTTTATTTTTTTTTCTGAATGTTCTAAAAATCTTTTATCGCGCAAAGGCATTTGACAGGGGAGAGTTGAAATGAGGCAATCGATTTTGTCTTTTTTTTTCAACCCTTTCAGAACTCGGTGATTAAATTTTATCTAGAATATTTTTCGAGTAAAAACAACTAAGAATGTTTGAAGAATTGATTCAAATTTTAAAATCGTAATTTTCACTTTTTAGAAGCGCAACTTTTTGACTGACCTAAGTGTATATGTGTGGGTCGAGCTCCCATGACACAGGTCCTAGGTTCGATCCTCCGGCTGGGCAAGGTTGACTCAGCCGTACATACTTTTAGTGGGTAGACAAATTGAGGATCAAGCATCCTTGAGAGCTAAACAATGGGGATTACTCGTAAAGTTGACCACCTAACCGGGACCTATGCTACGCACCCCAGGGCTCTTGGTCTTGCATGTGGAGATTGATACCGTAGGCCATGGCTCGTAGTTGGGATGTAGCTTTATATATATATATATATATATATATATATATATATATATATATATATATATATATATATATATATATATATATATATATATATATATATATATAAAGCTATATTCTGTCTTCTCTCTCTCTTTGCATTTATTTTCTCCCACACTATCCTATCTCTCTCTATATATATAGATGGGTGGAAGAGTTATTTTTCATGAATATCTATTCTTTGTACAAATTACCCAGTTTTTCATAAAAATTACCACTTTTTGCATAGCTAATTGGAGCTACCATAAAAAATGTAGATATTAAAGTATGAAGTATACAGTATGCGAGGAAGTATGTAGATATTAAGATATGCGATTCACCTTGTCACATGATATCGCACCTTAATTCATATTGCTTTTCTTAATTGACGATAGATAGCAATCCAACGTTTATATATTTATATGCCATTAAGAGAATTGTTTCATTATGTATATACATACACACACACATATATATATATATATATATATATATATATATATATATATATATAATATATATATATATATATATATATATATATATATATATATATATATATATGTATGTATATATATGTATGTGTATATATATATATATATATATATATATATATATATATATATATATGTATGTATATATATGTATGTATATATATATATATATATATATGTATGTATATATATATATATATATATATATATATATATTATATATATATATATGTATATATGTATATATATATATATATGTACATATATAAATATGCACATATATATGATGTATACACACACACACACACACACACACATATATATATATATATATATATATTTCTGAGTAAGTTCGAATATTTCACACAGTTCACTACAAAATGTAAGATTAAAATTTTAAATACCATCTACTGGCACTTTCGTTTCAAAAATATATATTTCTATTTTTCATGATATTTACTTTAGCATACGGTTCTAAATCAGGTACAGTTAAATTATGAAAAAATAGATATTTTATACGTTTAATTAATATTAAAAATATGAAACCCATATTTTTCGGTACTGCATAACCACTGAAGTAAACAAAGGAGTACCATTAAGTAACGTAATTTAATAGAGAATAATATCATTTAAAGCTTCTCCTTGATTTAATCATAGTCTGCATATCCCATAACTCATTATTAAAAAAAAAACTAAAAGCTGAAACCCAATTTTATTTTAATGCTCTTATTTACTTTAACTCCAACATTAAAAAATAACATTAAGCACCATTATTCAGTGCAGTCGAATAACATTTATAACTTTTATTTCATTTTTCCTTATTCAGCGCACTTTTAAATTTAATATCAAAAGAAAAATCTAAGAAGTTGAAACATCTTTTTATTCTAGCATATGTATAATATTCTTATCCACTATCAGTCCAACTGAATACAAAAAGAAGTGTTAACGCTTCAAAGTATGAGGCTCTTATTTTTTTAAAAGCTGAGTATGTGACTTAAACTCAATAGCTGGTCATCTCTTACTAGCTTTTTCCTAGGATTTTCTAAGACTTTTTTTCCGGCTAGTTCTTGAGAGGATTATAAAGTAAAACTAGGAAGATTCCAAATGATAAGATCCTATAAAGTGAAAGAGTCTGAGAGCATCTCCAGATTCAGAAGTGAGGAAGAAAAAAATAAGACACTATCCAGAAATATCTTTATTTTTATTTTTGTACTAAGATGTTCACTCCTTAGAAATCGGCTTCTTTTTTTTTAAAAAAATATTATTTTTAATTATTACATTAACACATTCGGAACCAGCAATTTTTTTTCGTTTCTAATGCTGAGCACCGGAGAAGATAATAAAATTCTGAAGATAATTTCCTCAAACTTGTATCGTTAAAGCAAAGACAAAAATTATAAAATTGCACATAGTGGAAAATTATTGTTGTTCAATAGTAATATATACATATCCTAATAGCTATCTTTATTTTTTTTATTCTTCGTTTTAATTATTACCGTGTCTGCTGTTCTAGAAGTTGTGTGTGGGTAATTCTATTCTTTATTTTTCCTCTGTTTTTCTCTTGTCCATGCGTTGTTTGTATTGCTTTAGTACTAGATGCTATGTCTTTTAGGAGGGGGTTCTATCTTTTCTATAGTTCTATTCCCTTCTCAGTGTGTTCCTATTTTTCTGTTCTTTTAATATTTCTCCTTTTTCCTTATTGTGGAGTTACGAAAGATGACGATCCCATTCCTACTCCCAGAGTCAGTGCGGATAGCTGTGTTGATAAGGTGTCAAAGTGGGAGATTTCACTTCTTATATATCTTCTCCTCTTCTGTCTATTTATTTATAATGTAAGATCTATTACTAACCTCTAGTGTCTAAGGATAGCTCCTTAGTCAAAGTTTAATAAGTGATATACCCACAAGGGCCACCAAATAGGCAAATAATTCGATAGTGAGATTATAAATATTTAAGTCTCACACTACAACGCTAGTAAACTGTGTCAAATTGACACTAATAAAAATCATAAACAACCTTATCCCTGAACAGAATAATCCCACTTGACATTCCTTATGCTATTAGAAAGTTATCAGAAATCGAAAACTTTTGGTACCGTGGGATAAATATTTGTATCTCGAATTTGGACTTCGGAGCGGGGTTTACACTCCTTACATCCCATGAGATAAAATTTGAGCAATAGAAACACCGCCAATGAATAACTTCTAATGTCTAAAGATATCTCCTTTGTCTGAGTTTAATAATTGATATACATACAAGAGCCACCAAATAAGGCAAATAATTCTGTTGTGAGATTATAAATATTTAAGTCTCACACTATAACGCTAGTAAACTGTGTTAAATTGACACTAAGAAAATCATAAACAACCTTATCCCTGAACCAGAATAATCCCACTTGACATTCCTTATGCTATTAAACAGTTATTGGAAATCGAAAACTTTTGGTACCGTGGGACAATGGTTTGTATCTCGAAATCGTACCTTGGAGCAAGGTTTATACTCCTTACATCCCATGAGACAGGATTTGAGAAATAGAAACACCACTAATGAATAATTTCTAATGTCTAAGGTTAGATCCTTAGTCTGTGTTTAATAACTGATATACGTGCAAGAGCCACCAAATAAGGCCAAAAAATTCTGTTGTGAGATTATAAATATTTAAGTCTCACACTATAACGCCCTTAAACTGTGTCAAATTGACACTAAGAAAATCATAAACAATCTTATCCCTGAACAGAGTAATCCTGCTTCACATTCCTTATGCTATTAAAAAGTTATCGGAAATCGAAAGCGTTTGGTACCGTGAGACAAGGGTTTGTACCTCGAACTTGGACCTTGGAGTGAGTGTTACACTTCTTACATCCATTAACACAGGATTTGAGAAATAGAAACACCGCCACAGAAACTCGCCAAAAATTTCCATCTTGAGAACCTGGAAGAGATAACTTACTTCTTTCCTGGCATCGAAAGAATCAGTTGAATGTACCTTTCAGCTAGCGTATTTAATAAAAACATTATTTGTATTCTAGTCTTCAACATGCGTCTATGATTGCACCAGTTGAAATAATGGGTTGCATGACAAACCCGAGTAATGATAATGTAACGTATGGAACGTCTTTTGTGAATAAACATCCTAATAGTTATTTCTGTTTTTGTTTCTTTTTCTTGTATATTGTTTAACTATTAATTGACATGAGTGTTGTATGAATGGGCTGTAGACACACAATAGACGTTTTCTGTAATACAAGGTAATCACGGCCAAACTGAACAGAATGGGTATGGAAAAGATGACGAAGCTGAGTCTTAAAAATCCTTGATACTTTAATAATTGCTATAAATTTAAACAAATTTTAGAATATATTTAATAACTACTGTATATTCTAGCATAAGTTCATTTATATTCATATGAAATAACACTATTTAACCCGAAAAAAGCAATTTTATTTTGTAAAAAGGAAAAATTGACTTGGTTCACTACGGTTATGAACTCCTCACATATAAATGTATCTGTTAGGTATGGGGCTACATTCAGAAACAGAAACTGTTGGACGTGAATTCAGGTTAGCAGTAGAATAGAAACATAACAGGAAATGACGTTAATTCCGGCCAGCTGTTGCGAATGTTTTAATGTATAAATTATCAGTAATTTTGCAAAGAAGATATAAACCTCCACAATCCATAGCAGGGAAAGAAATATCAAAAATGTAATCCCATGACTATTTTATAATAGATGGTACGGATCATTATCTCGTTTAGTATAAATAGATGAATGATAAATGAACGAAAAAAAAATAAATGAAATTTAAAAAAAAATATTTTCAAGTTTTCAGTATCAGTAATGCAATTTTCAACTACCCCCCCCCCAATTACTCTCACACAATAATGATGTATTTTGAGTATTTTGAAGTTAAAACTAATCTATGGACTTATTACAAATCTTATAAATTACCAATAATAAGTAAATTTATATTATTCGGCAGCACGAATCAATTGCATTGACAAAACCATAATCGATGTATCTATATTGTTTTATATCTTACTTCTACCAGGGTAGGAATAAAGGAATCACTAATAATTATAAATTTAGATTTCATATGTTAATCATTATAATATATAGCACAGTACTGATATATAATATTTACATGTGTATATACATGTATGTTTTTATCATGTCTGAATGTATTGTTTTAGTTTTCTTTAAGTATATTATAGACGATATCGACAAAACCATAATCGATGTCTCTATATCGTTTTATGTCTTACGTCTACCAGGAAAGGACTAAAGTAATCACTAATAATTATAAATTTAGCATTGATATGTTAATCCTTATAATGCATAACACAGTACTGATACATAATATTTACAAGTGTATATACATGTATATTTTTATTATGCCTCAATGTATTATTTTAGTTCTCTCTAAGTAAATTATTTTTTAATAATATTTTCATTTCGACATATTCGCTCAACCCCCCACCCTTATTATTACGTCCCCCTAGGGTATATATCCTACAGGATAAGAATTAATACCTTAAACGATTAAAGCCAGTTATTTTTTCTGAAGATATATTGATGCACATCTTAAAACTAAATTAATATGGATTGCACAGATAAGAACAAATTTAAAATTTACACAATTTTGATTATAACAGCCTGTCCTTATTAATGATCAGTATTCATTTGAAGCATCATAGGAAGCCGTTTATATGAAAAAAAAAGAAAAACATAACATATAATTTTGCTATTACATGCAAGCACAGCACTGTAAAGTGGGGCTCTATAACACTTACAGTTATTTCTCATAATATCGGTCGATGAGCCTGCCTAAAAAATAAATACATATACGCAACTCAAAAAATCCTTCAATATCGACCAAAAAGACAAAATTATAAATAATATCTGATACTCGAAAAGTAGTTAGATTTTTTTAATGCCCTCTACTGACGTTGAATACAAAACATAAAAATTTGTCGAACTAATTTTTAAAATTTTTTTTATCCCTAGAAAAGAATACTAGGCCTAAATGGAATAAGAATTCTGAAGCTGCTTAGGCCTAAAATGTGAAGCACGTGTTTTAGCTGCATCAAATACTATTACTAAGTTTTGCTGCAGCTGAAGCAAAGGAGTTGACTGTAAAGCTTCGAAATGACCCCGCCCTATCAAGGCAAAGCTTCATGTCACGAAAGGAATAATTAAAGCATGTTTAATCGAAGGCTGAAAATAACCAGCAAATTTACCTTAGGACGCTGTTATTAAGGGAGTCCCCAGATCAGGACATGTTATGCCTTTGCAACGCACCGCGTGAGACACGCCCTTTGAAAATATTGCCATATGATAAATATGTGATCATTATTTTCATGCAAATGAGAGGTCAATGCAATTTATTACAAACTTCATAGTGAAAAATTCACATAGAGACTCGCAATTACTTTCCTGTTAATTATCACAAGAATTTTAAATAGTTAAGAAACGTATGTGGTATCTGGAATGTGGATGGTGGTTGTAAAATTTTAAGGAAATTTATAAATGTTGAATATATATTAAACGTCTAAGGGTACTACATTTTATAACGATGTTGTTCTGAAAGTTGAAAACGTAATTGGTTTTGAGACAGTTTAGGATGGTTAACTTAATGTATGAAATCGGAGATTTTATAAAACCAAATTGTTTGAAGATGAAGTGTGAGACTTTAAATAACATTACAGAACTAACTTTTAGTATGCAAGTTATTCTGTTCGTGTTTTTAGTATTTTAAACACATGTAGGAAATTAAATTGATATGCTTAAATAGGATTACTTTAGTTGGTGTATTAATTTTCTTTCAAGTAGCTGAGCGATGGCCGATTGGTTAGGGTGCTGGCCTTCGGTACCGGAGTTCGTGGGTTCGAATCCCACTATGGCATGGATTTTCGTAGCCGTTCGAAATCGGCTTTAAGCTGTAGGTGTCGGTCTCATTAGCCCTCGTTATGCAAAAAGTAGACCGTAGCACTCCAAACCAAAACAGTCTTTCAAGTATAACATTCGGAACCACAGTAGCTCAGTCAGAAAATTCAGCAATTGTCGCGAGCTAGTCTGTTTTTGTTTTCCGGCCTGTGGCAACGCGAAAAAGAGAAGGAAAAAAAATAAAGTAGTTGTTGTTGCTGATGTCTAACGTTTTGTTTTTTAATACTAATTTGCTCTCCCAAAGACTATTTTTTAGAGAATATAACAGCAATCTCGTAACTGAAAGGATGAGTGTTCGGGGCTGAAGCCGGCCTAAGATCTCCATGTTCACTAGAGGTGACTGGGGCACGTAAAATATGTCCGTGATCACAAAGTCCTCCAAGTTCTCAAACGATACCTCTGGGGGTGGCAGGATAAGCCAGAGGGGTCTTCTGCTTGGTCCCTGCTTCTAAATTACGAAGACCCATTGGGGGTAATATTACTCGCGTCCGTAGCATACCTTAACCCTTTAATGGACAGCAGTTTCGCAGCGAAACCAGCTGTTACAATTGTTTTTTTTTTCTTCTTTTTAAAGATACATGAATGACTTTTTGAATTTTCTACGTTTTGACACTTTAAACTATCAATAGATAGCAGCATTACGCACAATTTATTTTTTACTTTCAAATATACATTTTTAAACTTGTTTTGCTTGAAACGATCAAGAATTCTATTTTCGTCTTTTATAATCCCAAATAAAAGTACTTACACAAAACCACACTTATAAATTGTTTATATATTTATTTACTGCACCTTATTAATGGTAATTATTCATTATTCTTTCAGTATAATTTAAATTTTAGGTAAGTATTATTTTTACTCCGTGCAAGGAGAGTTAAATCACCTCTCACATCTACAACCCCTGAAAGAATGTAAATTTTTTTCACTAATTTCGCATTTATAAGGTTCACAGATAGCATTATAAACTATTTCCATTAAATTCCAAAGAATATTTTAGCGTGAACTTTAAAGGGTTAAGCTACACTTGATCCTCGGGTGGTGCTAATTGTGTAACAGGTTCACAGCCTTGTTAAGGCGTTAGTATATTGTCTGTATCGCCTGCTGCATTGAAAAAAGTATAACATCAAAATAAATAGGGAACTATATTCAGAAATGTACGCCTTTATACTAACAGCATTTTAATGATGTAAATCAACTCCGGTTGTGTAAATTAAAATTTTCAGTTTTAACTTTTCATACTTATTTACGTATTAAGAATCTCATAGTTCGGCTGCATTCAAATTTAATCTATAAACAAAACATACGTATAATTTAAACGTAAAAGATTTACAAAACTATTTTAACTGACCTTGTCAATAAAATTATAGCCTATAATTTAAAGGTGACTGTAAAATGTATATATTACATCCCAAAGTACAGAAAAAAACACAAAATATTGCAGCTATATTCGCAAACATCAGTTTAACGGCGGTAATACGATGTATCTTTTACCTCGTCATTTTTAAGACTGCCTCATTGTTAAAAAATTATTAATAGTATATTTATATTATTTACTCTTTCGAAGGTAATTAAAATCATGAGACATTTTCTTTTTAAATATTAAAAGCTTTTGCTTTTTTGGCACAAACTTGAGTGTTGCAAGTGAACGAGATAGTTAAAACTAATAATAGCAATTAACACATTGTGTGCGGGTATATTTCACAGCGGAATTGTACCGGGAGCTGGCGTTTTGAACGTAAATTTAGTTATTCAGTTAAATCTCAATAGATCGAAAATTATTTAATTTTTTAACCAACTTTTATTATTGCTTGTTGCATTGGATACAAAGTATAACATTTAAAATACATATTAAACTACGATCAGAAATGTACGCATTTATAGCTAAGAGATTTTAGCACGCACTCCGATTGCGTAAATTAAAAAATTTTAGATTTTACCTTTTCATACTGATTTACGTATTAAGATTCGCATAGTTCGGCTGCATTCATATTTAATCTATAAACAAAACATAGATATAATTTAAACCTAAAAGATTTACAAAACTAATTTAACTGGCCTTGTCAATAAATTTATAACCACGAATTTAAAGGTGACTGTAAAATATAAAGTACATCCCAAAGTACAGAAAAAAACACAAAATATTGCAGCTATATTCGCCACCATCAGTTTAACGGTGGTAATACGATGTATCTTTTACCTCGTCATTTTTTAGATTGCCTCATTGTCGAGAATAAATCCACTATTTTTGGGGTTCATTTTTATGATCTTATTACAGAAATAATACGTAGGAAACACCATCGATCTCTCACCATATATATTTATATCCCACCGATAAAACTGGAAAACTATCTTTAGCAGACACAAACGCTAATGCATATCAAATAAAAAGGGGCGTCGGACCAAAGAGAAGAAAAAAATAGGCGACCAGGGAGAAAGCTCCACTGGTAATAAATATATAACGTTTAATAATCATATTCTGGAAAAGTCTGATATGCGAGGCAATACCTTAGATTTGTCTAAAAATGTTTTTTTTTCTCGAAACATAAATTGTAGCGATTCATTTGACATGTAATCAGTTAAAAGGGAAAATGGCATAGATGTGTTTTGTGTGTTTGATATTAAAATTATGTTTTATTATCGTAATTTCGCACGTATTGTCCACACCATCGTATAGTCCGCGGGTGCGATTTTTTATTTAAAGAATTTCATAAATCATCAGATAGTCCGTACCACTAGATAATCCGCTGACTATGTGTGCAAAAATATGTATTTTAGTATGACAATATTAAACCCTTTTAAGAATAGAATCCTAAGTACAGTAGAGTGCCAAAAAGTCTGGATGAGACTCAATTAATTCCACCTTTAAAATATGAAATAATTTCGTTTGTCATAGCCTAGGAGAATTTTAACGGAAGAAGCAGAACGGCTTACATTTCTCTGTTCGAGAACTCAGCTATGTAAATCGTCTTCTAATGCAGGCCATTGTATTTTTCCACTACGATTGGATCGCTTTCTTCTCCTATTTTTAATGTTTGCTTTTTCTTGCGCCCATTTCTTATTGATTTCTCGTCGACCTTCTGCATTACTTTCAGCTTGAAATCAGCAGTAAAACTGCGACGATGTTTTAAAGACATAATGAATGACCAATATTACAATATTACCACAAATTAAAACTCAAAACAAAACACTCTGTTACGAGTGATCCTCGTGGTGAAATGACCTTCGATCCAGCATCCATCCAGTCGGTGTTGTCAATCGGAGTTGTAAATAGTGACTATCGATATTTTCCCTTACTCCAGGACACAATTTTAGATTGCGTTACTTTCTACTACTGATTCGTTCAGCTTTATGGGTTGCAAGTTTTTTCATGGTTTATTACAGATACTATACTATGCTTTCTTGACGTCTCGTGAGTCGTGCTTTTGTTTACATTTTGATCATCGGCCGTTAGCTCGACGTGCATTCCCCCCCTTCTTCCGATTTTGATGATTTGAGCAATAAACAACCAGCAGATAGTCCGCGACTGAAAAAATTTGCTTTTTAAACACAGATAGTCCGCGGACTATACGGGCGAAATTACGGTAATAAAATAACTGCGCAAAAAGTAATTAGATGAAGGTGGCTGTCATCAGGGAACGCGTCTGAGAGTGGTAATGTGTGCAGTTATACAATTTAAATGAAAATAAATAAATAGATGGGCAAAATTCCAGAGTTCAGTATTGGTTTCACATAATGTAAGCATTCTTCTTGAAGTTATAATAGTTATGCAAGCACTTCAGAAAATAACAATATTTTTGCTAAATGAGAAAAAGGCGTGTAGTCACTATTTCATCTGTCTTGACAAATCATAACAAGCGAAACACACACTCCAAGGACACAGTTTAATCAACTACAAACAGGAAAAGCGTAATAATCTGTAGGATATTTAATAATTTGTATCCAGTGTTTGTTCTAATGTGAGTCTTAACTGTTTCGGACATTTTTTTTTTTCATAGAAAAAAATATCACCTAAAAAATACATTTTCAGATTTTTTTTTTTTTTTTTTTTTTTTTTTTTTTTTTGACAAATATTCTTAATACTACACTTCAACATTGATCTTATTTAATTTTAAAGTACTGGACTGTACAGTTGTAAATGATGCAATACCTTTCGAAATAATTATTTTTTACAGTTTTACACATGAGTGTGTACCTTAAATCATATTTGGAATTATTCTCATCTTTATTAATACTATATTTATATTATTTATTCTTTCGAGCGTAGTTAAAATCATGAGACATTTTTTATTTTAAATATTAACAACTTTTGCTTTTTTGGCACAAGCTTGAGTGTTGTAAGTAAACGAGATAGTTAAAATTAATAATACCAATTAGCACATTGTGTGCGGGTACATTTCGCAGTGGAATTGTACCGGGAGCAGTCGTTTTGCTCGTAACTTTAGTTATTCAGTTAAATTTCAATAGATCGAAAATTATTTAATTTTTTAACCAACTTTTCTTATTTTATATTGAAATATATTAACAAATATATAAATAGAAATATATAAATAACAACCATAAGATTTTTGGAAACAAAAAATATATTTTTAGTGCATAAATTTATAATAGTATCGTAAATATGAAAAATCAAATAGAAATAGTAGTATATAGTTTTAATTTTTTTCGAAATATGTTATATATAAACATTTTTACATTATAAAAAATTAAAAGAACAATCATAAAACTAATAATGTAAAAACTAGTTTATATATGTCTAAATTTTACCAGAATCTATGTAGTAGACAAGAACATTCGGCTTCGTTTTCCTGTATGTACCGTTATTTCTGAACCCACAAAAAATGTCGTTGCACTAACCCGTATTAGTACAAGACCCTGGTTCAAGTACAAATCGTCATAAAACGTACTAGTACGTGTCCCACATACAAAGTGTTAAAAGCATAATACAGCACTAATTTTTCTAGAATCAAAGTTTGCAGAATAAGTACAGGTAAAATATTTCAAGAAAAAAATGTTCATTATAGCATGGATTGAATTCTGCTACCAAAACATTTACTATGCTTCAAATACACGTTTTGTGTTCCACTCCTCCCTGTGTTTGTCATGTGAAACTTTCTGAAGAATAAAGTTACTATTTTTAGACTGTTTTCTCTATTCATACGAAAGTGTATTGATCTACCTAAACCGAAGCGATTAAATAGGGAAACTATTTTTAGCAGACTCGTAAAGTAATGAATAATCCCAGAATAAAAAAAGAATAAAAAAGGTAAACTTTTGAAAAAGAGGAAAAGAAAATGTCATTCAACGCAAATTTTCATAATTAGCTTCACAAAATGTCATTAATCTCACTTAATTTTTTTTTTACATTTTGGTATTTTAAGCTAGGAATTTTTATCTATTCTAGTTTATAAATAAAAGTTTAAAATTTAAAAAATATTTTAAATGAATTTTTCCTGCATGAAAAAATGTGATTGCATGATTTACGTATAAATAAAGACAAGCATTCATGTACGAAAATAAAAAGGGAAAAATCTTATACAGTAGAAGTATTGCTACATCATTATTTAACTTACATTGGGTTTCTTATGAAAAGCAGTGTTATAAACAATAACTATTAACCCTCTAAGCGGTTTGCACGTACAATTCCGCCAGCTGTCACAGACAATTTTCAACCCCAAAAAATGTTCCAAAAATAAATGTATTGTACATTTCTGACAGTGCTTTCCTCCATGAAATTATGAGGTAGGAGGGTCAGGTCGATTGTTTAGGAACTGCACCCCTCTTTGACTGACATTTATTGAGGGATGCACCCCTACTCTCTGAGGAACAAAGGCGCTGATAGCTTCTGATGGCTTTGTCAATCTCTATTTCGAAGTATTTCGTTTGCGGCAACATATATATCTCTAATTGCACCACTGAAATATCTTGGATGACTTTAGTAAAAAAATATAAATAATTCTCAAAAAAAAAAATATTTATTCGTACTTTTAGAATACGTTATTTCTTATGTGATGATCGAGACTTGACGAGATTTATGTGTATTAAAAATTAACAATCAATAATGCTTATTTATATATATATTTATAACCGGAAGTAATGAGACAATAACGAGGGTGGGGCAAAGGGTGAAGTAAAAAATCATAGAACACTTTGGTAACTGACACAATAAAACTTTAGCTTATTTTTGGAGACCTTTTTTTCCCCCGGTGTGTTCCACTCGGAGGGTTAAATGTGAATGCTGAATTACCAAATCAAAGTATGGTTATTACTATCTATTATATTTTTGGAATATTTGTAACTTAAAAGAAGTAGCACTAGATCACTTTCCGATTTTGTACGCACGTTGATTCAGAACACTCTTCTATTATGGAACAATGAATATAATCTGTTGTACACCATCCCCTAGAAAAGGAAGGATTGTACAAAATCTTCAATTTCATTCAGAAACAATAGTAATGATTCCAGACAACCAATTATAAGTATGAACGAGTGTCCTCACTGCAGCGTGAGAACGCGAAAAAAAATTGCGTATTTTCTTTTTTTCTCGCATTAAAAAAATATTGCTACGCGAAATTCGCGCACCTTAGAACCGGCTCAAAGTTTTGACAAACTGAAAAATTTGAGCACTTTTTATATTCTGGATAGTTTTATTTTAATTAAAACTATCGTATTTCATTCTTTCTATCTCTTTTCTTATTTCTTTTTTTTCCTTTTCGACCTCTATTCATCTTATTACAATAGGAATACACTAAGTTTTCACACACTAGTGATTTAACACAAGTTTGAACACTTTGATACACTAGTGTTTCATACAAACCCGAAATAAGGACATTACCAACAACGCGTAGACAAGCGATGTAGGGGAGGGGTTGACAAAACTTCATAAACGTGACCTATCCCGTTTCTGTAGAACATAGCTGTAAACTCGCCGAGCGGTCTGCGAACGTTCTATTTTCAACTGTAAGTCATTTGGGTATGACTTCACGTGGGTTTCTTATAGGGAGCAGGTATGGAGACGAAAATGATCAGCCGTAGAGAAGTTCAAACTTAACAACGTTGATTTATTACAACCAAAAACATTTAAAGGAAACTATAGGTAAAATCGTCGAGAGAGGAGCTCATTCTCAGCAACCTTCTCATTTGCAAGTTCAGCCGGGAGTCCCTCCCGTTTTTC
Organism: Pardosa pseudoannulata; assembly: GCA_032207245.1. Classification (NCBI taxonomy): domain Eukaryota; kingdom Metazoa; phylum Arthropoda; class Arachnida; order Araneae; family Lycosidae; genus Pardosa; species Pardosa pseudoannulata. Next base: position 84,235,572 of record CM063501.1, on the reverse strand, counting down.
CTTTGTCACACAGGAAACCTCGGTTTTGGGGGGGATCGACCCCCCCAGTTGACCTTCGTCCTTGGAATAGCTGATGCGGTAGCACAAAGAACAATTTCTTCTTTCTGTCGGTGCCTTGACAAAACGGCAGATTTGACACTAATCGTCCGTGCGTCCAAAAAAGACCATTACTGCCCTTTTCCAATTGTTAGGCGTTTTGAACTGTTCAGCGCCTTAAAATAAACCAAAAGTTCGCTTTAGCCGACACATTTTTTCCTTTGATCCCCGACAGAGACGAACACGATACTTACAATGGCCCTAAATAATAAATTGCACTTTATATTAGAAAGTGCAAAAATTCTTTCTCGGAAGAAACAAGTATCAAACACCCCCCTGTATAATAGCAAATACCTTAGCTAGGGCGAAATTTTGCAGCAATCGAATCAGTATTTTATACACCAACGGAATCTTGTTAAGTTATAGAGAATATTTTCCCATGCTTATTCATGCTTTCTATTAATTTTTAGATATCTCACTTAACTTTTAGAAATCTCACTCTAATTTGGTAAATTAGGTAATAGTACGATCAAAGAGGAACAGGAAGGCAATCTCCTAAATGTTTCTCATGGAGAAATGAATTATAATATCATACCCAAAACGAATCCTCTCTCTAAGTAATTCCTTAATCCGTTTAAACCTTCTAGCGTAACAAATAAAATTTAAAAGTACTATAATATACATTTCTGGAGGTCAAAGAAAGAAATGTGTAGAAAGAAATTCTAATCTGAACTAAACCTAGAGATTTACAAATTCTAGACCTATGTATTGGTGCGAACCGCTAGGGAAAATTCCAGACTATATCTAGGTGCGAATTCCAACAGAATTTTCAAGACCAGTATCTAATACTGTAAGTCTGCACATCTGTTTAATACAAATATTTATGTCAAAATTTATTGTAATTTTAACTGTTATAAACTATTTGTAAACGATGACAATTAAATAAGAAATAACAAAATACCTATACCGCGATTACGTTTTGAAAATAAAAAAAAGCTTGTATGGGCGTATTCTTCTCAGCTTCGCATGGTTTAGAATATTTTATTTGATGTCATTATGCAATTATTGATAGGAATACACTGTATCTTAAAATATATGAAATGAATAAGAACAGTAATGGGTTTAGAATAAGTCCTTATAGTGCGCATAAGAAAAATACAGCCTAATAGATGCAATCAAAGAATTTTTGTTTATGTCCCAATCATGGTGATGGATAATATGAACCGATTATATAAAATATATGTTTAAAAGTAGAAACTGGCAAATATCACAGCAATACTTATCACGGAAGGTTTTTAATCTTCACTAATAATTAATAAACTAGCAATAATGCCCGTCATATGACAGGATCAGTAAAATTTTCCAGAATTGTGAAGTACCCCATGAGGCTCATAAAAAAATGGTTTGTTTTTTGGCTGAGAATTATCTGGTACAAGCTCAATAATTTGTTTGTTTTCATACTCCTTTAAAGTCTCCCGATACTGTGGATGCATTTTAGAATCAAGTTGAATTCGTTTAGAAAGATAATTCAAAGTTTTCTTAGCTACGTCGAAATTATCGTTAAGTTCTTCCCATTTTTTTTTGCCATTAATTAATGGAAGTAAAGGAATGAAGCTACCATTTCTACTACATTCTGGAGGTAGATAGAATTAGTTGTTAAAATCGGTGATAAAATTTTCATTGCAACAAAATTAATCGATGATTAAATTTTAAATTATTCCATATGTACTTAATTTATTATTAAAGCCAAATATAAAAGAAAATTATTTACGTAATATCTAAGTTCAGTGATTAAAACGTATAAAAATAATGCAGACGATATTTAAGCAATTTAAAATAAGAAATGATTAAATGCGATAATTAAAGGAATGATGTCATAATGATGGGGAAAATGCTATTTTTTCCTATTTATTATGTGACAAATTGATAAATTTAATCACCTGCTCTTAACTGGGGAAAACAAAGCTAGAAATAGGGGCATTAAATGCTAGAAAAGGGGAGAAGGGGTGGATTTTGAACGTTGCTAACCCTAACTCATCAAGAATACAATATGGATGCCTGTATCCGTTCCGCTTACAACCGCTTCATAAATTCGAGGACAGACAGATAGATAACTTAGGCTATTATTATATAGGGGATGCATAATTTTCATTAAAAGATTTAAGAGTAGTACGTTTATGATAATTAAATAGTATTCCAAAACTTTATTATCAAAACCCTTATATACACTTTTTTCATATGCGTTTAATTCGATTTCTTGTTTAATGATGTGTTTCCAAAAATACATTTGAAAATAAGTTTGACATTAAAATTTTGTGTTTCGGTAATGCATAAAATGCACAAACATCTCGTGAAATCTGAATCAAAGCACAGAAGTTAACAACATGCATTAACCGATTTATAACTTGTTCACTATGCTGTACTTGAGAATGCATACATTAATGACAGCAGTCATAAAAAGTAAACTGGGGAAAGAAAATCTATAATGGATCCATCGTGCAAGGGAACATGTGCCACTTTCTTCAAACATAATTTAGTGATTTCAGCGTAGCTTAATGATCCGTGAATACATGGAGGCATAAATTTCATTTTCGATTCAAACCATTACTTTGCATATGTTACCCAAACATGGACTAACATGCTTCTTTATTTCTTTCATTTATTCTAGGTTAAGAAAATGCAAAGATGCCTCCGCTCTGTTCCAAGCTAGGAGTGATTAATTAAGAAGAGTAGCCACGGAAGGAAGTGTGTTCTAATTATTGTTCATTTTTGTCTCTTCAGAGACTCGGGAAATAAGTTTTCATTCCCCAACTGAGTCTCAACAACGGTCTCCATGTTCCTTCACAGAGCTATGAGGTAAGAAAGCACAATAAAACTATCTTTATCTTTTTGGAAGGGCACTTTAAATTACTTTTTATCACTTATATGTCCAGTACATAAAATTCTAACACCCAGCAGTTTAAAATTGATACAGCATTACACGTAAATAAAAGCAAAATTTCAGAAAGAAACACTGAATAGAAGTTGCCTAGTGTAGTAAAAAATATTTTATTTAATGAGTAAATACTTTATGTAAAAATTTATTAAATATTTATATGTGTAGAAGGCATAGATATACGGCAAAATTAATTTGCGATATTTCTACACTCCGTATGGCAATAGTTGCAATGACTAGATGTAAATATTAGCGGTTTTCCTGGAGATTTACAACAACGTTTTGAAAGAACACGTACGTTAATAGCAGACTTCTACTTTAAATATAAATTGTGTATGTATAAAATTATTGAGCTTGACTTTGTTGCTTACGTGTGATAGCTGATGTTCGCATAATACGAGATGCTTAACCCCTTCCGGTAAAATGACGAGTCTAGCACGTCATTAGTTTTTCATTCCATAACGCACAGTGACGAGCTACACTCGTCATGCGATTAAAGTTACTGTTAAATATGATAATTAATTTAGTTTAAAATTTCTAGTGTACTGAATTTGGCAACACTTTTATCACTTGTGAAAATCACAAGTCACTATTCACAAGTCACTATTGCATATTGTTTACTTAGAATTTCTTGGTACAAATCATTGCCAAATTAATGAGTCAGAATAAAAGAAAACCTACTAAGAAATGCCGTGTGTGTTACAAGAATCAAACTAAAAGTGAGACTACTTGGCGGTGTAAACAATTAAGAATTCCTTTGCACTTTGTTTTGAAAAGTACCACTAGCTTGAAGACTATTATCTGTATACCTTATTAATGTTTTGCTTTGATATTTTTTTAATTTTACTGTTTCTGATATTATTTAACACTATGTAAAAAGTGGATTTTAATTAAGAATATGTAAGAATTGTAAAATGAAACAAATTTTTTAAATAAAAATTAAATGGTTATTTCATGCACGGTTTTCATTATTAAATCATACTGGAAGGGGTTAAGAATAAGTATTACGGAGAATTTAGCAGTAGATAATATATATACATATATATATATATATATATATATATATATATATATATATACATATAACTTAGTTTTCTCCTCATGCCTTATAAGGTGTATGTTTATGATAACAAGCACTAGTAACATTACTTACATCTGTCGTTTTCAGTTGATTTGTTTGATTAAAAAAAGATAAAACTAAAAGCAACCATGGTAACAGTGAAAGTGATAATTTTATGTAACACCGACATAATATTTTCTGTTTATAGTTTCTAATTACTGTATCTCGGCTGAAAGTTTCTAAGTAGTAGTTTTTAATATTTTTATTAATAGCTGCAATAGCTTTAAACTTTGATTGTTTAAAGAATTACGTTTTTATATTAATGAGGCAAGTTACATAATAAAGGCAAATAAATGTTCTTTTTTCTTTAAGATATAGATAAATTCTAAATTTGCCTGCTGTAGTTCAGATTTTTATCTAGATATATTAAGATATAGAGAAAATTTTATGTACATTTCCCACTCACGAAATGAATGCAGATCTTCATTTAAAAGTATTTTTTGTTTACAAACAACCGATAAGTTCTTAGAAAATAACTTACCACTGTAAAAAGGGAAGTTAAAGCTAAATGTCTAAAAGTAACGCTTTTATTTTTTATCTTAATATCTATTAATGAACCCAAACTATTCCTAAACTATTAAGTTATCTCGTATGGAAAAACTTTATAATATAATCTCTAAAGAAGATCTAAAGTTTTCTACAATATTTCAGATCTTTGTAAAACATCTAAACTTGGCATTTATTAGTCATTATTACAATATGCATTTTGTGTAAGTTTTCTGCAGATTTAATTATCGATAAATGTGAAAAATTCATTCGGAACTTAAACTTGTTTCGAAATATCTATTTTTTAAATCTGGAGCAATATTTTTCAATTATTCATGGTTATAAATTAACTTTTAAAAAAACATTTTCAGTTCAGCCATTTGCTTATTGCCAATTAAACATATACGTGATTACAGTTCCTGGGCACTTTCTGTAATAATTGTTTTTTTAATCTTTGCATGTTATAGTAAAATATTATAAATGAATTACACAATTCGCTAATATTGCAATCTGCCTTGATCCTTAAGCAACATACGCCAAAGAAATGCATGGATCAGATTGATTTTCAACAAAATTTGGTTCTTAATAAACTACTAAGGCTATATTCTTTTCTACAACTTCCAATGGGTTACCTATCTTTAAAAAAACAACTAGTTAGTTATTCCACGTTGAAGATTTCCCTGAATTTCGATAACTTTAAGAGCATGACATTTTTGGTCCCTATTCCATATTTCACACCCACATGACAACTTTAAGCCAAGAGCACACCCAAACTCACAAATTTATGCTGAATGTTATATTGGTACTTATAAAGATATTCAGCGTGACTATCAAGTTTTAATCTAGTACCTGGGCATTCTAGCTCTGCACTCTGATCACTACAATATATTGTGCCCAAGAGTATATTCTTGAAATACTTTTCAAGACTTTTTCAAACGGCTTCATAATAATACTGTCACGTGAAGACCTCAGTCAAACTTCCTCCTCCCCCCACCAGTATAAATCTGGCATTTCTGTAATACCTTCGCACTAATCTCTCTTCATCATGTGCACTGTTTTTCCAGAAAAAAATGTCTGTGCGTATTTTGTTAATGTTTCTCCTCTTCTGCACAGGTATTACAGGCTGTGGATCTATTCGTGCAACCTGGTCCTGCTGGTGAGCGTGATCGCTTTCGTGTCCCTGGCCTCGTGGACCGCGTCCGACTACCGCATGTCGCTGCTGCACAACATGGACCTCAAGCACCCGAGCTTCCTGTATGCGTACCTGGCGCTGGCGCTGCAGGGCGGCATCCTGCAGGCCATCGGCTGCGCGGGCGCCCTTCGCATGAGCGAGCGCCTACTCAACGCCTACTGGACCCTCATGCTGTTGCTGCTGGCCGGGGACGTGGTGCTCGGCATCGTCTGGCTCTTCCGGTTCCACACGCTAGCCGGCAGCCTCCGCGACCACCTGAGGCAGCGACTGGCCGCCGACTACGGACACGACATGGAGTTCCAGGTGCTGTGGGACCGGCTGCAGGCCGAGGCTGAGTGCTGCGGCGTGGACTCGCCCCGGGACTTCGCCGGCAGTGAGTGGCTGAAGCGCGAGCGACAGGACGCACTGCAGCAGCGGCAGCTTGTGCCCCGCAGCTGCTGCCGTATGGCGCAGCTGCGGCCCTCGCTTCCGGAGCCGGAGCCCCTGAACGCGTCCTGCGTCGAGTCCGACCGCAATCCGGCGCTCATACACGATCTCGGCTGCTACGACAAGGTGCACCGGTGGCTGACGCACTCCGCCAACGTGCTGGCCGTGATCGGCTTCTGCGTCATAGCGTTCCTCAAGCTCTGCTTCCTGGGCATCCTGCGCTACGAGATACGCGAGATGATCCAGAAGATTAAGGTGCTGCGCGACATGAGTGAGTCGCCGGGGCTTATGGACCCTGGTGGGCCGGCCAGCATGCTGCCCGGCTCAGCGCTGGCGCAGAAGATGCGCCGGCAGAGGAGCGAGCAGATGCAGAAGCCGCCGCCGCCGCCCAACGGCAACAACAACGAGGCCGAGCTGCAACAGCCGCTGCCGCCCGCCTCGCCACCAGACAAAAAGAGCTCCAGTCCTGTGTGATTAGAGGCAACAGCAACAACATCATTATTATTAGGGAAGGGAAAAACACGATATGAGTACCTAACAAAGTAAAATAATAATTAATAATAATAATAATAATAATAATAATAAAGAACAACGGAGGAACTCTCTGTGAATATATATATCTACATATATGTATGAGAGAGGGCTTCCCGCCACGGAGTGGAGATCCGGAATATCATTCGCGCACTTTTAGAAGAAAAAACTATAAAACGACGTTAAAGTGAGAATTCACGCATGGCCTGATTCATCTGCAACAACCTCCTGTTTGTGTGCAAATCTGTCTCTACCACAACTCTATCTCTCTCTCTTTGTCTCTGGTGTTTTGCGAAGTGGAATTCATTTGCAACAAGTTAGCAACAGAGTGAGCACATGCAATTTGCGTCACCCTGCATGACAAGAAAGCAGTTTTCTGTTCTCTGTAAGACAACTCTAATATAAACGGTTTGCCAAGGCAACTGTCCTGCAGAGTCCACGTGCTTGCATATGCTCTATCGTGAGCATGGCATATCGAGGTGTTAATTCCGGCCTCAACAAGTGATAGTACAAAGAATGCCACCGGGAAGCCATTTTTTAAGGTTGATACATTTCAACGTTTTGTGTGATGTTGTACTATTCTGCCTCATTTTTCAGCCACACTGAGGCTAGTATAAGTAAGAGTTAATGGAGGTAGGAATTAAGATGTTTGGTCAAACTTTAAATGTTTATTTAAAAAATTGCATCCATAGAATAAATTCTGAAACATATTTTTTCAATCAATTAACCAAAATCATATTAAAAAGCTATTTTAAAATTGAATCTACCAACACAGATAGTACCCATATTTAATGAAATGCTTTACGTTCAAATCTTTATCCTTAATATTTATTTTTAAAGACTGCATGTCCTCTTCATATTCCTACCTCTAAAATTACAGATAGAATGCATGCGTACTTGTCATTGTAAGAGAGAAACGGTTGCAGTACCCCTATGTAAGTGTTTACAACATAGATATATACATATTTGCATATAACTAAACATATTCTTAGCGTCTTTATATAAAATATTTCTTTGTCGTTAAAGACGTTCGTATTTTCTGTAAAGAAGTTTCGAAAAAAACCGACCAAAAATTATGCAAGGTTGCTGCAATCGTTTTTACTGAAGTCTATCTGTACACAATAAGTTGTGAAATATGTGACTAAGGTGTACTTGTGATACTGTTTTTCTTTTATCCATGTATCTCTTCCAGATGCTTAATAGTGGCCTCTCACAGAGAAGGGCTCGGACAAGTGAAATGGTAATCCTAAAAATTACACCTCCTCTTCACGTTTGACCATCTTCCTATAATTACTTATCTCAGGATATGACTAAAATGTTGCGACTGAATTCCGTTTACGGAGACTTGTGCTTTCCAGATGTTTTGCTCCCAAAAAAACTTGCGAATCCTTGCTGCGATTCTCGCAGAGTTGCAATTGAATAAGGCGAACAGTTTAGAAGAAATCTATATGAACACTGTTTCACTGTACATAAGTTATAGATATAACTAAAAAACCACACAACAAACACACAGGATGCCTATTTGCTACATACCACGATGCAATTTATTGAATTTTTTCTGCCGCCGTCAAAAAGCATTATTTTTATTTACTAATGCATTTATAGTCCTGACTTTTTAAAAAAGGGAAGCGTAAAACAGCTTCGTTTCTACGAGCAAAGGTACTTTTTTATAAACATTCCACTCGTAACAAACTTTGCACCAAAGTTTTTAGGAATGCGTTTTACGTTTCTGATATGTTTGCTTAAGAAAAAAATGCAATTGTTCCCGCTAGAAGACTGTTTTCAATAGCATACCACACCACTAAAAGTTTTAAGAGTTTTTAAAAAGACTTCCCTGTTACGTATTTTTAAAGCTAATGCCATTTGTGAGCTTTAAAATCGTCAAAGAATATATCCCTATGTTTGCGGTTTTTTTATTCTTTTGCTAGTGCCACAAAAGCGTGAAGCTTTCAATACATCATTTTCAGTTAAGAGGCTGTTCAATAAATCGCACCGGTTAGAGAAACTAAGACATTATTTCTATCTCTATCTATCTATCTATAGGAGCTTTATTCAGAGAGGAAAAGAAGATGGCTTTCCAGAAGATATTTCTATATCCAACATTTGCTCTCTCTCTTTTTCCGTCTTAGACACTTTCTATAAATGCATAGAGTCAGATATTTTCTTTAGCGAGCTTTTCGTACAAAGACCGACTTAAATGAATTGAAAACAATTAGCATGAGAATAAATAATTCATAAACTGCAACCATGCCCAAAAGAGACATGAAATATTTCAGCACCCTCACGACTGCAACATTTTGACGTCGCTTGTCAAAAGTCCGGCCAATCTGCAAAACGGAAATTGCTCCCCTCCTAACTCGACAAAAGATATACAAGTATTTTTGCAAATAAGGAGGTGGAACACCAGTTCTGCGTAGCTAAGTTTTGAAAACGCCAAAAGATGTACAGCTTGTTACATTTGATGGAAGATTTTTAAAAATGCACAGAGAAAAAAATAGCGAAATTATCGAGAGAAAGAATTTTACAATAAGGAGTTTGTTAATAATATATATGAATTGATTTAGATACAATGAGAAAACCATTTATTTTCTGTGTCTAAATTTTTCCCCTATAACCAGTAATTATGTTTTTTTTTTTTTTGGTATTTAACTCATAATTTGAATTCAAAATTTAATGTTCAAAACTCCAAAAAAGCCAAACTTTACAATTATTAAATTCAAACTATGCGAGAGAAACTTTGCATGCATAGTAATTCTAACACGCACTGTAACTAACATATTTTTCTTAGGTGTAATCAAATCAGAATTTAAAAAAAACTATACAGCAATAATAGTTATATTCATTTTTTAATATGTACAGTATTTCTACAAGAATATTACATTATGATATTTTTTCCTCTGTGTGTCCCACATTATAAATCTAGACATCAAAAATTATGATATTACATTTCTTTCATATCAAACATCTCCCTTCTACAAGTTAAATCAAATGAAGGAAAAGAGTAAAAGGCAGCTCTTTAATATTTTAAGATAAAAGGGAAGAACATATTCCTTTCCTTGAAATTATTCTAGCCTTACAAATAGTTAAAAAAATATAAAGAGTAGACGTCTAGGAGGCCACAGTACCTTGAAACAGCGAAGTCAAAATGTCGCAGAACATCAATTTATTATCGACCGTTTCAACACTAGTTTGGTCACCGCAAGGTAGTAATATACACCTAGATATAGACGATACATTTCCTTCGATCTAACATGTTTAGGATATTAGACAGGATGAGAATAGGCTTTTAAAACTGTTGTTTGTAGGTTGAATTCAATCTACGAGAAGAAGAGATTTGGCAATTCCCACATATCACTCTGAGGACGTAGGAATTTCCATTGAGATGGAGATTTTAGACAACGTAAAAGTCCGTGGTCGAGCCTCTAGAAAAAAAAATTGATGGAGAAAATGTAAAATATGTTGATAAATAATATTTTCATCATTACCAATTTGTGATAGACACTTGTGACTCGTGTCCCTCATGTATGGTACATTAGTTTATAAGAGAACTAGAGGTGAGAGGGTAAAACAGGTACAAATTAGTTTGACGTAATTAACCGATCAGTCGAAAGGTCAAATAATCCTGGCTATTAGCTTACTAAGGAGTTAGGTAACAGCCATTTTCAACAGAAATCAAAAGACCATTCTAAAGTGCTACTGATGAGCACCGGTCTAGTTTCTGTCAGCCTAACTCTGAAATACTCATACATAAGCCCAGTTCTTAATGATGCATTAAGAAACATTCAGAAAATGCCCAACTTCCCTAAACTTTCTCATATCTGTAAAATGAAAGGGATTAATTACAATTTCAGAAGTGGAATGGGAAAGGGACCAATTATATTTCTATTTTAAATTATAAAACCTAATTTAGTGAATCTATATTTGGCAGCACTCATATCTTTTACCTTAATAGAATCAGGAAACACAAAACCAAAAAAGAACTGACCACAAGAAACATAAAATGCATATCTCTTTTCAGTTTCAGTTTTACAACATTAATGACGAATTAGTGGGCCGGATTTCGTAAACCCTCCAGTGTAAATACTAAGAAGGAGCCTCGGCCACTGTTAGTCCTGTCCACAAGCTGTGTCTTTAATGGCCCAAAACAACACATTTGACACACATATCAAAAGCTCTTTAACAATTGATGAGCACCATCTCACAGATCCCGATTAGCGGAGTCTTATACTTCCTTCTTGGGGAAGGTCTTATTAATTTACCACGGACATGATTGGATGCTCACGAATGAATTGAGTATCCATTCTTGTGTTGCCACCTCGATTAAGCAATATAAGCATTAAAGACATGGAGTTAAGCTAACATTGGTATTCAAGAATACAAATAACAAATCTAATAAATAACAGAGCAATAGTCTGCTTTATAGATTTCATGCGATAACAGAATTTTATACACATCACTTTAACATTCTAAAAAGAGCGCTTTGAGTTCTAGGCAAGATATAAATTATAAAAATATATGAATAAGTTTGTTGGTAAACAAAACTATATTAAATGAGAAATAGTCTATGCAAATATTTTTATGAAAAGTTTAACATTCTATAGTTTTATTTATTGTTCATTTTTTACAAATATTATGCTTCAAGTAGTTTATATAGCTGCAGAAAATGCATTTTTATCTTAACTGCAAAACCGCATGTATAAGTTTATCAAAATACCAATTATTTTTAATTTAAATACACTAAATAATAATTTCCAACACGTCTTGTGTTTAATTAAAATAATAATAATACATATATTATAGCAACATATATATATATATATATATATATATATATATATATTCTTTTATAAAGAACACAAACTTTTTATTTGTAATAATTTGAAATTTTTCTCCCTAAAACTTTAATTAGAAATTTTATTGAACCTTTTGAATAAAAGCAATGAAAACAGATTTAAGTCATAATTTTAGATTATCATTTTAAATTTAATACAAAATGCTGGATAATAAACCTAAATACACATTTAGGGATATAGTTAGGAATTTTTTTTAATTAAAGAACTTTATGGTAAATATCATAAATTCAAATGTCTTAAATACAAGCATAATTCATTTAATTTCGGCATTTATTAATATAATGTTCGTAATGGTATGATTATAACCTATAAATTTCTAAATTAATATATTCTAAATAAAAGGCTACAAAGTAAATATCTAGTTCCAATTTATTTTTCTCAACGTTAAATACAATGAAAATAGTTGCTGAAGGAAAAAAAAAGTTTTGCTCTCAATCTAAATTGATTCCTAACTTTTTGTGTTTGAATTGTGAAATACTGTTCCAACTGACTGTACAAGGAACGTGATAAATTACCCTTGAAATACTACCCATGACGACACAATGTCTTAACCATTAATCATGTAAATTAGATTACGTTATTCATTAATCTCACTATGTAGTTGTAAGATAGCCCGATCTGATGCAATTTCTCTTTTTAGTGCATATTAACTAATTTGGCAAAAAAATATCATAAAACTTTGACTAGAACTGCGTAAATAATTCGATTATAGAAATATAGATGATTAAAGGAATAGTAAAACCAAATGACATGATAACATAAAAGTTTTTTTCTTTTCCTTTTATAAAAAGTAAGTTATTTTTAAGCTCTATGAAACAAACAATTTCATTAAAATAATGTTTATCCTCGAAAAGAAAATCTCTCCATAAAATGATGAATATAAATATTTTTTTTAAGTTTCCTTGTTTACTGAGTAAATACCTTAAAGTTAAAATAATTACATTCATTTGAAGGTAAAATTGAATTGAAGGAAAATATTTTGGTTTATCAAAATACACCTATGTCTAATTTCAAATAAAAATAACACCAATAAACTCTAACTTTAAGGTAAACTCTAATAAACTATAGTACTCTAAGGAATTTTAAATATAAGTTAAGTTAAATTAAAGTTATGTATCAAAATATTTTTGTTAAAAATTTAATAATTTTATTTAGATATTAAACAAAGGTTTCTCTTGAAGGTTTCCAAATCTTTAACAATATAAGTTTACACATTCAGCATTTTAAGATAAAAACTTTGGTTATATGATATTCTTGGGATAAAATTCAATTTGTGAGATTTAAAATATATCTTTTAGAAATTGACGAAAACTATCAATTGCATTTAATAAGTATATAAGTTGTAAAAATATTTGTAAATGCATATAAGCTTTAAATATACTACGGATTTTTGAAAAAACAATCATGTTGTAGAAAATTTTTGAAGTCCCTTAAGAAGATGCTAAAAGTTACAAAGTGTTTTTCCAAATTATTAACTTAGTAATACCATGAAGCTTTGTACACACATGAAAAGAAGCATAAATTAATCCCATTAAAGGTTAAATAATTATTTATTTTTTATTTTTTAAAAAGTATTTTTTAACTCTTAAACTCTTTCTTGAATTTTAATTTTTAGTTTCTTCTTCTAATATTGCCTTAAAATTAATCAAAAACATATTTAGCCCAAATCTAGGGTTATTTTGTTGATTGGTTAAAGAGTTATTTTATTGGAAAGGATTTGTCTATAAGTTGAATCGTCATGAAAAATTCGAACTTTCTAAATATAAACTAAGTTTTAATTTACTAAAAGCTGAAGCTTAAGTTCACAGATTTTATTTTCATGTATATTAAGAGTGCTTGGTACTCGTTTTGCCGAAATCTATGAAAAATTAAGACATGGGAAGCCCTTAAAAATTAACAAAAATATTTTAAAGGTTGATTTTATAAAAAAAAGTAATTATGTAATAATTTCAGTCATACTTTGATGATTATATGTACAACAAATCATTACTCTTTAGTCAGTGGTCTTCAAACTGAGTTCTGCGGACACCTGGAGTAACGCGAGTGGTTGAAAAATAAAAAGAAAAGTACAGCTTATGTTGCAGTTATATATTTGAACCTATAAACTACATGTAACTATCTAGACCATTATGAAATGTTTTGTATTGGCTGTACTATAACATTCTGTTCATGGTTGCGTTGATAACAGAAATTACTAGTACAGTATTTACCAGTACGCTTACCATTGAGAACAACTTCTGTGAAAAATTGTTTTCCACGAGTGTGGCAGCAAGAAAAAAATACTGTGATACGCTGAGTGCATAACACGATATATGGTTGTGGATAACGTCAATAAAGTTAAGATTTCAATTCCAATTTTAAAAACAAATGCTAGAACATTCCATCCACTACACGCAACCATGTAACAGTTGGTGACATGTATAGCACTACTTACGGTATTACTTAATTAAATAAAATTGCATTATGTAAATTTTAAATTCAGTTGTAAGACATAATTAATATTTTCATTACAACTAACAGCCCATATTTAATGCAACTACTATTATCTGACTTACATATTCTTCTGTGAAAAGTGACAGGATGTCATTAATACTAAAAGTTTGAAAACCACTGCTCTAAATTAAAAATTTACAAATTGGATTTGTCGAGAGATGATTTACTAAGACAAAATTGTCAGTTATGTTACATAGTAATTATAAAATTCTTTAGAAACTTAAAATCATTCATTTAGTACATACATTAAATTACTAAGTAAAATCTGTAAAGAATTTGTACATAAAATTGTAGATTAATTATCATTTCTCTGCCTTAGTAAGATTTTAAAAAATCCTTTAGGTTCCATTTAATTAGACAAAAAGTTACTGAAAGTCTAATTTTGTCTTTTATTCTGCATATACTATTATTATGTACGGATTTACATTACAGTACTTAAAAGTGATATGATTATATCTAAAATAGAATCATAAGCATAGAGTGTTATCTATTCATCTGTACGAGTATATTGACAAAGATACTATAGTGTCAGTGCTCCAAATACGGAATTATAAGAAAAGTATAAATTACTTTTATATTCTTTACTAAAAAAAATATTCTCCATATTTATCAGATAAAACGAACAAAAATAATCCTCTAAAAGGTGCTTCTATAAAAAAAGATAATTAGCTTGACTTGAATAGATATCTCTTAAATTAACGCTAATAAAATTACTAGTTTCGTTGCAATTAGATTTAAAAAATAATACTCGGTATTAAAAAAAATAAACGGTATTTTTTATGTATTCATAAAAAATTGCTTATAACTGACGAAATATCCTAATAATAATTACATCTTTAGTTGCAGTAATTAGTACACATAAAATAAAAAATCTTTTTCACATCATAATGTAACAAAACTTACATATTTTTCAAAAGAATGAGAAAATTGCTAAAACGTTTCTAATTTTATTATAGTTGCACAAAACATCACAAGTAACTACTTCAATTAATTAGATGATTCATTAAGGTTAAACACAATTAATTCAGCAAAATGTTACCTATTTCCCAGTAATTAATAATGTTACTACTAAATAGTGGTCTTTATTTATGTTTGCTCTAGAAAATGAGGTTTTCTTATTTTGTAAGGATTTACGTATAGCTAATACACAGAATAAATAATCTTTCTGGCAAATATATTCATTCATTGCGCCTAAATAGCACAGACTGGCAAAATTTATTAACAGTACTGTCCATTATAGTAAGCAATAGCTCAAATAAATAAATATATATGATTTTAATTAGTATTTCAATTAGTTTTTATTATTTAAAATTTTCGTCTCCCTCCTTTTTTAAAGAACATCAAATACCCCAAATTTATTTTTCTTAGTTGTGTTTATACATCGCAGTCTTCATAATGTTGTGCTGACCTATTTTGAGCTCAGAGCTTGTTTTTATTATGGTAACTAAATCTTTCAGGAAGTTTCTTTTTAAATCAAACCTGTCTAACAACATGTATAGACTGATAACTAAACAGACGCAAATTTAAGGAACCTTGTTTTGCTCAGAGACATTTTCTAGTAATATAAGATATATATTAGGAATTAAATATAATATTAAACTTTAGTGAATTGTATTACAAAAGTAAATTTTCTAATACAAACATCACAATTTTAAGAAATTTATCATATGAACTTTAACGCTCACACACTCCCTGACGCGGTAAGCTAAATGCCTTAAAACGGTGCCATAATGTGTCAGAAAGATGACATTTTGAGTTAGGAGGTGGCAACACATATAACCACTTCGCTGTACTGCTTCGTAGTCAAACAGTAAAAGTGAGAAAACGGGCAATAAAGCAGGGATGTGCTACACCCTGGACAGCCCTAGCATAAGTTCTTTCTTTTTTTTTTTTTTTCAAATTTACTGTACTCTAGAGAAACACTCTATACAATACGCTACTTATATAAGGCCTTTGTAAATAACTAGAATATTACAGTCTACATAGAGAGGAAAACGAGAAGGGACGCTGCGGCATGAAACGTTACATTTACTGTGGCCTTCAGAAAGGTGGACAAACTTTCAAGTTTATGTGGAACAGTGATGTCCCATGGACATCAAGTACATTATAAAAGGTGGGGGTGACTTCAGCTGTCCTGCAATGCCTAGAAACGTGCGTTACAAAAAATGAATACTCAAAAACAGTAATAAGGTGGCAATTTGTGGCCAATTAATAGCTCATACATCGTAAAATGTGAAAATAAAATAAAGGTGATTAACTGAATATCGAATTAAGTAAGCAGTATTAAATCCCACTTTTTGCTAATTTAAATTAAATTTAAAACCGAGTAATTATTTATCGAAGAAAATACGCTCACAATATATTGCTGTTAGAGCGTTAAATTTGTTGTTAATTACAGATTCAAAACTGAGCAGAATTGCTGTAATTAAGTTGTAAATAAGCAATGCCCACCCATATACATAAAACTAATCATCTATTAGATTTATTTATATTTATTTATTTATTAATTTTCTGGTCCGGCCAAGACTATACAGTTTTATGTTAACGGTTTAAAATATTTTTAGAAAAACTTTACGTTTTTTAAATAAAAATAAATTTTAAAGGTATAATATGTGTAAGTGTGATTAAATAAGAGACTAGCTAATATAATTATAAATTCATTACTCAAATCGTCTTATAAGTAAAGCGAAAAATATTTAAAATAAGACTACGCTATAAACGTTCCAAAAGAGAGAGAAATTTTAAAAATTTAAAAAAAAATTCAAAATTTAAAAAGACGTGAGTTTGAAAAATAGAGCACTTTAAATTATAATTTAAAAAATGAGGAATATAATTATAATACCATAGTAAAAAATACACTATGTTAAACTTAATAGAGAAATAACCAGTAGTGGTTTTAAAAAAATGTTACCTTTTTATCTTTACCATTTCCAAATCCTCCATATTTAACTCATTTTAACTTAGTATATCTGACTTACATATTACGAAACCTAAATATTTTAAAATATATTTTTTTATAATCTAAGGTTTTCAACTCTATCAAGGTCCTTGCAAGGATTTAGTTTCGGAGATGGCGGCCCAAACTGGACTGGGTCAATTACATATTTGTTACTATTTTTAATTAAACATGCATAAAATTTAGTTTAAAATTATATAACTTTAATAATAACGTTTAATATTAATAATACATTAAAATATTATACATAGTTTAATAAAAATATAATTTAAATATAATAAAATTTTTATATTATCATATATATCTAAAAGTCAAATGACAATGTTGTGGAATATGTGTCAGTAAATGTATAAAACAATTTGAAGAAAGGATATTCAAATTAGAAACATAAATAGAAATTTTTAAAAATGTAATTTTTGTTTTTAAAATTAAATTTTATTAACTATGTGACAAAAAAATCATATTTGAAAATATGCTTTTCCTTTAGTGTTTAAGGTTAAATGCAGTAAACTCGAAAATTTCGGGGAAGGGGGAGGGGTGATTGAACCAATCGAGTCTCACTCCCCTTCCTCTGTCTACAGCCCTGAATTATGTTTCAAACTAATTCTAACCTTTTCCAAACTTCTTTCACTGCTTGATCACATATCAATCACTGGAAAAGCCAAAATGGTTAAAGTAACAAATCGTATTAATCAAGAATTTTTTAATTATTTGGTGGATAGAAGTGAAATTCAACTGTAAAACTCTTTAGAACTGGCTACTTAAAATCCTATCTGTGAAAAGTTAAAATTTTTAAGCTATAAATAGAAAAAAAATAATTATTACAAAATCTATATTAATAATATTTAACTGGAGTTTTTAAAATAGATAGTGTCAGAAACTTCTGCATCTTAAAAATCTAATGATTCAGACTAAATAACTTTTAAAGCGAAGCTAAAACAATATATCTAGCTCCATTGTTTATCCTTTTAATTTTATTATTTTTGGCTAACGGTGTGTAGATGACTTTGAAAAATTAATCTAAATATATTTAAACAGGCATAAAAAACAAATGAGTAAGAATAAAGAAATAAAAGAAAATAACTTTTAGCACCCGAATAACACAGAAAGAATGCAATTAAGAGATAATAAAAACAAATTTCATATTTATTATATGTTGAAAGCTCATATTCTTTCCATAAGAAATGTTTTCAGTTTATAATAGAAAAAAGAGCTGCAGAATAATATGATATGTCTGATTATTATTTAAATAAATGCAAAAACTGAGGGAATTATTCAAATCCAGTAAGTAAAATCAACAATTAAAGCAAATAAAAAACACTTTATAATAATTTGAATAAATAAAATGTAAAGGAAGTATTTAAAAAGATGGTATATGAGAATTTATGAATACTGTTTTTAAATATAAACAATACAAATAAACTACTAATAAAGACAAGTGTGTGCTGTTAAAATTTTCAAATAATATCAAAAGAATGGGGGGGAAAATCTTTAAAGCGCTGAAACTTCCTCTCAATTGGGACAATAGATCATTTTTGTTTAGTCTCAATTAAATAACAGCCAAAAAAAAAACAGAAAGCTTTTCAAAAAGCAGATAAATATGTGAAATAATGAAAGTTAAAGAACTGGGAAAGAAAGATAAAATGCAATAAACGAAAAATGAATCGTGCTAAAAGGTGTAAATCTTTCAAAAAATGAAAAATAGCAATTCGGCCTATCTATCAGAATCATGTTTCCAGGACAAACTAAACCATAATTCCAAAGTGCACAAGGGGGGGAATCACCTTCATACGTCCATTGCTGCTTTCGTGGCTTCCGATTTCCACTAAACGTGATTCTCGTTCACCGTATATGCATATTTGCGCAACGTTTCTAAGACTTCGGCAGCGCAGTTGGAGAGGACCACCCCCCATCTAAACCCCTTATCCCATGATATGAAGGTGGCCTTCACGACTAGCATTCCAGAATCTCCCACCAAAAGAGCTTGGACTGAACGTGATGCCGCGGACAAAAGTGTGAGATGTACAATACAAATAATAAAACCAAAGAGGATCGCACAATTTGTGCAATACCTTAATAAAGTTATCTATATCAAGATTGGTGTTTGCTCTCATTTCTTCTGCACTCACTTCACATACACAATCACAAACGTCAATACGTCGTTACTTTTTCATTTCTTTTTTTTTATTATTATTCATATACATTATTCATATTGCATTATTCATTTTGCATTCGTTTACATTATTCATTTACATTATTCGTTTTGCATTATTCATTTCGCATTATTCATTTTGCAATATTCATTTACGTTATTCATTTTGCATTGTTCATTTACAGTTTTCATTTACATTATTCATTTTGCATTATTCATTTACATTATTCATTGTGCCATATTCCTTTACATTATTCATTTTGCATTATTCCTTAACATTATTCATTTTGCATTATTCATTTACATTATTCATTTTGCATTATTCATTTACATTATTCGTTTTTGCATTATTCATTTTGCATCATACATTTTGCATTATTCGTTTACATTATTCGTTTTGCATTATTCATTTTGCATTATTCATTTACATTACTCGTTTTGCATTATTCATTTTGCATTATTCATTTTGCATTAATCATTTATATTATTCGTTTTGCATTATTCATTTTGCATTATTCACTTACGTTATTCCTTTTACATTGTTCATTTATATTATTCATTTACATTATTCCTTTTCCATTATTCATTTACATTATCCATTTTGCATTATTCATATACATTATTCGTTTTGCATTATTCATTATTACAATATTCATTTATTTTGACATTAGTTCAATACTTTAAGAGGACATAACCCTTTCGGAACTTAAAATCTTCATTAAAACAACCTTTTTTTTTTTTCAATTCATCACAAAATAAAAATAAGTTCTTGTTTTAGAACAAATTTTCACATGTAGTTTAATAACGCTTAAGCTTTAAAAAAAAGTATAATATTTTTTTCTAATTTTACTATATTTTTTAAATAAAATAATATTAAAAATATACACCAAATGAAAAAAAAAATGAAATTGCCTTAGCAAGATAACTTTTGAAATGTGTATATTAGAAACTAAATTTTTATATCAAATTGAAGTAGAGTATCTGTTTTATTCTATAAACCAGAAAATATTTAAATGGAACCGACATTTTAAAATTAAAAAACTAAAAACTGTTAATAAATTGAAAGTTAAAAAGTATTAGCCTTTATCATGCAAACATATTGCTAGTACTATTATAATTGAGGTTCACAGAATAATAAAGATCATTAACTTCTCTTTAAATAAAAATTAGTTTCTAATTTAAAAATATTTTTTAAGTTACTTTGCTTTTGAATTTTTACTTTTTTTTTTCACTTGGATTATATATTTTATGTTTCTTTAAAAGAGTATTTTTTTTACTTCACAACCATAATAAATCAAGTCCATTTTTCCTTTTACAAAATAAAATTGTTTGTCGGGTTTAAGAAAATAAAATTTTGTATTAATACGTATATGCACATATGTTAGAAAATAGCTTAGCTATTAAGCATTTTCTAAAATTAATTCAAATTTCTAGGAATTAATACAGTTTCACTTTAAGACTCCATTTATCTTTTAAAAATCGACTTGATTACTTGAGATTGTGAACTCCTAATAATACAGATCTCCTAATAGAGGAATTTTACGCAGCAGGACGCATCTCAACTCATGACGATTTTGGCTTCTGTTTCAAACGGAAGGGCAACATATTGGATACCTATTGATCGTTGTACACGTGAAAACGAATGGGAAGGGCATTAAAATATTTTGTGATGTTGCATGAAATCACTTTATAATACGGATAAACTTTATAAAGCAAGAACTTTATGACCTAGAAATTAATTTAATCAAGAAGAAATTTTTATATTACATTAAAAACTGGCTATAAAGACTTTTAAGATTGAAAGGTACTGTATTCCCTTAAAATGGTTATAGTATTAGCGGATTAAACTGGAGCTTTTGGAGGACCCCACAACACGCATTTTAAACATTTTTTTAATGCACTTATAACTGTGTACGAAATTTTAATCAACAGTATAACCAAATAGTATATTTAATACAAAGCATACTGGTAGGACTATTGGGATAGTCCTAGTCTACTATTAGTACTAGAAAATACTATTTTCATAAACAACAAGAAGCCCAAATACTATGATTGGATAAAGGTTCTTAGATATGCTTATTTTCTTGTAAGAAAAAAGTAAAATGTCACCACAGAAATTCAGTGTCAGAGGAAAGTTGAAATTACATAATTATTTTATACAGACAGAGCGATTTACTTAAAAAGAATTTCTGAGTATAATTGATAATGCAACACTAAAAGCAATATATATATATATATATATATATATATATATATATATATATATATATATATATATATTCCTATTTCATGTGAAATTCTATTCATTTATACATTAGTTTCGTTGGAATAAAATAAAAATAATTTAAGAAAGCTTTATTTAAAATTTGGTCAATATATACATTTATTTCCTTAATACCTCTTTCTTTTTTAAGATCTGGTATTTTTTCTGAACCCAGGACATTAACTGGTGTTAATCCATCTTTAATTTTCAATTGAGACTGTACAAAATCAGTACGTGTAAATTGAAAACTTAAAGAAAATGGAAATAAGAGAAGACAATATAACATATGGTTTTATCATTTCTAGTGTGTACAATATAACAAATTAAAAAACTCCTCGGTGTGAATCACAGTAATTTTACTGAATAGTAATATTTTTGTATTAAAGTGCGTATTAAAAATTTAATGTATTTTAGTATTAAAAATTACGGAATGAATTCCAAACTTAATGATACTTATCCTCGATTTATTTTGGGTGCATGGGAAAGTTAAGAATAAGAAAACTAGAACATGTGTGGGGAGAATATCCAAGAACTTTAGAAAAAATAATTTTTGATATATTACACACACACACACACACACACATAGATATGTGTAATCACAATACATATACATATATGTTAAGAACAGCTTAGCTATGAATAGTTTATAAGCATGTTTATTCAAGTACTTATCTGAGTTTCCTAATAATGATCTCACTAAAGGACATAATAGGATTTCACTGATTACATCACCAACTACTCATTGTGACGAGAGGAATAACATAATACAAACCAAAGATTAAAGGATAATGCATAATCTCTAAACTAGTTTCTACATAAACATGATTAGACTAATAAATAAACGAGCGTAGTTAAACGGTGAATAGGGAAATTACAATTCAGTAAGCTTATAATTCAGTAAGAAAAAAGAGAAATCTTAAAAAGTTTATAATCAAGTCGGTACAGATGCATTATAAAAGCTTTATTTTTCGCCAAACTTGGCGATTTTTTGGCGGTTTTATGGGGCGATAAGTAGGTTGGTGTGTCTGTTATTAAATTTATTTTGCATTTCATTTATTACAAGGGGGGATTCAAGGGGAACCCCCTCACATGTTAGATGTTTTTTATAATATTAGTGCTTATTATGATATATATTATTAAATGACATATATTGTGTTTATGCTATGTTGATATATACCATAAATATTACTAATCTGTTATTTAGTTCTTAAACAGCTTTAAAAATGTTAATTATTATGCTAATTTTATTTTAATAATGCTATAAATTGTGAAAAACGCGTACCGCCGCCATGTTTTTTTTACTTGGCGATTTTTCAAACACGCGTTTTTCTATTGGTCGCCAAAAAAACATGGCAGACGGGCCCTGCATCTATAATGCATCTGTTCCATCAAGTCGAAAAATACTTTATTAAGGGGGCATAGTACCCCAATATAGTTAAAATATCGAATTTTTCATCCATTCAAATTATTGCTTTTATTCTTCCATTTATATATATAATATATATATATATTTTCTATATATGCATAAAAATTTGTAATTGTAATTTTTTAAGGACTGGAAAGCCCCACGTTGGGAGCCAAATTTTTGTGGCTAAGCTATATTTGTGAGGGTGGGGTTCAATGAAAACATTCTTTCAGTGCAAAATATAGTTTAATTACATAAAATCTTAGCTTGCACACAAAACAATTAAAGGGAAAAAAATAATAGTTAAACAGACAAAATATACATAATTAAATAGTTAACACAATTAGAACCAGGGGAGGTCAAAGTGTTGCAGCGCCTCTAAAGTCCGTAAGACCAACTGACTTTTTTTGGGGGGAAGTCTTCTCTTACGTGTGTGTTTGTTTTTGTACAGGTGGCAGCACGGTGCTGTGGCGAAGTACATTTCTTACAATTTCAACTTTTCAAAAGTAGTTGTGTACATACTTTATTTACAATAGATTTTCATTTCCATAGATTAAAAATGTTAAGTATCTTATGTAAGCTAATGATTTTTTTAAAGTTTCAAAATTAACTCCATAATTACATTAACCCCTTAAAGCACGAGTTTAGTTTAGAAAAAATTATAAAATATGACATATTTTCTTCACAGAAAAGGGATATATAGGTACAATGTAAGTTATTTTTTGCAATTTCAGTTTTGGGGGTGACTAGGGAGCTTGGAAAGAGTAAAAAAGTATATAAAAAAATTGCTATACAAACAAAGTGTAAACGATTTTATTACATGCTTAATTTGAATTTCGCCCGTGTCAGACACGGGCAAATGCGTTAAGGGGTTAAATATTCACAAACATCATGTGAATAAACAAAATTTATAAGAATTTATATAAAACTTAACGCAGTTTTACTCTTTTGTTGGCATTAATTACAACAGCCTTCCAATTGCATCACACGAAAGGGTTGGCAAAGTTAGCGTGATTTAAAAATCGCCAAAAATAGGGAAAGGGCACCCGTTTTCGAAAGAGAACCATTACATTTCTTTCTTTTATATCTTTTTTATATAAAAATACAGAGACCAAGTTATCAAATTTCATAGTTGTTCACAGTGTCTTTTATAAAATGGAGCTTTATCGATATCTAAAAACTCATACATAATCATGCATAATTATTATTGACAGTCAGAGAATGTAACTTCTGGAAACCGATGAGATTAGTTGTTAACAATAAACGGAATATGAATAACAAATCTGTTGTACTTATTGAAATTTCAACACAAAATAACTTTAACCATATAATGATAAAAATTATCAATTTATTACCGATTACGTGATTTCTAAGCACTAAAATCATTATAATAGAATAATACTGATTGCTTTTCCCATTAAAAAGTGGCTTTATAAATCTACATTTATTAAGCACTTTATGGCATACATATAATGGAAATTAATATAATTATCTATCTTAAAAAAATTATGGACACAGGACATCACAAAAAATCCTAATTATTGCTAATTTTCTGATCGATGCAATTGTTACAACTTTATTAGATCTAAATTTAGTTTCAAACGAAATATCTTAACGAAATATGCTGGATAGTAAATTATATAATCTTGATAACTTGTCAGACGAAGAAAATATAATGAGTTCGATTAAGAATTAATCGCTGTAATTATTTCAAAATATAATCCAAGTAAATCTCAAATGAAAACAGGAGTTGACTTATTTATCAAAATTCAAATCCATCAGTTATATAATTAGTATAAATTTTTTATTCGGGAAAACTAAATATAAAATAAATATTATTTAATCTGTACTGTTTTAAATTTTTGCTATACAGCAACCAAACAAAAAAATTAATGAGCAACTAACTAACAAATGGTAAAATGTATATAAAACGTTTATCATTTGACAATTTTCAACAAATTTTAATTTAAATATTTAAATGTAAAGAAATTATTAATTTTTCTAATAAAATTTAGATCACCTTTTCTAAATATGCTAGCGGGGCTTGACTGAAGAACAGGTACCCCCGCCAACTTAGCGATAAAGCTCTGAGAATGGTAGCCTAGCATTTTCTCCTGATCTCTGATCGTGTCCTAACAATCTGTATCTATATTTTAATTTATATTATAAAGGCGTGCAATGCTTAAAAATATAAGATAAGATGAACCACTAAAGGTTCACTATGGCTAATTTTTAATAATTTGGAGCTGTTAGCTTTGTAAGCTGTTAAGAGATTAATTGCCCATAAATGTAAATTCCAGCTTTCTCTGTGCTCTTGGTTAATTAAGAAAATGCACATAATTCTAGTACAGTGGTGTAATCTACATCAATTAAAGTTACCCAAATAGCAAGGGATACAATGTTGTTCGGATGAAATACCTTTGTGTTTTAGTAAACATCGCTAATAATTTCACCAAATTTGCCAAGGGACACATTATTCTTCAGTACCTGCAAGTAGATATATGTTTTAAGATGAAGCTTAAACCTATGAAATGTTATTTTATATGTCAACCAGAGTTAATGGGACCCAGAAGTACTCATCAGAAATCTAATATTGAACTCTAAAATGATCTCTAAACCATATTGCAGTCGAGATATGTCACAGGCATACGCATACGCATCATAATGATGCCAGATATCGCTATTATGACGCAATGGATGCGGGGATTATGTTACCTAGTTTTGGTATCTGGCGACTTTTGACATCATTTTGACGCCGAAGTCATCTGTGACATATCACGACCCCAATATGGTAATACCCATAGTTGAGCAGGATGCATGTAGTAAATTCCCCAAAGAGTATTCTCTCTGGTGTTAAAATGAAGAGACTTCTGTAACAGACAATCTGAACTAACTGAGGTTTTGTCATTGGTTGCGAGTATAACTCAGGAGAATACTGCTCATGATAGGCAAAGTAGGCAAAGAGAAATGATTGCTATGAATTGGCATCAAAAATAGGCGAACGTCACGTAGTTTGTATTTTTCTTTTGTAATTAGTTTGCTTTCAAGTGCTTTAAAAAGTAATTAAAAAGTAATCGAAAAGAAAAAATATACTATCTCAAAGGACAAAAGTTCCTTCAGAACTTCAATTCATAAAGGTTACGAAGTTTATGAAAGGATGAAGAACAATGACTTAGCTTTTCCTAACACAATTTAGGGAAGATACACCCATGGATACAGTCATAGGCAAAATAGTGTTAAGATGCTGCCACTCACTTCTAAAAAGCTGTGATGAGAAATTGCAAATAACGATGATAGAATGGTGTGGTTTGGTTTAGTTTGAAGTTTTTCTAATCAATCCGAATTAGACTGGAAAAATAAAGAGAAAGAAAAACTACAGTTTTATTCTTTCACCCCTTATTCTTTAAAATTAAATTTAGATTTTAAAAAGTTTATAAAATATCTAAATACGGGAGTTATTAAAAAATATGTTCAAAAAAAGCTATATAACTGCAAAAATCTTAGAATGACAGAACAACAGAAGACATTACACAATGATTTTATTAGATGAAAACGAATAACACAACTCAGGTACGGGTGTTACATTCAAGTTGAGATATGTCACAGAAGACTTTGCATTATAATGACGTCAGAAGTTGACAGAGGCTGGAATTTGTTACCATAAATTCCACTCTTTAGAGTTTTAACTGACAAGTTTTAATTCCCCTCTTTAGAATTTAATCTTCCACTATAATGCTTATTGACTCTTAGAAATCAGGCATGTGCTATTAGTCAGTATTCTATCACATATTTCTAATTAATCACGTTACTTAGCCCCTGGTTTCGCATAAAAATGTAAACAGGCTTGACTCTTAACTCCAGCCATGGAGGAAAAAGTAACACACATAACCCACATAACTATTTGAGTTGAATGGCACAACAATTTCTTTATATTTTGCTTGATGTATGACAGTAATTGATTACAAAAATGTTTAGCTTATCCGTACACAATAGTGCACTTTAATCTTCTTAAGCTAGTCTAATTTATGCCTTATTTTTACTACAGAGCAATTTGTCGCAACGTCACAAACTACTATAATGCCCTTCCCATTCATTTTCCTGTTTACAACAGCCAATAGACAGACAATAAACGACCCTTCCGTTTGAAACTAAAGCCAGAATTGTCATAAGTTGAGATGTGCCCTGCTGCATGAAATCGCTTTATAGTGATCAGCAAAAAACTTTTTTAATCATCTAGTGAATAACTTTACTATCTAAATTTAGACATTTCTAATTGTGAAATCATTCAATCTAAGTGATGTAAGAGGAATAAAAGTTATTCTAAGATTGAAGACACTCTACACTAGCACAACAAAATACAAAGACCTTTTTATATTTTTCACTATAGAAACAAAATGCTTTTCTCCAAAACAAATAAGTAAATTTCATAACCAATTTCAGATAAAAAGGCTTACAAAAACAGACTGTTATCGGGAAAAAAAAGGTTTTAATTTTTTTTTTCTTAAAATGAAACATTACCAACAAAATGTACTTCAGAGAATAACTCGAAAATAGATACGTGACTTTGTGAGGTTTTCTATGAAGTAAAACAAAAGTAAACGAAGATGAAAAATTGTTTTTCTTGAAGCAATCCACCAGTCCTCTTTCGTAAAACCGTTAAAAAAGGTTCACAAATCATCTTTTAGATGAGTAAATAACCACTTGACCCGCGAGAAAATACAGATTTTGAATTCATTAAGAGCAATGCTGAGTCTATTTTAACTAGGTTTAAAATTTTAGAAGCCTTTACAAAAAATGAAATATTAAAAGTACTTTGTAGCCATATTTGAAACACTTCAGAATAAAATACAATGTTAAATTAGCAGATTAATGATCGTTATCATCCTCTTTTAAGCATTTTAAAGAACTTGAAAAATAAGTTTATGCTAATTACGGAAATCAGCTTTAAACTGGAATATCGCGTACGATTCTATTCAAGATTTTAATTCAATTCCTCGTTAAAGGTTTCTCGAATCTTGTTTAAAAATAGATAAGCTGAATTAATTTTTTTTTTTATATTTTTAAAACACAATCTTAGTTTTGATACCTTTTATTAATTATACTTGTGATACCTTGCCTAATTATAGGCTTAGAGCTTTATAGTTTCAAATAAGACTAAAATCAGAAAAACGATAAATTTGCTATCGGTTTTTGTTATTCATTTAAGTGAAATGTTTTGTATGCACATCGTGCACACTTTATCCAGTACAATTTATATCAATAAAATGACAACTTGGTTCTATCTGTCCATGTAACAAAATCTTCTGAAAATATTGAAATACTTTAAGAAAACCTTCTTTGCACTCGTTTAATGATCATTTTAGAATATTCAATTTTTCAAATCAACATAATTTTAATAGGTCCTGGTCTCATTATCCTTGAGCAAAACAGTAGACCGTAGCGCTCCAAACCAAATGGCAAAACCATAGGTTGAGTGAATGGTAAAATACCTCAGTTTTGAGAGAATAGATTGGCTTCATTTTCGCTCAAAAGGTACCTCAAAAATCCTCACCATTTTTACTTCCTAACTTAAGAGCTAATTTTTTCCAACGCCACAGTACGCGAGAATATCAAATCACATGAAGTATTTTTTGACGATTGAAATCGCCAAATTGGCGAAATTTATTCTTGACGATTTTTGGTAGCCGTTATAATTGACAAGTACCTTTTCAAGTTTTTACAACAAAATTAATAAATAACTAAAATAGAGTACCATAAAATTAAATAGAGTTACATAGAATATAAATTAATTTTGAAGCGAGAAACAATATTGCTAATATTAAATAAATGTAGAAGCTTTTATCATTCTGAAATTTCATTTACTATTCAAAACAAACAACTATGCAAAACTAATAACTATTCAAAACAATAGAACTATTCAAAAACAAATCAGAGTACTACATATTGTTAATAATGCTGTAAACATGTAATTTGTATGGTATCTCGCCTAAATGGCGAGATATTGGCTCCTTGACGAAGTTTTGGGACTCATTTTTTGTCGCCAAATTTGGCGATATATCGCCATTTGTTGCTGACCCCCTTTCTTTGGATTTTACTACAAGCTTGTGGAAATTTCCAGAAACCTGAAAACTATATAAAGGGGCAGTGAGTTCTCATAAAAAATTCACCCACTCTTAGAACTCTTTAATTTTGTTTGTTATGCCAACTCATTTTCATACTTTTTGCATATCCATCGTTAGTATCCCAGTACTAGAGGGCTTGGCCCAGGAAGTGCTGCAGTCAATTCTTCCTGTGAGATCCTGTGAGATCATAAAAAGTCAGTTCACGCTCAGATCTGGTGAAAGTACGACCTCTGTTAATGCTCTCCGTATTGCTCTGAAAAAGTTCGCCAAAAGGCTGCCAAGTTTTATCGCCATCCGTTGTAATTGTGATGCATTCGGCGTGTTAATAAATTGTTATTGATTTTCTCTTAGCCAAAGTCTATTCAATCAACGAACTCTACGCAAAAATTTCGCAACAATATTTACTGATAAAATATGTAAAAATATTCTAAATACGAAAATGACAACAAAGCACTCAGAAATAAATAAATACACCAGAAAAATAACTTACCAGGTAAAATATTCTATATTCTAATATCACAACATCTAGGATAGCTCGTAAAATATACCTCGTTGCATTCTACATAAACAGTTTTTCATTGAATATTTTTAGCCATTTCTCCGTCTTCCAGAACAGTAATACATAGTAATATAATTTCTATACCTCTTATTATCAAAGTGGAACAAATATTTAATCCTCTGCCAGATTTTTATATTCAATGAATAATTTCTACCTTAGAAATCCAGCTACCAATAATAAGTGAAACATAAATTCAAATTAAATACAGACGATTTTATAATATTTAATTTAAGTTTCCAATTTTACTTAGATCTAACTCTTAGGGCCAAGATCGGTTAGGACTAATCGGAAGTTAATTACAATACAATCGTATGGCATTTAATCTATGTTTAATTCTAATCATCTACAATGAAATGTGTCCTTAGTGCGAACATGCTTGAGAAAAGAGCCTATTCGTAAGTGGGACAGACGCAAAACGTGACTTCAGCCTTAATTTTAAGCGAAAAATTCTCTTAATTTTTTAACACTCTTAATTAAAGAGCATCATATCTTTAAAAATATACAATTAAGGTCGGTTGATATGTAATTTGACCGACTTATCTAAGAGATCTTTACACATTAAATTCTTCTTTTATGTTAGTTCAATGATGTCATTAAAGAAAAAAAATAAAAAATTCGTGTATTAACAGAAAAACTCAAAATTGTATGCACGGCAAAGTACACAGGTATTTTTAAATTATTTCGACTTTAGAAATCTATTTAGCTCGATCTTCATGCATTTTATAAATATCCAAGACATAAAACAAAAGCAAAGATTGACGATATTATTTAACTGTCACTATCAAATGTAGCAAAAAAGTAGACCGTAGCATTCCAAAACAATCCAAACCACATATATAGATTGACTTATATGTAATATAAATGTATGATAAAATATATGATTGTTTACTAGTATGCTTCTATAGATAGTTGTTTTTGCGTTTGCTGTATTTTTTATTTTTAGTACTCCATTCTTTTTTATATTCCGCAAGGCTGTAGATTTTTCATCAGAAGCATCTTTTTATCATCCCTGTATAATAATAGCTCAAGTTATCTGTCCGTCTGTCCTCGAATTTATGAAGCGGTTGGACCTGGAATGGATAGAGGCATCCATATTGGATTCTGGTGAGTTAAGGTTGGCAAAATTCAAAGCGAATAAACTTTATCTTCTCCTAAACTATCAATACAATTCTAAAATATATTGGTGTAAATATGCTTCATATCACCGAGAAAAATACTGTCGTCTTTAAAACGTTCGAAATCCACCACTTCTTCCTTTTCGAGCATTTAATGCCATTATTTAAAACCTAATTTTCCCCGGTTAAGAGCAGGCGTTTAAATTTATCAATTTATTACATAATAAATAAGTAAAAATAACATATTTTTCTAGTATTATGACGTCATTTCTTTAACCATCTCTTTAATAATTTCTTATTTTAAATTATTTAACTATCGTCTGCATTATTTTCAAAAGTTTTATCACTGAACTTAGATATTAGGTAAATAATTGTCTTTTATATTTGGCTTAAATTATAGATTGGTTACATGTTTAATAATTTTTAAATTAATCATCGATTATTTTTAAATGAATATTTTATCACCGGTATTAACAACAAATTTTTTTTCCCTAAAAATCTAGGAGTCTATTTCACGGACTAATAAATACTTAGCATTTAAGTTATATATCTTTGAAAATTAAGAAGCTTGTTCGTTTGTGTGTTGTTTTTTATACATAACCACACGGTTTGCAATCGATTCGCTCAATTTTGGACATCATTCATATATACTGCCAAATAATCACTGTCAATATTAAAACCTCTCTTGTCCATCCTATCACGTAATATGACAAGATAAATTAAAGTTGGCAACTAACATACGGTCAGTAAAGTTTTTTACTGGTCCCGTCATATGACGGGCTATATGCTAGTACAGTGGACTCCGCTTAATGTGATCTCGATTAATGTTATCAATCTCTTATTGTTATCGAAATCACTTGGTCCGGATTTTCTCTATTCATTTGTATGTTCAAATTATCCCTTTACGTGATCGTTACATCAATTAATGTCATCAGTTTTCGAATCTCATTTTAGCTTGCAAAGGAATATTCACAATGTATTCAGAAGGAATTATTTTCTTTCTCTTCACTGTTGTTTGAATTTACGAGAATCATCCCTCTTCCGCCTACAGAAATGGGGAATGATCAAAGGCGTGTCGTAGTACACGTTCCTGGAATTTTGCAGAAATGCTGCTGGTGGTCAATGGTTCTCAGATAAGCAGAAGGCAACACATTCTAATCGGAACTTAGAAGGTGCATATATGCCTTGCCTGCTTACATGCAGATTGTCGATATGGAAGCCAGAAAGCGAAATGATTTAATATTAAAACAAAAGATCGAAATTTTAAATCGTTATTACAGGTTACCAAAAATGAGTCAGTGCAATGCTGCAGCTCAGTTAAACATTTCTCTGCTTCCGAATTGCATTGAAAGTTTTGAAACGTGCAACACCGCTCCGATGACTTTAAAAAACATTATGATTACGAACAATTTATCTATGAGCTTCTTAGAAAAAATTGTAGACAGTCAACAATTGATCAATTTTTTAAAAATATTGTTACGAATTTGTTTAGTGAACCGTAAATTTAGCATGGGACTCTATGGGTATCTCGCCAAATTGGCGAGATATCGGCTCGTTGGCGACAGTTTTGGCAACCTATTTTTGTCGCCAAGTTCGTCGCCAAATGTTGCCAAGTGGGGCGTCACGTGACAACTTCCGGTTCCGGTTTCTGGAATATTCCAGCAGTTTCTTCAGGCCTATATAAGGCAGGCAGAGTCCCATGCAGAGAGAGTCGTTAAGTGTTGTTTGATGCGGAAAGAGGTACGTGAGCCCGCGGCATTGTGCTCGAGTTGTTCCGCGATGACATTGTATCTTTTCCAACTGATTGCGAATAAAGTATTTGTCTTCCTGCTGTAGTCTTGCTTAAAATCTATTCAATTCCCGAACCCATCTTGTGAAGTTCGTTACATTATGTATACAATGCTTATGTTTCAAAGGATAATATACAACACATAAATATAAGGTGAGTTTTTTCATTTTATTTTGAAATTTAGTACGTGTCAATTAAAGCGTGGGGGTAAATTTATCTCATTTTGCATATCGTTTATTGTTATCAATCGGTTATTTTTATCAAAATCACGGTGTCGCAAACTGATCACGTTAAGTAGAGTCCACTGTATATATTTATATTAATAGAACGTTAATGTGAACTCACGCTGTTCAAAGCATTCTAGAAATGAAACTTCAATCTAGAACACCAGTGGAAAAGAACACTGACTGAACTGGATATGAAATACACATTACATAAAGAGAAAAATATTAGACAATGAAAGAAACATATAAATGAAGGTAACTCATCTTTTACACCCCAAGAACACCGCATGAGACAAAACATGAATAAAACATTGTGGTTGAAAAAAAATGCAGTTTAAAACATTCTTTCTCTCTTGGCAAAGAAATCCCGAAACGATATTTTAAAACTCAGGGATCTCGCACATCACGGGAAAGAGGTTTTAAAGTTATTTACTTTCAACTAGAATAACAATACGTTCGGCTTGTGCCTTTATTTATGACTTCAAACGGAAAAGCCCTTTTTTCGCTTTTAGACGAGAGCAAGACACTTTTCGCATTTATTCATTCCGGATGTCAGATAAAAAGAGTAAACATGACGAACAAAAAGATGTAGCTTTTCCTGGATAAATGGCATAACTGTAACAATAAGTTACATTCGGTCACCCCGTGTGTCTTCGAAGGTGACATGCCGGGGCAGGACCGGTTTGAATGCAGAGCGACTTCGGACTTCTCCCAGCCAATAGAGGTGTCCGTTCGTTTTGGGGAATTTTTGACCCTCTCCCCCCACCGTTCTGGAGTGGACTCTTTTTTTTTTGTCTCCGCGAGGGTCGGAATTTTTTTGGACGGACAAGGTGGTTTCCTGAAGGAGGCAGGTGAAAGGCTGGCATCCGTGGCGTGTGGATGAACCTCTTTGGAAGATAGATATTTTTGTATTTTTTTTTTCAGGATTGACGCCGACTCGAGAGCAGTCTTCGAGCTACTAATGATAAGTTGATTCAATTATTTGTATTTCTTAGGCTATGTTCTTATAAATAATTTAATCAAGAGATATTTGTCCATGTGTTTCTTAATGAGTTTTAATTTCTTTCTCAAACACTAGGCCAACGTAACATTATTATTTTTACAATAACGTAAAATACCTTTTTCAAACTAGTCACTATTTAAACAACTGTAAAGTATGTGGACGCATATTAAACATAGAGTAAGGCTAGGATCATGTTTAAGGACAGACAGTTTGGCCAACAGACAAGAGTCCTTCACCAAGTCAGAAAGTTTGTTAGACGAGAGCAAGACACATTTCGCATTTATTCAGTCCGGATGTTAAATAAGAAGATAACTAGTCACTATTTAAACAACTGTAAAGTATGTGGACGCATATTAAACATAGAGTCAGACCAGGACCTTATATTGAAAGAGAGACAGTTTGGGCTGCAGACAACAGTCCTTTACCAAGTCAGACAGTTTGCTAGACGAGAGCAAGACACTTTCCGTAGTTATTCATTCCGGATGTCAGATAAGAAGAGTAAACATGCCGAAAAAAAGATGTTTTTCGTAGATATATGTGTCGTGTAGTCCTCGTTTATATTTGAGTATCAACCTGTGATCAATTATATAGTGGTGATTTATTTTTAATTGCGTTGTGTTAAGTATTTTTGTACTAAATTTAACCACAGGTTCTGAGAAACTACGCATATAAATATGAAAATAAACTAACAGCTAAATTGACAGCAACCGAGACTAGCTTAGTATTAAAAAAAAGTAAATTTATTAATATATATATATATATATATATATATTACATACAAAACTTATGCTAATTTTCATAAAATAATCTTTGTTAACATCTTCTAAAATTAGTTCTGACAAATTTTTTATTTACTTAAGTAATTTTGTAAATAGATAGAGGACCTAATCTCAATTTCAAAAATGTATTTAAATTTGGGGTACATTTGTGGGTCTAAAATGTTGGGCCCGGAACACTTCTGGTTGAAGGGTATCTATGGCTGATCAGGAGAGGGAATCTATATATCATCCGTTGGTCTCGTCAGGGGTTTCCTCCTGAGTCTCTGGTTTGCGGCCGTACTATTTGGTGCTGGAACACTTCCTGTCGGATTTGGCTGGACTCTCCTAGTCTGAACTATCGAGCACCTTTTCCTCTGGACTCACGAACATCCGTCGGACCCGACTGGACTACCGACTTTCGAACACCTACTTTTGGGGACTTCCGAACCTCCTCTCTCTGGGACCTCCTCAACCACCTCTCATTTTTTTAGATTTTTTATATTTATTTATTTCAACCTTGTCCCCTCTTCCTTCTTGTCGTCCAATCGGGGTAGTTGTAAGAATTTCATTGGTCTGACGAAACCCCTCCCTGAGACCGCCAACGTGAATAATCTTATCCCTTCTAATTGGGCACTGTCCCTTAGGGACTCATAAATACTCCACAAAGGTACATTCTTATTTAATGTCAAGTACGGAGACGGGATTCTAATCTGGGACTGGAATCAGAACCCCGCCCGAGACAACCGTACAAGACAACAATATCCAATATTTATGATCCTCTATCTGTTAACAATTATGTGATGAGGTCAGATTTAGATCCCGAACACTTTACTTCATGTATGAATGAATCAATTATATAACAGATCTAAATCACCTCATCACAATATGGCATAACGTAAAATATCTTTTTCAAACTATTCATTATTTAAACAACTGTAAAGTATGTGGACTCATATTAAACATAGAGTAAGACCAGGACCTTGAAGGAGCGAAAGGTTTGAGCTACAGACAAGAGTCCTTCACCAAATCAGAAAGTTTGTAGAAATTTGGGTTTAATTTTAGAAATAAAAATTACAATTTTATTATGTGTATGTATAGATGTTGTTCTAATCACAAGTTTTTACTTATTTAGTATTTAATGACTAAAATTAGTACTATGACTTTACAATGTAATTAAGATTCCTGTGCAATCACTAGTAAAGAATATCTCCCTCCCCCCTTTATCATATACCCTCATGCATGTCCATTTTTTTGCCACCTCTGGAACACCTACCGTTATTGTTTGCATAAAAACGGCTTTTCAATAAAAGAATCTAGACACAAGAAGAAGGGAATGTGCCGTAATGATAATGTAAACATGGAAATGAAAGAAGTTATCTCTAGGAACATTGTTAGAAAAATAACAAAATCCTGCTCATATTCAGTTGCCATTACTCTCTTTTGTTTTGATTATTTTTTTAAATTTTTAATTTTGTAGATTTCAGGAATGGGTTTTTAAAAAAATTTTGTAGATTATGTATATGTAGTATATGCTAATACGTAGGCATTGTTTAAATTAATTAAGATAAATTAATTAAATTTTTATGCTCCTGATTAAATTTTCTGTTAAATAGACAGCTGCAAATAACGTTGAACATTAGATCAACAAAAATATCCAAATATATGTTATTCTTTAAAGGAGCTGGTTCACCAAAGTCCGCTGGTTCAAATCCTTTCGCTAGCATGGTTGTTCAAAGCCGTTCGCAGTTGGCTTTAAGCAGTAGGTCCTGGTCTTGTTAACCCTCGTGCAATAGAAAAGTAGACCGTGACACTCTAAACCGATCTAAACCAAATAACAGCATCAACCCGATGGAACGTGTCTCACAGTGCTATAGAGTGCTATTTTTATGAAAATGAGCCTAATCGGATATTGCGCCTGGTCCAGTGCTGTGACGTCACTACGCTGAATCATAGGCAGTATGTATTAAAACAGCATCAAGTGCTGATCAAACAACCAGTGACTCCTGTAAGATGATTTCCCAGTATCGAACAAAGGGAGTTCATTCGGGTTTTTACCTTCGATATTGCCTTACAATGTAGCAATGAGTTAAATAATTTTGAACGATAACTCCAAGTTAATAATTTACAAAGAAAACGCTATATAACCTCTATTTATCAAACCCTTAAATCGAAAATTTACAATGAAAACAATAAGATAATTGGGAACAAAACGAAACGAGCAAACAAACTGCCATGTGGAATAAACGCGTGATGTGCTTCAGTTATGCAAGAACAGCAGAAGGAAAAGAAAAACGGGGGAGATGACAGCTATTTATTCTTCCACCTGTCAAAATAAACGTTTTCTTTGATATATATAAATAGAAGGATAGAAAAATATAAAGCGCTCAGAATAAATAACTCGAGACACTGACTGATACGGAACGGTAAAACTTTCAGACTCAAAATAACAGATTTGAATCTTTCAAGGTTGAACCAGTCTATGCGGTGGAGGATTATTTAGTAAAGTTTAAGATGTAATGTCGTTATTTCGTGTAGATAAGCACTCATGGTGTATACACTAATAATTGTAATAATTATAATAATTGTCCTAAATAATGAAAAATCATTGGATAAGTACGTATATGCCGTACACAGGACATTTGACTAAAAGAAAATAACAATTTATCAGCTCTTGAACAAAATCGTTTTGTTTCTTTTTAGCAATTACTTCTTCTTAAAGTCAAGTATTAATTGTTGACACTAAAAACGACACTTTTATCTTAGCTTTATTGTCGTTTTCTCTAAATAATCTTCCCAAACAACCCAGGCTGTGACACCATGCCTAGCAAAATACAAAGATCTTCTCTCTCTATACTTACTCTCTGTACCTAGGCGCATTCTCATAGGAACTGAAGCAGATTGACTATTACGAACTCAATCCACCGCGAGACGGCGCCACTTGAACTTACTTTGACTTTAATTTTTATTATTTTTCAGAAGAGATGTGAGATTCGACTGAACGCGCGAATGTGCGTAATTGTTACTCCGAATTGATACTAACTAATGTATCATGAAACCCTTAATATTGTGTTTAGATTTAATGTTGTAGTATCGTGTTGTTCCGTAGTTAATAAATGTTTGTTTAGTGAAAGTACAGACTTGATTTAAATGACAATCAGCAGATAGAGCCTAAAGAATTCTGAGTACAAAGAATATTCTGTTGAATATTCAGTCTAATTGAATATTTGAAGATATAGAAATTAAGATAAGTTGAATATTATCTAAGAAATTAAGAATAATAAGTGTGTTTTTATAGGAACAGCTCTCTATGATACTGTAAGGCATGTTCCACGGGGTTGATGCTGTTATTTGGTTTAGAGAATTTCGGTCTACTTTTTTGCTACACGAGAGTTAATGAGACCGGGACCTACTACTTAAAGACAACTTCAAACGGCTAAGACCGGCTACCTCCAGGGTTCGAACCCACAGGACCTGGACCTGGAACCACACAACATCACAGTACACATTCAGCCATCTTCTGGCATTAATGCTGTTGTTCGGCATAGTGCGAAAAGATCTAACAGAAACAAGAAACAGATCATCTTTGGACAAACCCCAAAG
The DNA here is from genome assembly GCA_032207245.1 of Pardosa pseudoannulata. Lineage (NCBI taxonomy): Eukaryota > Metazoa > Arthropoda > Arachnida > Araneae > Lycosidae > Pardosa > Pardosa pseudoannulata. The sequence goes on along the minus strand of CM063501.1, from coordinate 84,197,554 downwards.
CACTTATAAACGCCTAGGCCAGGGTAGAGGATTAAACCACAACCATTATTAACAAAAGCATCTCAAAGAAACGAGAATAACAGACCATCGGCAATTGTTATAGTTCAAAATATGTCAAGATATCGAAAGTCGACTGACTGTATATATAAACCCATATACACATAAGATTATATATATATATATATATATATATATATATATATATACATATATATATGTAATGTAAAAATTTAATACTTTAGTATTAAACTAAAATTACTAACTCCTATATTAAAAAACCATCAAATTCGTGATTTCGTCATCTTCTTAGTGCCCTCTCGGCGTTAAATTCTTTTGTCTTAGAAAAATATCCTTCTTCTTGGCGAAATTAACTAGCCAACGTATTTTACTGCATAAGCACATTCTTTTTATCACGCCTGTGGCGTCCCCAAAGTTATAAAAGGCCACATGACCATTTTTTGAGGGATTTTGCTGTTGGGCGTTGTTAAATAAAGATGCTGCTAAAACTCTCTTGATAAATCTTATTCTTTTCGCCAACGACTACACCCATTCGACTTCGTTACATCCCTGAAGCATGGCATGCTACTATATGTTTCATATATGTGAGTTTATATAAATATATATATATATATATATATATATATATATATATATATATATATATATATATATATATATACAGTGAAACCTCTCTGAGCAGCCACCCTCCGTACCGACAATATTTGGCTACTTAGAGAGGTTGGCCGCTCTGAAGGGTTTTATTTACTATTTTAAGATAATTATTATAATACGTAATATAAACAAGTCTGACATATATTCCTTATGTAAATGAAATTTAAAACTTATCTAAAGAGAAAATAGTACTTTATTTCATGCTTCTTTACATTTTTTTAAGGCTACAGTTTGTTTCTGTTTGTTCTGTAGTCTTCGTACTCCTTCAAAATCAAATTATTTTCTTTAATGACTTTGTTGATTTCTGTTCTTCCGCAGTTAAATAATTCAGCTAACTTTCTTGCCGATTTGCCATTCTCATATTCACGCAGAACTTCAATGCTCTGCTCGAGATTTAGAAAAACGCATTTCGACATCATTGGAACTCATCACTGACCAACTAATGAAATGAAAATGTCAGCGAAAATTACATTTTTACTGACAGAGGTGCAATTCTTCCCTAACTTTACCGATTGGAATTCCAAACAAAGGCCCTAGGACACCTTCAACGCTTGATTGTCCAGTTCCTCCCTCAATTTCTATGGATGATGCAATAGGGACTCCCTATCTAAAGGGTGTGGGGTTGGTTTGGTTTGGAGCACTACGGTCTACTTTTTGTAAGTTTTATTAGCAAAATACAGTGATCTTTGATCTCCGAGCCGATATAGTACGTCCCGATATATTGAGTAAGAACTGTATGTTACGGCATAAAAATACCCAACTAAATTGCCTAAGGGAGGCAAATGATAAATTTCAGTGATATAATATTTTGAAGCTGGTAGATGTAAATATAAAATTAATTTGGATACGCTGTAGACGTTGAATTTCAACTTTGAAACACGTATAATCCATGTCTTATCTATATGAATTTTTGATAATTCGAATTTTTATAAGGAATGCAAAATGCTTAAAACCATCTAAAATTCAAATTGTAAAATTTCGTTAAATGTATATAACACACAACTCACATTGTTTATTTGGGTAAACTTAAAATAATGGGTAAAACGAAATCCCATTATTGTTCCTACTTCAAAGCAATCAATACAATAATTGCAAAGGAATTAGGACAAAGTGCGAGATATGATTCTAATGACAATTTGGAAAATATAAGAAATAAAAAAGCATATGTATCGAGAATTATGACTTCGTTGAATTCGAATTAAGAAAGCATTCTCAAATTTCCATCAAATTAACCTCTTAATTTTAACATTACAATTTATCGGAAATTCAATGGGGATTTGCAAAACTTGAATAATCCAAGTTCACTATAGCCAAGTTCATCTGTAATTTTGAACTGTCCAATTCTTAGTGAATAAATAAAAATTTAGAAATAAATGGAAAGAAAAATCACTCTGTCATGCAGAATAACTAATTGTCTGATGGTGGCAACAAAATATAAGCAAACAGATTTCTATACAGTTAGTTGCCTGTCAAAGCCTGCCTTTCTGCACTGAAATCTAATTCTTAGCAAACTTAAGTTGACAGTGAACTTTCAGATGAGCAAAATTTAACTGAAAATCCGATATTTCTATCCCATTGTCATTTAATTACGAAATATAACTAAGAATGATATGAAAAGCTTTTCTAGTGTTCATTAACCTATAATGAATAAATCTATTACAGCAACATGCAGTACGGTCATTCCATAGAAACTCGTGTGGCACATTAAACTACTTTTTTATCACTTGTCTATAAAAAATATAATATTTCAAATATATATTTTTTGTATTTTTCAAACAATAAAGAATTTTTGTTTCTACTTTACATGTTTAAAAATATTATTGGTGTGATATAATTGTCACACCCGTAACAGCATATTTATAATTTTTTAAACATGTAGACAAGAAACGTAAAATCTTTATTTTTTGTAAAATTCTTCCTTATGTGTTACAATTGCTTCAAAAACATATATTCGAAACATTATATTCTTTATAGAAAAGTGATAAAAAGATTAAATTCAATGTGTCACGCCCATTTCTATGGAATGATCGAGTACCATTGTTTCTAGTTAAAACTTTAAATGTTTTCTAAAACATTCTTTTTTTATTTTATGAATATTTGAAACACTTCAGGTACATCACTAACTGTACTATCATTTTCAAACTTATCAATTTTATACCTTACAGTATGTGAATACAAAAATTATGTGAAAATATAAAATTAATGTTTCGAAACACAATTTTGGTCACTTCTGAAACTATAAAAGAACAGTTGTACACATTTTAGGTATAAAACTAATATTTTTACAACTACAGTAGAACCTCGATTATCTTAACCTCGATTAACCAAAACTCTCCGTTAACTAAAGTCGATTTCTTGTTCCCTTTTTTTTCACTTTCAACTATCATCCAAAATTTTCTTTTTACAAACATGCATTTTTAAAGTGTTTTCCCACATTCCTTTTGTAATTTTTCAACTGGCGCAGATGAAAATGCTACAGACATTGTGAAAGATAACGGTACTGAGTTACCAAGCGTTTTTAGCACAATGAAAAGTTTTGAAAATTGTGGAGATAGAGATGTAAACTTCCAGTTGAATTGTGACGTGGAAGATGTTAGCTTTCGGTTGCTCAATGATGAGGAATTCATAGCAGAAGTCCGAAATTCTCTAAAAGAAGAAGATGATGATTATGAAGATGAGAATGATTCCGGAGTAAACAAGATCAGTAACAATGACGCTTTTGAGTGTTTCTAAAGGCCTTCTCTGGTTGGAACAACAGGAACAGTGTAATTCCTCTGAAGTCATGCTTTTAAGAAAACTTCGAAACAGAACTGCATGACAAGGGTAGCCAATTTACACTAGATGAAGCTTCCATTCAAACAATTGTAGGTTTTTGTTTCAGAAATAAATTTATTTTCATTTATAATTTTAATTTATTTAAAAGTTAAAATAGTAATGATAACAATTCAGTGACGATACTACATATTAAACTAGATTGCTATTGATGAATTCTCGATTATCCGAAGCAGGTTCAGTCCCAATTACTTCAGATAATCAAAGTTCTACTGTACTATTGATTTCTTTTATTACTTCTCCTGAATGCATTAACATAAAAACAAATACTGTAATTTCCAGTAAAAGCGCTATGTCAACGAACAATGTACTCGATGAAAATGGTGAAAAAAATACTAAATTTGACCAAAGACTCTGTATCAGTGCAAACGCCGCCCTAATTAGGCCAAATGGTAGGTCGCTGCGTTTAGACCCCAGAATGCGTGGTTTCGAATACCACTACTAGATTCTTTAAAACCCCCCCCCCCCCCCCCCCCCCCCCCCCCCCCCCAACTTTTTTTTTTTTTTTCCCCCCCCCCCCCCCCCCCCCCCCCCCCCCCCCCCCCCCCCCCCCCCCCCCCCCCCCCAAACAAAAAATATTTTTTTTCCCCCCCCCCCCCCCCCCCAAACCCCCCCCCCCCCCCCCCCCCCCCCCCCCCCCACGATAGATATTAGAAGATGCTAGTAATCAGGCAATAGGTCCGAATATCATTTGTTCTTGCGTAACGAAAAAGAAAACAGTAGCGCTCGCAACCAAACTATCGCAAAAGCAACGACTTATACTAGATAATTTGTAGCAACCACAATGCCTGGAATTGGAACTGTTGTGAATACTGTTTTAAGTAATGAAATCATGTAACTGTTCTGAGACTAAGTTTAGGGTGAATAAGGGACTAATGTTTTTATCACAAATAAAAGCCACATTGCTAGAGAAACGCTTTCCATTCAGAAAATTTTAGTTTTAAACACGTAAACGCTGCATCGTTTCTTCTGGAAAATTATGGTTAAGAGAAAATACTAAATCAGACGAAAATGTATAATTAAATTTTAATAAAAGACAATTGAGAAAATGTACGTATTTCTGAAGATTCTGAATTTCCTGATGCCTACATTTGAAGCTCTCAATTGTATATAGTTAAAAGATGTCAGTGACATTTTTTGCATGCGTAAAAAATAAATACCGTAATTTCATTAAGAAACACCAAATAAGCAGAAGCGGTTCTATTAAGGAAAATGGCATTAAAACGTACTAAATTTACACAAAAATGCTGCATCAGCATAAACGCCGCACTAAATTAAATTGCACATGTCAATACCTTTAACGTCACACGGTCGCTAAATCTTGACCTAATCAAAAGCTACTACTGTATTTCTAACTGTTCAACATGGGAAAATTTTACTGAACTTAAAATTAGTTATGTGGATGTATCTTCAAAATATTTTAACAAACTTTGAATTTCCGTAGAGAGGAACAAGAATACAGTGTACCCTCGCCACTTCGCGATCCATGTTTTGCGGCTTCAGTGTTTCGCGGGTTTTTCAAAAATATTCATCAAAATATAAAAATGAAAAAATACAACTGTGTCGGTAGCCACATTGAGGAAAGGAGCGTTGTTTCATGTTGATGCACGCGAGAGAATTATCCTTGCATGTCAAACAGAGATGAGTTGACTCAGAGTACATACCACTGGCTCTTCAGAGGACAAAGTCTGCAAGTGAAGAAGAAAATGAAGAGGGAGACGAAGACGAAGAGCAAACTGAAAAGCGTGGCCTTACCCTGGAGAATCTGTAACAATTGTGAAACATGGCAAGAATTGACAGTTCCCCGTTCAAAACAAACCATCTTTTTTCTATGCTTACAAATCATTTGTTTCACGCTTTACTGTAGTGTCAAAATAAAATCAAAGATTTACACTTCTTATAATGTATAATTAAATTTTAAAATTACACTGATCAATGTAAATTATTTTTGTAAATAAGATACTGTCTTTTTTAATAGTATCCCTAACTAGCATATAACCCGTCATATGACGGAATCAGTAGAATTTTTAATTTTCGAGTATCGTAAAGTACACTATGAGGAAGGTAAAAAGATGGTTTGTTTTTTGGCAGAGAATTATCTGGAACAAGCTCAATAATTAGTTTGTCATCATACTTCTCTAAAGTCTCCCGATACTGGGAATGCAGTTTATAATTACGTTAAATTAATTTAGTTTTCTTAGCTACGTTGAAATTATCGTTAAATTCTTCCCAATTTTTTTTTGTCTTTGTAATTAATGGAAGTAAAGGAATGAAACTATAATTTCTACTACACTCTGGAGGTATATAGAATTTGTTGTTAATACCGGTAATAAAATTTTCATTGCAGCCAAAAACAATCGAGGATTAAATTTAAAACTATCACATATGTAAGTAATCTAATATTGAAGCCAAATATAAAAGAAAATTATTTAAGTATTATCTAAATTCAGTGATAAAACGCATGAATATAATGCGGACGCTATTTAAATAATTTAAAATAAGAAATGATTAATTGAGATGGTTAAAGGAATGACGTCATAATGCTAGAAAAATATGCTATTTTCACCTATTTATGATGCGACAAATTGAGAAATTTAATCGCCTGCTCTTAACCGGGGAAAATATAGTTTGAAATGACGGCATTAAATGCTAGAAAAGGAATGACGGTGTGTATTTTGAACGTTGCTAACCCTAACTCATCAAGAATTCAAGATGGATGCCTCAATCCACTCCAGGTCCAACTGCTTCATAAATTCGAGCACAGACGGACAGATAAATTAGGCTAATATTATATAGGGGATTATCGTATAAGGGATCCAGAAGAAGTTATCCAGTAACCAATTATCGTAAAGTTAATCTCCGTCAGCAAGGAGTTGGTTACATTTCAATAGATGACAAAAGCACTATTTACTGGCTCTTGAAATTAAATAAATTTTGCTTCCCTCCCCCAATCCCGGTTAGCTCTCTGTACATGCTGTTTTATTAATATCATAACCTAGATACTTTCTTTTTAAATGCATTTAAAATTTTGTCTTTGATAGTTTTACTCATAATAGTGTTTTTTCAACTTACGCTCATTCTAAGTAAAAAAACACTATTGTTCATATTTATTGCAAAGTTTTCCAGTCCATACATTATAGACCTACGATGAAACTCCACCTATATTTTTCGTTTTTGTATATTCTG
>CM063501.1:84175864-84185864 GCA_032207245.1 Pardosa pseudoannulata | reverse complement strand
AAGATGATGACATCCATTTTTAATTTTTTTATAATATTTTGTGGTTTTGTTATATATTATATATATATTCTTCTTCTTAAAATGCGCAACTGACCCTAGGGGGGCAAGGCTTACGGTGCCAATCTCCGTTTGCGTGACCAAAGGCCCTGGGGTGCGAAGTTCCGGTTAGGTGGTCAATCTTACGCGGAATCCCCAGTGTTTAGTTCCCAAGCATGCTTGGTCCTCAATTTCTTTACCCACTGAAGGGCTGAAAGGCTGAGTCAACCTTGCCCAGCCCGGGGATTATATATATATATATATATATATATATATATATATATATATATATATATATATATATATATATATATATATATATATATATATATTAAAATCAGAGTTCTCTGATTCACACGATCACAAGCATTTTATTATATACCTCATCACACTCCAAATAATAGATTCCTATTAAGTTCCCAAAAACCTCTAAAAACCTAACTAAATTTAAATTCTTGATATATATATTTGTGTGTTTGTGTGTGTATCTACATATGTATGTGTGTGTGCATGTATATATACAGACATATATACATGAATATATATACATACATAAACATATATAAGTATAAATAAATATATATATATATATATATATTGGAAACAAATGGGCGAATAAACGATTGATAACACTATTCTTCAACAGTTACAACTACTTTTACAATATAAATGTTAGGATATAATACGAGTAGCTTGGTAATTTTCAAAACTGCATTACTTTTATCAAAACCGTTCATTTCCAGCGTTACTTTATTATTCAAACAAGAGCAATATTTTCTCTTAAAAATTTTTACTTGGGCCAATTTTGCTGTCATAGTAAACTAATAGACGAACGGGTCTTCACTCAAACTAGGAAACTACTCTGGCCTATTTATAACCGCTTTTGTGATGACGAGGCGCGAAGCAGCGGAGAAATGTTTACAGTGTATACAAGGAGTATCTAATCACATAGTCGCGTAATATGTGTAAAGGTAATATACATATACAGTTTACATTAGTAATTAAGTTACTCTCTTAACGGTCATATGATATTAAGTTACTCTCTTAAAGCACTCATCTGAGTTAACTTGTATCAATCTATATCAAATATTTTCAGGACGCTTACACGTTTTATTTGTTTACTATTGTTTGCCGCCTATATTGCTATGAGAAAACATAGATATTTAGTTTAAATAGTTTATATCTCAGTGTGAAGCATTGTAATACAAAAGACAATATATTTGATTATTAATTTAAGTAGACATGTTAATTCTGAAAATATTTTTAAAAATGTGTATTGGTTAATATCGTAACGTCACTGGATTCTCTGGTAGCGTATGGGTGTCGAAACTGTAGTGGCACGACGTAGAGCTTAAAGCAATAACAACTTTAATTCTGGACTAAATATAAAACTATTTACAAAGTTTCGGAATGGAAATCACAGATGCTCAAGTGAGCTCGGTACGGACCCAAAAGTCTCAGGTTCGAAGTGAATCAAAAATAGAAATCTGCGGTCAGTGGCCTGTCAGATATATGGTTGTACAGGGGTACAACTTGGACTCCTTGATTCCCACAATAAAACTGGAGATCGGCTCTCCTCGAAGGATCTCGCAGGAAGATTTCGTAACATATCTTCCTGGGCCAAGCCCTCCAGTTCTCGAGTTGCGAATAATGGTATTGCATCAAACTATGGATATTAAGTTGACTTGACATTTACAGGTAATTAAATAAGTGTTCGGGGGAGGAGGAGAGAAAATGCTTGAGTTTGGGCGGAAAGTAACACAAAAAAACATAATATTAAGAAAGGACCAGTGAATAAAATTTAATTTCAGCAATGAGACAGATTAAGCTGGTCAAACAATTGGAACTTAAAGGAACAGCATAAGAGCAATATTAAGAAACTTTTTTTATTATATTAAGAAAAGCAAGTAGATCTCTTTGTTGAGTAATTGACGTTAGTTGTCTATAGTGCCAAGAGATGGCGCCAGGTATTCCAAGAAAAAGAGGAACAGACTGTTCTAAGGAATGTTGTTTTTTGATTTTTAGTTAGTTCTCAGTTATGTAAGTTGTTGTGCGTTCTGTTTTTTGTGTGGTATATGTGTGTTCTTTGTCTAACGGGGAAAAGTGCTACGTCCCCTGTAAATATGTCGTGCTGTGTGTGGAATAAAATATAAAAAGTCCTAGTTTTGAGTTATATATAAGTTTATAGGTCTAGATTATAGGTCCCATGGCTGTCACTTTACAGTGGATCTCCTATTCCAGCATTACTACCCAGGTAAGCACGCCTACATTGTTTATTTTTCTGGTACTCATCCGTTTGATATGAGCGAAATGAGAAGCTTATATGAGATGTTTTGTGTTAAGGTAGATTTTTTAGAACTGAACCTGCATGTAATGTCGGGTAGACATTCCTAGGTTATTTCTTTAATGTTGGAACTTTGTTTTTCTATTAGAGATATTTATTGTTAAAGAGCTTTGTTCCAACACTCTTAGAGACTGTGCAAGCACAGGATTAATCGGTTCTGTAAAAACGCATCTCGCTTTTCCTTCGCTCTCTCTCTTTTCCGTCTTCAATCTTCTCCCGGCGAAAACTCGCGCTGCTTGACGTCACCTTTCGCCTCTTTCTATTGGCTTTTTCTTAGTGCGTCGTCGTCCTGCTAGCCTCCGATTGGTCCTTTCGTTGGCGTCTGAGAGTCTGTCATTTCCGTATCGAGTCCAACCTTCTAATCACCTCGAATATCTCAAGACATGTCGAACCGAAAATCTTTTGTCGTTTAATGTCAATTTTCCAGGCAGAATGTCGTCTTGTCCTGGGTTTTAACAAAACCTCTTTGTAAAGTTAATTAGGTGTCACGACGTCACAATATTATAGTTTCAACTTTTCTACGCCTGTACGGAATTTTGAAATTTGTGCCTTCAGTAATTAAAAAATTATTTAAATTAATGGCCCCCCTTTTACACTCTTTCTATTTCATACAGTATGTTTATTTCCAAATCTTGCAATCAATTTTTCACTAACATGAACATGATTGTTACGAAATAAACTTTGAATTTTTTAAATTAAAAAAATGAAATCGCCATAGAAAATAAGTAGCTTTTTAAAGCCTTCTCACACATGAACCTTAAAGGCCCCTCCACACTATGGTTCACTGAAAGCCATTGCCACCGTCTGGAGCGGCTATGGCTTATCGAGGTCGACGATGGCAGACGATAAAATGAACTTGGCGGAGGATGGCTTAGGAAGTGGTTTTTGTCCACGATCAAAGGCATCCAGATGCGCCATAAAATCCGCAGGAATCTCTATGAACGAATTCATGCGCTCGGCTCATTTCGTGGCCCAGCGTGTGGATGCAACCATTAAACCACCATCCAAGGTGATCATCAGGAAGTGGTGAATAACTGGCCATAGTGTGGAGGCTACATAAAAGTTGAAACCCTAACCTTGGAAGTTGGAAAATCAACAGTTTATTAAAGAACTGAAGGATTATATCTTTATTCAGTTAAATAAATTTAATTGAAGTGCTGCAAAAAATGTGCATAGTTTAATACCTGTACAAGAAAGTCATGTTATTTGCACATCAGATATTTCGAAGTTGTTACACACAATTTCGGTTTAAAAATTAAAAAAAACCGATAGTTTGTAATTCAAATAAACACAGATGTAAAAAGCGACTCAAGCTTTAAAAATATTAATTTTTAAATTTAAATCTGTATCATCAGTGACACTCGAACGATCATTTGTTAAACCAATCGTTTTTTTCTATAATTTCCGTAGCAACACCATTCATTTAAAATACAAGCGTCAAGTTCCGACAGGTACCAACTCGTTATGTTTTAATACTACGCACATTAGTTATGTATGAATCTAGACTCGGCGTTTCTAATCAACACCCTAGTACCAGAGCACTATTAGGTATTTTAACACACAAACACTTAATCGTTAAAACAAAACATCATTAAATATTATGCATTTCAGCCGTGTAAATGTAACCTTTTCCTAATGGACGCGGGAGTGTACTAAACCCTATCCACTCTTAATGATGGTGACGTGAGAGCCAGACCAGCTCCTTCTGTCAACTGCGACACCCATTTGTAATGACATGAATATTTAAGGAAGTCAGGTAGCGCAGAAATAAACTGCTGATATTTGCCCAAACAAAAGGTTAATGGGAAATATTTTCTGCCGACTGGGAGAAACGGTACATATAAATAAGATATATAAATACAACCAATATTTAAAATCTACACTTGCATGTGGCAAAACAATAAAAAAAAGAATTAATGATTAAAAATATTTTATACTAACAGTTAGAAATTAGATGTAAATTAACTTATTGAATTACTTCTACGGAATCAATTTTTTAACTATAAACTGGGCGTCATTAGTAGATAGTTAAATATCACGAATAAGCAATAACGATAATTTTCTCTGTACATTTTAATTTAATTTCTTACTAGCTAAAAACAAATTATTTATTTTTAGTTCCTATCTATACTCATTATTTCTATACCCATAAAAGCTTCGAGTTAGTTATAGCTTCTAGTTAGTAATTTAGTTTTTCAAAGACAACATAAAACATATCTAATTATCAAAATTTTCCTTTTAATATGTATCATTAGTGACGTGTGCATGAATTTTCATCATTTGTAGGACGAATCACGGATATTTTTTATTTATATACTAAAATCATTCCTTTATGATGCAGCCATCAGCCTATACAGGGTACCAATTTGAATAAATGGCTGCTTTTTTACACTCTTTTCTACTTCGTACAATAAGTCTATCTCCAAATCTTGCAATCAGTTTTTTAGCTAATGTAAGCATAATTATTACGAAGTAAACTTTAAATTTTTTAAATTAAAAAAAAGATGAAATCGCCTTTTGTAGCTTTCTTAAAGCCTTCTCACACGTGAATCTTAAAAGTTGTAGTTGTAACCTTGAATGTTCGAAAATCAACAGTTTATTAAAGAATTGGACGATCATATCTGGTATCCAATTAAAACAAATTTAATTGAAGTGTAGCAAAAAATGTGTATAGTTTAATAACTGTACAAGAATGTCCTGTTATTTGTACATCAGATATTTCGGAGTTGTTAAACACAATTTCAGTTTTAAAAAAACGATAATTTGTAATTCAAATAAACACAGAAGATGAAAAAAAGTGACTCAAACTTTAAAAATGTAAAAAAAAAAGGAATGAAAATTTTAAATTTAAATCTGTATTATTAGTGACATTTGAACGACTTTTTATCCCTCGTTAAAAGAATAATTTTTTCTATAATTTCCATAGCACCACCATTCATTTAAAATACAATCGTCAAGCTCCGACAGGTACCAACTCGTTATGTTTTAATACTACACTCATTAGTTATGTATGAATCTAGAAGGTGCCAGCACTCAGCGTTTCCAATCAACACACTAGTACCAGGTCACTGTTAGGTAATTTTAACACACAAACACTTAATCGTTAAAACAAAACATCATTAAATATTATGCATTTCAGCCGTGTAAATGGAACCTTTTCCTAATGGACTCGGCGGTGTACTAAACCCTATCCACTCTTAATGATGGTGACGTGAGAGCCAGACCAGCTCATTCTGTCAACTGCGACACCCATTTGTAATGACATGAATATTTAAGGAAGTCAGGTAGCGCAGAAATAAACTGCTGATATTTGCCCAAACAAAAGGTTAATGGGAAATATTTTCTGTCGGCTGGGGGAAACGGTACATATAAATAAGATATATAAATACAACCAATATTTAAAATCGATATTTGTATGTGGCAAAACAATAAGAAGTAATGATTAAAAATATTTTATACGAACAGTTAGAAATTAAATGTAAATTAACTTATTAAATTACTTCTACGGAATCAATTTTTTAACTATAAACTGTGTGTCATTAGTAGATAGTTAAATATAACGAATAAGCAATGCTAGTAATTTTCTCTGTACATTTTAATTTAATTTCTTACTGGCTAAAAACAAATTATTTATTTTTAGTCCCTATCTATGCTCAATATTTCTATACCCCTAAAAGCTTTAAATTAGTATATCTTCAAGTTAGTAATTTAGTTTTTCAAAGGCAATACAAAATATATCTAACTATCCAAATTTTCCTTTTAATCTGTATCATCAGTGACGTGTGCATCAGTGACATTTTTATCATTTGTAGGACGAATCGCGGATTTTTTTTTATTTATATACTAAAATCATTTCTTTAGGATGCAGTCATCAAATTCTAAAAGGTACTAATTTGAATTAGTATCTGCTTTTATAAACTCTTTTCTACTTCGTACAATATGTCTATCTCCAAATCTTGCAATCAGTTTTTCACTAACATGAACACGATTATTACGATGTAAATTTTGATTTTTTTTTAATTAAAAAAAAGATGAAATCGCCAGATATAGTTTTCTTAAAACCTTCTCACACATGAATCTTAAAAGTTGGAACTAGAACCTTAAACTTTCGAAAAGCGACAGTTTATTAAAATATTGGAGGATCATATCTCATATCCAATTAAAATAAATTTAATTGAAGTACAGGAGAAGATGGGTAGAGTTTACTATCTGTACAAGAAAGTCATGTGATTTTCACATCAGATATTTTGGAGTTGATAAGCACAATTTTCGTTTAGAAAAAGAAACGATAATTTGAAATTCAAATAAACACAGAACATGAAAAAAGTGATTTAAACTTTAAAAACGTAAAAACCACAGGAATTAAATTTTTTTAAGTTTAAATCTGTATCATCAGTGACATTTGAATAATTTTTTCTCCTTCGTTAAACGAGTCATTTTTTTCCTATAATTTCCGTAGCACAACCATTTATTTAAAATACAAGCGTCAAGTACCGACAAGAACCAACTCGTTATGTTTTAATACTACACACATTAGTTATGTATAAATCTAGACTCAGCATTTCTAATCAACACCCTAGTACCAGGTCACTATTAGGTATTTTAACACACAAACACTTAATCGTTAAAACAAAACATCATTAAATATTATGCATTTCAGCCGTGTAAATGGAACCTTTTCCTAATGGACTCGGCGTTGTACTAAACCCTATCCACTCTTAATGATGGTGACGTGAGAGCCAGACCAGCTCATTCTGTCAACTGCGACAGCCATTTGTAATGACATGAATATTTAAGAAAGACAGGTAGCGCAGAAACAAACTGCTGATATTTGCCCAAACAAAAGGTTAATGGGAAATATTTTCTGTCGGCTGGGGGAAACGGTACATATAAATAAGATATATAAATACAACCAATATTTAAAATCGATATTTGTATGTGGCAAAACAATAAAAAAAGAAGTAATGATTAAAAATATTTTATACGAACAGTTAGAAATTAAATGTAAATTAACTTATTGAATTACTCCTATGGAATCAATTCTTTAACTGTGTGTCATCAGTAGATAGATAAATATAACGAATAAGCAGTAACAGTAATTTTCTCTGTACATTTTAATTTAATTTCTTACAAGCTAAAAACAAATTATTTATTTTTAGTTCGTATCTATACTCATTATTTCTATACTCATAAAAGCTTTAAGTTAGTTATAGCTTTAAGTTAGTAATTTATCTTTTCAAAGACAATACGTAACATATCTAACTATCCAAATTTTTCTTTTAATCTGTATCATTAGTGACGTGTACATGAATTTTTATCATGTGTAGGACGAATCACGGAAATTTTTTTATTTATATATTAAAATCATTTCTTTATGATACAGGCATCAACCTCTGAAGGGTACCAATTTGAATTAATGGCTGCTTTTTTACACTCTTTTCTACTTCGTACAATATGTCTATCTCCAAATCTTGCAAACAGTTTTTAGTTAATATGAACATGATTATTACGAAGTAAAGTTTGAATTTTTTAAATTGAAAAAAAAAAGAGGAAATTGCCAGATGTAGCTTTCTTAAAGCCTTCTCACACATGAATCTTAAAAGTTGGAACTGTAACCTTAAACGTTCGAAAAGCAACAGTTTATTAAAGAATTGGACGATCATATCTGGTATCAAATTAAAACAAATTTAATTGAAGTGTAGCAAAAAATGTGTATAGTTTAATAATTGTACAAGAATGTCCTGTTATTTGCACATCAGATATTTCGGAGTTGTTAAACACAATTTCAGTTTTAAAAAAAAAACGATAATTTGTAATTCAAATAAACACAAGAGATGAAAAAAAGTGACTCAAACATTAAAAATGTAAAAAAAAGAAATGATAATTTTAAATTTAAATCTGTATTATTAGTGACATTTGAACAACTTTTTATCCCTCGTTAAAAGAATAATTTTTTCTATAATTTCCATAGCACCACCATTCATTTAAAATACAGTCGTCAATCTCAGATAGGTACCAACTCGTTATGTTTTAATACTACACTCATTAGTTATGTATGAATCTAGAAGGTGCTAGCACTCAGCGTTTCCAATCAACACACTAGTACCAGGTCACTGTTAGGTAATTTTAACACACAAACACTTAATCGTTAAAACAAAACATCATTAAATATTATGCATTTCAGCCGTGTAAATGGAACCTTTTCCTCATGGACTCGGCGGGTTCAGTGTACTAAGCCCTATACACTCTTAATGATGGTGACGTGAGAGCCAGACCAGCTCATTCTGTCAACTGCGACACCCATTTGTAATGACATGAATATTTAAGGAAGTCAGGTAGCATAGAAATAAACTACTGATATTTGCCCAAACAAAAGGTTAATGGGAAATATTTTCTGTCGGCTGGGGGAAAGGTACATATAAATAAGATATATAAATACAACCAATATTTAAAATCGATATTTGTATGTGGCAAAACAATAAAAAAAGAATTAATGATTAAAAGTATTTAATACGAACAGTTAGAAATTAGATATAAATTAACTTATTGAATTACCCCTATGGAATAATTTTTAACTATAAACTGTGCGTCATCAGTAGATAGTTAAATACAACGAATAAGCAATAACAGTAATTTTCTTTGTACATTATAATTTAATATTTTACTAACTAAAAACAAATTATTCATTTTTAGTTCCTTTTTATTTTTATTCGCCCCATAAAGGCTTTAGTTTTTCAAAGTCAACACAAAACATATCTAATTATCCAAATTTTTCTTTTAATCTGTATCATCAGTAACGTGTGCATGAATTTTTATCATTTGTTATTTATAATTTAATTTTTTACTAACTAAAAACAAATTATTCATTCTTAGTTCCTTTTTATACTCATTCTCTCCATAAAGGCTTTAGTTTTTCAAAGACAATACAAAACATATCTTATTATCCAAATTTTTCTTTTAATCTGTATCATCAGTAACGTGTGCATGAATTTTTATCATTTGTTATTTATAACTTAATTTCTTTCTAACTAAAAACAAATTATTCACTTTTAGATCCTTTTTATATTCATTCGCCCCATAAAGGCTTTAGTTTTTCAAAGTCAACACAAAACATATCTAATTATCCAAATTTTCCTTTTAATCTGTATCATTAGTGACGTGTGCAGGAATTTTTATCATTTGTTATTTATAATTTAACTTCTTACTAACGAAAAACAAATTATTCATTTTTAGTTCCTTTTTATACTTATCCGCCCCATAAAGGCTTTAGTTTTTCAAAGTCAATACAAAACATATCTAATTATCCAAATTTTCCTTTTAATGTGTATCATTAGTGACGTATGCATGAATTTTTATCATTTGTTATTTATAATTTAACTTCTTACTAACGAAAAAAAAGTATTCATTTTTAGTTCCTTTTTATACTTATCCGCCCCATAAAGGCTTTAGTTTTTCAAAGACAATACAAAACATATCTAATTATCCAAATTTTACTTTAAATCTGTATCATTAGTGATGTCTGCATGAACTTTTATCATTTATTATTTACAATTTAATTTCTTACTAACTAAAAACAAATTATTCTCTTTCAGTTCCTTTTTATACTTATTCGCTCCATAA
>CM063501.1:84075864-84170864 GCA_032207245.1 Pardosa pseudoannulata | reverse complement strand
AAATTATGCTGATAATGTAGCTACAATTTTGCAGCATAACCTTCATACAAAAAGGTCAAATATCAGTTTTGTTCAAACAAATATTTTAATACTCTACGAATGCAAGTTCATTGGCGTGAATCCGAAATTCAAATGTAGAAATGCAAATGTAGTGTTTTCCCGGTATAAAATAAACTTCATATTTTAAAATACAATAGACCAATAAATTAGAAACGAAGAAGCGCACGTTGCACCACATGCGGATCATAAAATTGTGGATTATAATAAACCGGAAGGCATTTTACACCAAACGAAATATTTTAATAAGAAAAAATACGATAATTTGAGTAAGCTGTTTGATATTTTTCAGTACAGTTTAGAATAGAGAGTTAAAACAAATATTTAAGTATTTTATGGATGGGAAAGAAGAGATGAAAATGAACCTGAAATGGGGAAATTCAAACGAATCTTTTCCTAAGTATGAAAGTATGGCATGCATTTCAAAAAAAAAAATTCAAAGTTTAATGGATAAAGTAAACAAGTAAATACTCAAGCGGTACCGTTTATTTCAGAGTGAGATAGCAAAAATAAAAGAAAGAATCAAATTAGGAGGGCGAACGATAGACGATTGGTTAGAGTGCTGGCCTTTGGTACCAGAGTTCGTGGGTTCGAATTCCACAGTGGCACGGATGTTCGCAGCCGTTCGGAATCGGCTTTAAGCTGTAGGTCCCGGTCTCATTAGCCCTCGTGTTGCAAAAAGTAGATCGTAGCACTTCAAACCAAACCAAACCAATTTAGAAGGTTTATATCTAAATACTTACACACACACACATATATATGCAATAAAAAAATCCCTTATTTAGATATTTTAATATTAATTTAATATCTTATGTCTTAAATATACTTCTGATTTCAATTATCTCAAGCTTTTCTTTTCAGGTTTTTTTCTGTTCATAAATTATGTTATTAGTTTTTGCGCTGTAATTCTGATTTTTCGCTCCAGACACCCTATAGATTTAATCCAGCCTCTGACTGAACATCTTTAACCAACCGTGAGGACATAAAATATTTTTCCTCTATAAATGTAAAATAAAATTTTCTAATAAAATATAGTCAAACAGTATAAGAGAAATTTTGTTAGTTATCATAACAAAAATCAATAGAAGAGGCGTATTGTAAAAGCAGAAAAAATAAATTCTTCCTCTAATCGAACGCCTGTTTAGAAAATGTGAATTTCCCCATTGAGTGCCATACACACATGCAAACGGTTAAAGGAAAAGGATAAAACCAGTCACATCGGGACTGGTATGTATTCTGTTTTTTAAGTTTTTTAATGGAAGTTAATATGTTTTCAAGATAAAATAGTTGTCTTTTCACAGTTAGGTATACGAAAAAATTTCTCAAAATTTGTTTACGATTTCCAGTAGTTATTTAGATTATTTTCGAAAAACTTAAACCATTCTTTATGTAATATTACAGACATATCGGATACCTCTACTTAACGGACTATTTTCTAATTCCCAGTCCAAGGACTCATATATCTAATGTATTTACCTTCTAATAATGAAATTCCAAGCAGCAGAGTGTTTTTAGATGAAAACAATTTTTCAAATGTTTTCATCTAAATGTTTCAAACAACGAGAATTTTTCAAATGTGACATCCATACTTGAGGGAGAGTTTCTCTACACTGGCTCGAAGTTTAATGGCTTCTTCGATGCAATTTTACAAAATATTGAATCATAAGTACATTATTCCCAACTACATTCCCATTTTGAGCATCAGCCTGCATACATTAATATTTTTGCACAAAAACCTGAAAATAGCATTATATTTTTTCTGTTCAACAATTAATTGGGTTCTTTTGAGAACCATACTATCCCAAGATACCTCTAGAAGCTATTTTTAGTTCTTTGGACTCATTGAGTCATTGACTCTTCATTTGTATTCTTCGTCCATTCCGTCACCTTTTACTAGAAGAATGTATTAATTAAATACACTTTTTTTAACATTATTTCATATTTTCTCAAACCACATAATAACTTAAAATAACATCACCAATCGCACAACCGTATAACGGTTTCCCTATAGGATTTCATTCCTGGCTAATGTTCAAGGAATCATTAAGTCATTTTTGTGATACTTTATCACACTAGTTTCCTGCCAGGGCTACTTATAGGGGGATACTTAATAAAATAATTACTTAAATGACTTTCACATGTACTTATCATAATAATGTAAAATGTAACCCGTGTATAATTTGTTTAACAAATGAGGATTTATGCTGTGACATGGTTCAATACTCTTTCTATTACTCACACAATTCGATTTTTATATTCATAATGTAAAGCATTCTGATACGTACTCAAATTAATGCAAAATTTTTATTTTGATTAGTATTGCTGCATCGATAAACAAAAAATCGATACTCTCTTGAAAATGCATATTTATCTTGCATTTGTCAAGTCAACCCCTAAGTTGATGCAAAGAAAAGGATCCATTACTTAAATATCACTTTACACAAGTGTTATATGTTGGTGGGAATTTATTTCGCACCTAAAAGTCTTTAGGTGTTTTCGTTCCAAGATAAACATTTCCTTTCCTACAAGTAGCATCAGTTTAAAATAGATGTGAATTCAGTAGATAATACACTATTCAACAATTTGCTAAAAATAAAACTGGTTTTTATTATCTAGGCATCGGAATACAATTCTATAACATTAGAAAATAAAATAATAAGTGTAGCAAACAATTGATATTCTACTTAACTTTTCTGCTTTTAAGAATTTTCTGTTTAATTACATATGGTTTTCAACATTTATGCTATTAAGCCTCCCCGAAAAGAAAATTATTTTCCAACTTTTCCCTTCTTTAATAATAGATGTAAATCTTTTCAATAGATATTAAAATTGATATGTTTTAATAAAAATCTTTATTAAAAACAAAAATGTCGGTGTACTAAGCCCTATCCACTCTTAGTGATGGAGAGGTTAATGGAAAATATTTTCTGCCGGCTGGGGGAAACGGTACATATAAACTTTTCTTGATTATTACAATAAAAAAAGATTTAATGATTAAAAATATTTTATACGAACAGTTAGAAATTAGATGTAAATTATCTTATTGAATTACTTTTATGGAATCAATTTTTTTTAACTAAAAACTATGCGTCATCAGTAGATAGTTAAATATAACGAATAAGCAATAACAGTAATTTTCTTTGTAGATTTTAATTTAAAGGGTAATTCTTAGAAGGTTATAACAGTGGTAAGGAAAAGCAACTAAAATTATAACGTTTAAACTTTTTTTAATAATTTCATAATTCATAGACGACTTTTCTTGATTATTACCGCGGCATACACTCAAGCACTTCAGAGTGCTCCGGCACAGAGTTGAAGATCCGTGGAAGTACAGGATCAGCAACACCTCGTAATAAACAAGGGTAATACACAAAAATTGTCTAATTACCCAAATTTTCCTTTTAATAAAATTATAACGTTTAAACTTTTTTTAATAATTTCATAATTCATAGACGACTTTTCTTGATTATTACCGCGGCATACACTCAAGCACTTCAGAGTGCTCCGGCACAGAGTTGAAGATCCGTGGAAGTACAGGATCAGCCACACCTCGTAATAAACAAGGGTAATTCTTAGAAGGTTATAACAGTGGTAAGGGAAAGCAACTAAAATTATAACGTCTGTATCATCATTGACGTGTGCATGAGCTTTTATCATTTGTTATTTATAATTTAACTTCTTACAAACGAAAAACAAATTATTCATTTTTAGTTCCTTCGACTTTTCTTGATTATTACCGCGGCATACACTCAAGCACTTCAGAGTGCTCCGGCACAGAGTTGAAGATCCGTGGAAGTACAGGATCAGCCACACCTCGTAATAAACAAGGGTAATTCTTAGAAGGTTATAACAGTGGTAAGGGAAAGCAACTAAAATTATAACGTTTAAACTTTTTTTAATAATTTCATAATTCATAGACGACTTTTCTTGATTATTATCGCAGTTTTCATGCTTAAGGTACCTCAGGGTATCACAGCACAAAGTTGAAGATCTGCGGTTAATTTTCCTTTTCATCTGTATCATTAGTAACGTGTGCATGAATTTTTTATCATTTGTTATTTATTTTGTTGAAAGATTATTTTAAACTATTTTAATTGATTAAATTACAAGACTTATATGAGATTCAAATGAAAATAAGAAGGTTAAATTTAATGAAGTTCTATATCCAGTTATGTTTCTACTAAAATTTAACCATATAGTAAAACAGTTATGATAACAAATATTCCATTCACGGAGAATATTTTTCCATCTACAAAAGTGCCTTACTTTTTAAATAAAAGCTTTCTATTTTAACCAAAAGTCTTTTTTCAAGATTTTAGTACTTTATATTTTATGTAATAGCATATTTTACGTTCTTTTAAGAATGTAATTAAAAATAAAGTAGAGACTAAATAAAAAATGATAAAAAAAAAATCCTTTACTTAATGTAACTGAATAAATAAGTCATTAAACGCCCAATTTTTATTAACTCCATAATGTTCTAAAACATCCTTTCATATATTTTCAGATTATTAACTAATGTTCTGAAACGTTAATTTACTTTTAAAAAAGATAAAATAACATAATTACTTAGGAGGAGGCGCTCCATACTTTTTAAGAAAGTTAATTATTAATCCATACGATACAATCTTAGTAAAATTCAAAATATCGTAACTAAACTAAATGATAAAAAAAACACTAAACTAAAGAGTAGAAGCAGTAAAGAAAATAATAATTGAGAGTTGATATTTCATTACAACTGAAAACCTTACTGTTATGTGTGTGTGATGAACACAAAATATTAATGACGATGGGTATTGCCACCACAAGTGGCACTCAAAATTCTTTAATCTTACTGATGATTATTATAAAGCAATAAAATCCAGCATTAAAGACAGCTTCAACTATTTTCAAAATAGAGCGACAAGGAAGATCTAGCAATCCTAATTCCAAAGCATAGTTGCTTTTAATCCTCACGATCATGGCCTGAATTCCGACAGAGCAAACGGGGCACGCGCCCTGGTCCCCAGTCAAAAGGGGGGCCCCAAATTAACTGCCATTTCAAGTTAAAAATATGATGCGTGTGTCTAAAATTCACTTTAAGTTATCGACAGTTTACTCCGTTATTATTTAGTTAGTTTTACTGAATTTACTTTTTAGAAAATAAGAACTTTTTTAAATTGAAAAACGAGACCTTATTTAAAACACAGAACATTTTTTCAGACACATTGTGCGCAGACTTACAACAACAAAAACAACAAAACATTTATTAATAATTTTTGCTTTCCTCTAAACAGTAATTATTAGGGATAATTCTGTACCTATGGGATTGAAATTTTATAAAAAACCTAAACTGATGTGTAAAATCCCCTTTCAAATATTGTAAATACCAAACAGAATATACAAAAATGAAAAAATAGGAGGAGTTTTAATGTAGGATTATAATGTATTTATTGGGAATCTTTGCAATAAATATACGCAGTAGTCTTTTTATTTAGAGAGAGCGTAAGCAGGGACTAATTTCCGACAGGGCAAACGAGGTAAGTACCCGGGCCCCCAGTCAAAAGGGGACCCCTAAATTAACTCCCATTTTAAGTTAAAATTATGATGCGTATGTCTAAAATTCACTTTAAATTATCGACAGTTTACTCCGTTATTATTCAGTATCATTAGAGAGCTTGTTCACAAATGTAAGTGTTGACAAAAAATGTAGAACACGCAGCTACGTTCTGTTTTAGGGAGGAACATTTCTCAGGTAAGGACTTAAAAAATTCGCTTTTCCTTCCAGGATATTTTTTTGGTAACTTTTATTATAATTTTACTTATTTCACAATTTTTCATTTTATTTTAAACTAATCTTATTACTAACAATTGGTGAGTCGTTAAAGGTATTATGCGGGCCATATTAAGCATCACTAATATACAATATAACAGTGTACAAAAATAGTTACTGGGATTTCTGTAAGGGGCTTGCCCACGATATAAAAATAACTTTGCTCTATTGATTCAAAATATTTTAATGTTATCTTAAATCACAATCAGTTAAAGTAAAAGTATTTGGACTGTTCTGTTGTTGCAAAATAACTAAAGTTCTTTAGGACGACTCAGGTACTGGTTAATTTTAAATACTATTTCTTATTTTTAATATTAAATTTTTATTATTAATTTTACAATACTTGTTTATGTTAATTTTTTTTATTTTAAAACTATATCTTTTGTAACTAACTTGTGAGTCAGCTTTAAAGGCTGGCATAACATAGTCTGGCATCTACTTTTCACCACCAGTGTACAGCACATGAGCAGGTAAATGTGGAAATTCGCTTTTTCATGAAATTTTTTGTAGTCCTTGTTATATAAGCCTATATAAAACTTTCTCATTTCTTTTTTAAAGCGTAATGTTTTATTTATATTATTAATGTGGTCAGCTTTATGTTATGCCATGTTTAAAATCAATAAATACTAAATTCAAGTGTTCCCTGTTTAAGGTACTCAGCAATAGCACTAGGTATGAATGTTTCTATGGCATTTTACTCAGTATATTAATTGCTCTATCTATTATTAAATTTAGTTCTATTAATATGTTATATAAAATAATATTTTTTAAATATTAAAACTATATATTTTTGTATGTTTAACTATACAGTGTTTGTTACAAGAAATAAAAAGAATAAATATTTATACCTGAGTCCGGCTTTATATTGTACATTCATTTATAAATAGATCCGTTATCATATATTTCACTTGTTTATGTCTTTATTTACCTTGATCATTGGAAATTCTTTTACTGGATTATCTTTAGTACAAGGAGTTTCTTCAGGTCTAACGATTGTTGTGGTGGATATAGTCCCTTCTCTAGTGACTAAGTACTCCTCTCAAACTTTCCAAACTCCTATCGGTTCCAACTTTTTTTATTTTGTTTTTCGGGAAATTTATATTGTTCCTTGGGATTGGTTATTAAAAAGCCATTTGTGTGACATTTTTTTTTGTCTCAAAACCATTGTATTTTGCGAGCTTAGTTACGCTGATTGTGATTTTTCTCTGTTAAACTACGGTTTGAGTAAATAACTAGGAAAATCTACAGCTGTGCATGCACTGTAGCTTAAAGTATCGGTAAAAAAAATTATTTATAAAATATAAATTTCTATATATATATATCGTATAGAAGTATATATAATATATTTTATTATATTATTATATATTATATATATGTATATATATTATATATATATTTATATATATATATATATAATATATATATATATATATATATATATATATATATTATATATATATATAGAAACATTTAATAGTAATCGATTATATATACTGAAGTCCCGTCTAACTTAATAGGAAACATGTGTTAAAGTGCACCAATGATACCGTCATTTCCTTTTTCTTGTTACCTGTTATATGGTCAGTTTCATGTTTTCAACAAGTTTCCTTTTTTTTTTTTTTTTTTTTTTGTTTTGTTTTGTTTTGTTTTGTTTTGTTTTGTTTTGTTTAAAGCAGTCAGTGCGAAATCGGAGAGCACCCGAATGCAAGCCTTTATTTCCTTCCCTTTCTTGTTTGGCAGACATCACCTCTCTCAGTTCTCTTGCCCCCTGACAAGAGGTAGACATCTGTCTGTTTATTGGTTGAAGTTATCTCCCCATGCTTAAATTGAAATTGAGACGAAAGAAGTAAAGGAAAATTTTGTTGCATTTGGATCATGCGTAACGAATAAGAGCGTTCATTTTTTAATTATGTCTTCGAAAAGAAAGAATTTATCATTTTTTTGCTGCCAAAAATGAATTGATTGAAAATTTAAAAAAAAATCTTAATCTTTTAAAGGCTACTTTCGACAAAGCAAATGCGATTACCCAGACGACATTAAACAACATTTTAGCTGCCAAACTTTGGTCCTCAAGTGTTGAAATCTATGATCAAGAAAGAAAACGTCAGCGCTTGTCACCTTATGGGAATGTGGATAAGGCTCTTCTGTTATGGAATCAAAATGCACGGTATATGCATAATAGGGTTGTATCGTTCCGCATATATGGTCACCCCTCTTATATGGTCTGATTTTTCTGGGCCGCTGATCTGACCATATAACCGATACAGACTGTGTGTGTTATGTCGTCTCTTCGTAACCCGAAATCTATGTTTCAGAGGACTAGGCCTATTTTTTCAATGGAAATTATGGTATATTAGTTTATTTCGTGTCACCAGAACTGTTATTTTTACATTTCCTTGATAGGTGGCCTGTTATAAGGTTTGTATTTATTGGTTAAGAAGGGTTCTAATGATACTGGGAAATAATATCTCGGAAATTTTATTCTCGGGCTTGGTTTGTCTCGGTTGAACTTCATTTACAAGTATTTTAATGTCAACCTCATTTTGACTGAAAGCTATTCTCGACCTCATAATGTCTAAAAATCTAAGTAGTACTTGCAAAAGCTAGTTGGTTTCTTAGTCGTAATGATACAAAATGATTAGGGCACGTCTATTAATTATGAATCAAGAAGAAGAAGTTTATTAATTAAATTTATACGATAAATTTATTAATTATTGGTATAGCAAGTTAATTGGTTTAATATATAAATTTTAATATATATTTTTTATATGTCTTAAAATCAAGGGAGTTGTAGTCATGATCAGTTGGTGTGACGTGAAAAATGAACTGGAGACCATTTTACTGGAGATATTAATTTCCGTAGTGTTGGGTAGATGGGTCTCTACTTCATTCTAGGAATGGAAAAAACTGAGATATCTCTAATAGTTTAAGAATATGAGAATATCTCTGACTGTTAAAATTCCCTCTAAAATTCATTCAAAAAACTTCTGAAAAATCTGTCCTTTACAGCGTACGAATAGAATGTTACTCGAGTCTGTTGCATTCCTTAAACTGTACGTGCTCCTGGAATAGTGCTAAATGAGTAACAACTTCCCAACCGTGTTTGGCATAAAGATATCTGCCTGTATTGTAACCTGCATTGGAAAAAATTTACTGTGTATTGCTGGTTTTTATTTTCAGTTTTAGCTTAACATTGGAAAATCCCACAAAACAAAGTATGCAACCCAAACCATTTTCCATTTTTTTAAACTAAACTTTCCCTTAAAGCTTTTTATTAAACAATCTTTCATAATATATGTAAAACCGCGCCATATTTTGGGTACGCTGTATTCCACCAAAACAACCCTACTAAGTAAGCTGCTAAGTGTAAGGTTTTAGTAAAATATTCTTCGAACATCCATTATCATTTGCGACCAAGGGTAGATTACAACAAATTTAGGAAAAGCCAGAAAAAAGGACGACTCAAGTCCCCCATGCAATACAAAAAAAGAAATGGAAGGGAAGCATCATTATTCATCCTAAACTGGCAACAAATATGAAAAATAGAAAAGCGCGAAATTGAAGAAGAGATGGAGATGTCTGGAGCTTTTTATTCATGTTTCCTAAATAAACTTCGTAGTAATGCTCTCATACATATTTCATACGCGGTCTAAAATTTCCAGAAATATTCGAAATGCAAGAAAAATTTCCTTTCTCTACAGAAATGAAACGAAGGCATGTTGATTTGGAACACCTATTTGGTTAGTCACCCCATTATTTATAATCCAGTTGTAGAAAGGGACCCAAAACTTTAATGCTTCACAGAGTAGAATTTATGTCCCATACATTACACAACGTATGATGTACATTGTAAATATGTATGATATAGTGATACGTATTTGGGACATAAGCGATACATTGACTGCTGTATAATGCTAACAGTAGACATACCTGAGGTTTTTGTTACTGTTGTTGCCAATGCCACTTGGACGATCTAGCACGTAGACTAGAGGCCACACGAATAAAGACGAAGGTGTGAGCCTTTCGTTTAATGAGCACCGCTAGAGTGAGAAAACGTCTTAGCTCAAATGAGTCAGCATAATTTGGAAGGCAGAAGTTCCCCAGGCTTGGCCTACCATCCCCAGAGGTATCGTGTGAGAACTTGGAGATGTTGACCATGAACATATTTACGTACCCGAGTCACCATTAAAAAATATGGAGGATCTACGAAGGTTAAGAACCTCCAAGCTGTCAACGGAATTCGAACCCACGAACTCCGGTACCAAAGGACTCTACCTTTATACCCATAAGTCCATTGTTAGTCGGCACGCATGGGGTAAAAAAAAAAAGCGGATTTTAGTATTACAGTAGAACCTCTATTATTCGAAGTAATTGGGACCGAACCTATTTCGGATAATCGAGAACTCATCAATAATCATCTAGTTTAATATGTAGTATCATCATTGGTGCAATAACATTCAATTGTTCTGAGACTCGGCAGTATGACTTTCCAAATTTCGAAATGGGGCTTGCTTTGGTTTAGAACAGGGATGTTTGAAAGGGGTTGAGAGTACAGTCATACCGAGAATTGTGTTTGCGAGAAGGAATTCTAAAAAGGGAATTCCAAACTATTTATCTGCACTCCTAGTTTGGAAAGGACGGCTTGCATACAAAATGATTGGTTTGGTTTGGTTTGGTTTGGAGAGCTACGGTCTACTGTTTTGCACACGAGGGCTAATGAGACCGGGACCTACAGTTTAAAGCCGATTCCGAACGGCTACAAACATCCATGCCAGCAGCGGGATTCGAACCCGCGAACTCCGGTTCCGAAGAGCAGCGCTCTACCATTCGGCCATCGTTCGGCTGCATACAAAATGAATGTGAGAAAAAAGAAAACTTTAAAATGCATGTTTGTAAAAAGAAAATTTTGGACGATAGTAGATAGTGAAAAAAAAGTAAAGAAGAAAGACTTCGGTTAACGGACAGTTTAGGTTATTATGGTTCAGATAATCAAAGTTCTAATGTATATACTTTACTCGAAGAGCCACACCAATTAACATGTTATTAAAAAGATGCATTCCTTTTTAATTTATTTAAAATGGTATACAAGCCATAAGTGCTATATAAAATATGCAAAAATATATAATAATTAAAAATAAGTATTTTACTATACAACTGTTCCAAAGTTTTATTCATGAGCTTAAATTATGACAAAAATGTATGGATAAAATGTAAAATATTTAACTAATATCTATAGTCTAATATTTGAAATTAGACCTAAAATTTATTCAGCAAAAGTTCTGTTAGAGTTGCTTAATTTAATCAACTGTGAAATAACGACATTTGGATTTTGCGGAATTCATCGTGGAATCACACCAATAAGTTGCATCAAAAATTAAAATTAAACGGCCAGTAGCTTTCTTTAAGTGTGGATGTTTCGATTCTGGCCAAATTTTATAAACTTCAAATCATGAAGTAGATATGTGCTGCATTTGCAGTTTTATTAAGGTAGGTCTGTACTTAGTACATTCTTTTTCTCTATCTCAATGTTAACCTATTGGGGAAAAATTGCCCCCGTGCAGTGGTCGCATTTTTAATAATTTCTTAAAAAATATACCACATAATAAAGCAGCAAATTCTTTAGAATGATATTTTTAAAATTATTATTTCATTTTTTAAATTTTTTATTTGCATTTTAAAAAGTGCATATCGAAATTTATCACAAATTTAAAATTATATATTTTTCTCGATTTTTTAAGAGAAATACAGCCTTTTAGAGAATTCGCTGTTTGTGGTATTATTTGTTTAAAGAATTCTTAAAATACGAGGCAGCTAGAGGAAATTAAATTTTCCCCATAGGTTAAAATGAAACAAGAGGAGGATATGGCACCTGCACATCAACCTTAATATTAATTCCCTCAATATCTTTTTAAATAAGTATTATTTCACCATTTGATTATTCATCTAAATTAGTAATATCGCAGTTAAACAGATTTGCAAAATAAACATGATACTTAACTCAAAGAAGAACTATATTTGCCCACTGTTTTCATAAACTATTCCAGTTTCTTATTAATGTACGGAAGCGACACAGAAATAATTGTTTTTACTCTTAACCTTTTGAGGACGAGTGGTCGATATTTCGACCAAGCCGCTCCAGGTTTGTAAATAGGGACTGTCCTGTTTTAGTAGCGTTATTTTATCATTCTCCAATGAAAATAAATTTTATTTCATTCGATCTGCTTATTGTTGTACAAAGTGTCAATATTAAAGAAATTACTTATAAGGGAAAGCAATGAATCTATCACTCTCTTCTTTATCTTCACAAATACAGAGAAACATTCCGTCCCGAAAGAGTTAAGGAGCTTCTGAAAGCATATTATATATATATATATATATATATATATATATATATATATATATATATATATATAGATATGTGTGTGTGTCATATATCAAATATTTAATTTTAATATTTAAAAAAAAAACCTCCTCTCTCCCATTCTAATTCCTCAAAATCTTTTTCCCAGCCTCTAAATGTCTTAATCAAAGGAGTGTCTTCGACTTAAAATTCTTTCTATCCTATAGATGTAAATTTTCTGTCTATTCAACACGTTTACCAGCTGTCGCCGGCAAATGGCTCCACGTTTTTCCTGATCTTGGACTTAAATTCGCTGAGTAAGTGGGGAAAATTTCTTTCTGTCTTCGCTCTTGTTCGCTCTTCACCACTGTTCGAGCAGAGTGATTTTTGTGTCTTTGCTTTGTCTGCCGTACTAAAGATGTCCGTTTTAGCAGCTCTGAAATAAAGTTTTAATCAGACTTGAGCCGTTCTCTTCAATGTCGGCCAACTGCATTTTTATTAATCCTGTTTAGCTTTCTCTTTGTCCAGCAGTTTTATAATTTAAGGATTACACACACACACACATATATATATACATATATATATGTATATATATATATATATATATACATAAATAAATAAATATATATATATATATATATATATATATATATATATATATGTGTGTGTGTGTGTTTAAATAAGAAAATGTGAATTGCGATAGCTCAATCGAGAGAGACAGCGATCTCGTAACCGGAGAGTAAAGAGATCGAGGTTCGGGATGAACAAAGATCCACCGTGTTCATTAATAGTGGCTGGGCACGTCAAACAGGTTCTTGGTCAAAATATCCTCTGAATTCCTAAAAGATACTTCTGGAAATAGCAGGCCGTGCTTGGATATTACCTGCTTGATCCCAGCTACTAAATTCTAGGACCCACTTCAGGTAAGTCATCCTTTCCCTCTATCGCTCACCAAAATGAATCTATCCTTCCCTCATCAAAACGAAAGATGCCCCCCCCCTCCTTGAGGTTTAGTCATTCCTCAGTCCCCCTGGTTCCTTGCTTAAGTGAAGCTGTGTGTCGCCCTTAGCCATCTCGGAAGCGACATATTGCGACTGGGTCTATTCGACATGGTGTAGATTTTCCTACACCATGTGATATGTAAAAACAGCAACAACAAATGTCTGCTAGTGGGTATAAAATAAATGTAAAGTTAAAATGAAGGAGAAGTTAATCGTACCGAAATTTTTGGAGATACAATACTTCTTGATCGCATGATTTGCATGCCTCAGTAGAAATAAACGTCAAATATATAAATCTTAATCCATAATTTTAACACAAACGAGTTGAAACGTCTATAATACTATATATAAAACCTTGCCATACTCTGTGTAAGCAGCATTCCACCAAAATATCCAAGAAATTTGAAACTACTAAACGAAAAAATCTCTTACTGCTTTATGTAAGGTTTTAGTACAATATTCGCGGTATGACTATTACCGTTTCATCAAAACAAAAGATATGCAGCAAAATTTAGGAAAAGCGCAAAAAAATAGTGATTCAGGTCCCATATGAATATAAAAAATAAAAGGGAGGAATACGCCATTATTCATCCTAAACTGGCAACAAATATGAAAAATAGAAAAGCACGAGCCTAAACTTAAGAAGGGCGGAATGGAGATGTCTGGAGGTTTTATTCATGTTTCCTAAATAAACTTCGTAGTAATGTTCATACATATTTCATTCTCCGGATAAAATTTCCAGGGATATTCGCAGAAGAAAAATTGGCATTTCAGACGGAAACGAAAAAATACAACTTTGATTTGGCTCACCTACCCAAAGTTTCTCCATGGTCATCGGCTCTAATCCTGATGGGCAAAGTGACCCAAAACTAGAATACTTCGCCGACAAAAAGTCATATACTATTCCAATTTCTTAATATTTTGCTGAGACAATAGATAAATCATATTTTTTTACTTCTTAAAAAAGATTTTGATAAAAGAACTAGAAAGAAAGTAGCCGCTAGTACGTAGAAAATAAATTTTAAATCAAAAATGATGATGATTCCATAAGTTGGAGCTTGCAGTTGAATTTGCCTTTAGGTAGCCGATTATCCATTGTTCCAGATTCACTTAGATCCATGTCATTATAGTGTAGAAAAAATATTCTGCCAATGGAGGAATTGCATTTAAAGATCTATAATAACTTTATCTCGTAACAGGAATTTTAAAAATATAGCAAATAATATTTCTGCAAAATTGAGAGAATAAATATAAAGTAGATAATATATAGAGAGCTGGAAGCATTTTTGAAGGATGTTGTTAGAAGACTCAATATTTATTAAAAAGTACTTTCTCTTTTAATAAAATATTTATTGGCTGTACACTGCATTGCCACATATATTTTATATAACAATATTAATTGTGCTCGTACTGAGTACAATTAAAATTTGAATTGCTTGAAATCGTTAATTACAGCTTTTCTAATATATACCGAATGTAAGAAAGTCATAATTCATGCACAAATATTCCATTCTTGCTTTTCTCAAATAAAAGCAAGAATGGAAATTCAGTGTCTGTCCCATATCAATAACTCCACTTTGAAAAATAAAATAAATTAAGTTTCAAAATACTTTACATACAACGTACAAATCTTGGCATTGACTGAAACATTGTTGTACAAACATACAAAAATTGTTCATAGACTTATAGGTATATATTTTTATTTCAGTAATTAATGTTAAACATTAATATTAAATTTTATAAAAAATTTTACTAAATTTTATGCGTTTAATTTGAAAAAATAAAAAGTGAAATTTCTAAGAAAGCTCAGTCTAGTCTGACACCCCTTTCTCCAAAAAATTAAATAAGCCTCCTCACCGTAACTAAAAGTTAGTTATGGCCTTCCCAGGTATGTGTATGTGTAACAAATGGGATTACCTTTGATGTCTCTAATTTAAACTCACAGTAGGTCAATTCAAATTCCTCTTTCAAGCCCACCCCCACCTCGAGAATTAAATAAATTAAACTTCTCCCCTGTATCTAAAAACCTGGTTACGGCCTTGCAATAGTTTGTATATATGTGTGTAGACAAGTAGGATCCCTTTTGTTTTTGTTTTAGTTAGACTCATAGTAGGTCAATTCAAATTCCTCTTTCAAGTCCACCCCCTGTTACAGCACCGCTCAGCGAACGTCGACAGGGAGAACTGCAGAATTAAGGCATTTTTGAGCGCGACCTAGAAAGAAGTCTATAGACAATGAGTGAGCGTGCGCGCTGCACATACTTGATTTAATGTTTAATAATGAGGAATTTGCACATGTGGGGAATTCGAACAACTTAGTGTTTTTCTGATAATTTCAGAGTCGTAGATTCCAAAAATGTTCTCAAAAATGTAAAAAACTGTGTCCATCATTTAAAAAATTAATTTTAAAGTTAAGCGAAAATCACGTGACATCAAAACGCTCCGTGATTGGTTGTGATGTCATCGTTCATGCAGACCAATATTTTTGTATTGCTTTTAAGCGCGCACTATTTTCCGATTTTGTTTTTGCAAGTTCCTAAAATTTTCTAGCTATCAAAATTTATTTTTATTTAAACCTGAAGGTTTATTTTATCGATCTAGATGGCTTAGTTATCTCAATTTGTCATAAATGTCTCTTCTACCTGGATTTACCAAAGGACAATCAGACAACCTCCCGAAAATTGACAGCATGTCAATGTTTTCTTTCTTGGAAAAAAACCCGGATTTTATGGGAGCATAAATACGAGGAATTAAAACCCAAAGGTATGTAAAATCATTTATATTTTTTTCCAATTTTACTTAACATGTATTAATTACTTTATTCATGCTAAACACAGCTCTTTTGTTTGTAAACACAAACAAGTCAAATAAATATACATATATCATATACACACACATTTGTAGTACCATCGTTTTTTATAAATAGAGACGAATGTAATATTAAAATAAAAATTAGAGGAGGTATTTATTGTGAGACCGGTCTCATTAGCCTTCGTGTTGCAAAAAGTAGACCGTAGCACTCCAAAACCAAACCAATTCTTAGATATTTTAAATATGATGAAAAAAATTTAAAATCTTTAAACGGCTTTACTTAATTATTTATACATTTTTAAATAGCAATACAATTTTATTGCCTTTAATATTAATGTCAAATTTAAAAATGTATAAAATTTCTCAAATTAAATTTAATTAATGTATTTTTATATACTTTAATTGTTCTAAATTAGTAATATTTAAACAAAAGCAAGCATTTACTTATCGATAAATGGTCTTAAGAAACCCATAGAGATGATTAATATGATAATTTGGGGTTTAATTTCTCATCCCTTTTTATCGCAGTTATCCAGATTTTACGTGTATGTGGGTCTTTCAGGACGCTGAAAAATATCTTCTCATTGCAATTAGTTGTATTTTTACAGAGTTGCACAATACAATATTTAGAGTATGATTTTTTAATGCCAGACATAACAAAAAAATTTCTATTATATGCGTTAATTTACACAAAAAAAAATTAAAAGTCGCCTTTTAACATGTAAACAGCATAGGCGCTCGGTGTCTACATGAACGATGACGTCACAAACTCGGCGGAGAAAAAGTATCGTTTTTGAGAGACGTTAAAGAATCCGCTATAAAACCCATTAGAAATCACTCATTAGGCCCCCAAATGAAAGAAAAATAGCTACTGTCCTGCTTACTTTTTTGTCTTCTATCGTTTAAAATCAAAGTTAGAAAACGTGAAAATTCCTCATTCTGTAATATGTCGTGTAGTTAATGTTAATAATTCATGTATTAATTAAAAATGTTTTCGCCTTACATCTAAGGATACATCATTTTTTCCCTTCACAACAACTGACTATGAATATCCGACAAGTTAAAGAAACGAAGGCCACAGGCGGCCCCAGAAGAACCTTTAGAAGTAAAGAGGTAAGTGAATCTTTTTTACATACCTCCTCGCTAATAACTAAGAATTATATTACCGTGTGTAACGTAATACCCCCTTCCACAAGAAATTAAATAAACTAAACTCCTCCCCTGTATCTAAAAAAATGATTTGAAACAATTCTTCCTTAACCCCTTAACAGTTTTTTTTTTCGCGAATTTGATCCAAAAAATGTCACATTTGTTTTTATTGCATATTTTTGTTCATTTTACATTTGTAAGCTGGAAAATGTAATTAAAAGTAATATTTCTAATTATTTGAGCATGTATAGCAACTGTTTTCAAGAAAATAAAATAATCTTTTCCCTGGAAGTTATCTTTTAACTCTCATATACGAAAGACAGGAAAGTTATATTTACAGTTTTGCATATAAAAAATAGAAATATTTTAGATTACAAGTACTGCACCATTATTTTTTAATGCAAATACTACAAGTATATTTATTTAATCTGTTTTTTCAAAGATCGGATTCAGTGCGATAAATCTTGAGGGCAAGAGGCATAATCCAACGTCACAATCCGGACAAAAATACCTAGTCTCTTTTCTAATTCTTTTGCTGCTGTCATTTTTCTTCAGTGAACACACATAGCACCGGTTTGCAGGTCTCAGTTTTTTGTCTGTAGGTGGAATTGCCTCTAAAAGGTCTCTCTCAGTCAGTCTCCCAAAAACTCAAAGATAAAAACTCGCGGAGTAATGCAAAACCTATCAAGCCCGCTGAAACAGAATACACTTTTAAAACTAACATCTTGTGGACATCATAATGAACTAATTTCAGATTGAAAATACAAATGATACGGACAAAACAGTGAGAACGACAAAGAAATGAGATTGCCCGTACGCCGTACGGGTAAATCATTAAAGGCACGGTAACTGCACCCGTACGGTGTACGTGCAAAACAGGCAAGGAGTTAAATAATGTATTTTACATAAAAGTCTGAGACTGATTAAAACAATTCCATCACTTCGAAACAGTACTATTTGCAAATCGACAATTCCCCATCAGATTTCCTCACTTCTGGTAATTAGTATAAACGCTCTCTTAATGGGTGTAAGGGATGACAGGAAGTAATTTGCCGAATTCGGGATGGCTAAATGAGAAAGACTGGTAAAATTTAATACTTAAAAACCGATTTGGGAAATGACTTGAAAGCAATCGAAAGCGGATAGTTATCAGATATTAACGACCAATGTTTGTGGACATTTCGGTGACTTTTAACCATTTACTTAGTTCTCTCAAATTAATACGGTGACATGTAATCTATCAAAAATAATGATCACAAGCTCACTCGTGCCATCATATCTCGAAAATTTTTTGTAGTTACAGTAAAAAAATATTTAACACGAAAACGCTTAAAATGAAATGTCGGTTAATACGAAATAATACAACGGTCCTGAGAACCTACTATGCATTTTCATGCATATGTTTTCTCTTAAAATGAAACAAAAATTGCTTCACACGAAAATATTTCTCATCTAGAATAAAACAAAATACGGAAAACACCAACTACGAGTCTGGAATTATCAGAAAAATACTCAGTTGTTCGAATCCCTCACATGTGCAAATTCCTCATTACTAAATATCAAATTTACATGGCAGAAACATCTGCCATCGGAATTACTAGTTTAATATTTTATATATATTTTTTTATAATATGACCTCTACAAATTAATAGTGAATTTACGATTACCGATATGTACAATTACTCTGAAAATATATATAATTTGTGTTCAATAGTGGCACACACGTGTAATGAGTTAACGTAAAATTAATTTTTGACGTCAATTTTGCTAAAAAAAATGATAAAATAGAAGGATAAATATTAGTAGAAATTTTTATTCTTCGTTGCCTAATCAAAAATGCATAATTTTAAAATATGAATAATTATGGCAAAGAAAACTGAAAAGTAATAGAGTCAGTTAGCCGTTAAAAATATTAATAACGTTTGTTTGGGCAGAATTGTGCTTCCTGGACATGCAGAAGTTTTAATTTTCATATATTAAAGATTTATGGTACATCTTCCT
This sequence comes from Pardosa pseudoannulata, assembly GCA_032207245.1. Taxonomy (NCBI): domain Eukaryota; kingdom Metazoa; phylum Arthropoda; class Arachnida; order Araneae; family Lycosidae; genus Pardosa; species Pardosa pseudoannulata. The sequence continues at coordinate 84,151,694 of CM063501.1, read as the reverse complement.
AACAAAAAATTTTCATTAGTAATTAAATTTGATGGTTTATTATAAAGTTCTTTTAAGATGAAATTTTGACTACTCGAGTAATATGGCACAAATATTAAAAAAAACAGTATTTCCTATTTAATTAATGCATTTTTAAGCAGCATAAAATAGCACCGAATAATAAATGTCATGTATCAACCATAATGATTTTTTTAAATATCTACTGAGAAGCATATATTCTAATATGAAATAAAAACTTAAATATTAATTTTGTCCAGTGAAACTACATTACATTATCAGAAGCAATGGTTTAATTACGTAGCATAAAATTAATAAAATATCTTATAAATTTAGTTTTTACGATATATTTAATTTCCGAAATACTTAAATATATAATAAATTCCATTTTTAATGGCGATAAGAATGGAATCTTTAATTTCAAAAGTACTATAATATTTATTAATTTCAATTTTTATTATTCCTTTTAATTATCAAAAATACTGAAATATTTAATAATTTTAGTTTTAGTTTTTAATTTCAAAAATTCGAAAACATAAAAATTTTAGTTCTGAGATTTTTACAAGCTTAAGGTTAGCTTCAATTTAACATCAGATCCTAAGATCTATATGGTATCTTTCAAAATTTATCTCAAAACGAGAAGTAAATATGCTACATTTTATTAGTGGGTACATATTTTATATTATTTTTAAAAATATATTAATTAAGAAGTTTCAAGACTGCTGAATCAAAAATGAACAGATTTTTTTTTTTTTTTAATCTTTAACCCACACTCTGCCGTAGTGCTCATTTGGGGATTATTAATATTTTTAAATTTATCCTCCCTAATTTCCGCCTTTTTTCTTTAATTATAAAGTTACGTGTTCACGTAATATTCTTTTGTTAAGGTAGGTCTGGACCTGCTATATTGGATTTCGATTCTCCTCTCTCAAAGTTACCCTATAAGAAAAATAATAATAATTGTAAAATTATTATTACAATTATTATTATTTATACAATAATTGTAAAATTAATGGTATGAATAATAATAACTGTAATATCCTTTGGCAGATGTGTGTGTGTGTGTGTTGTGGTTTGGAGCGCTACGGTCTACTTTTTGCAACACGAGGGCTAATGAGACCGGGGCCTACTGCTTAAAGTCGATTCCGAACGGCTACGAACATCCATGCCACTGTGGGATTCGAACCCACGAACTCCCGTTCCGAAGGCCAGCACCCTAATTGTTCGGCCATCGTTCGGCATATCCTTTGGCAGATTCACGTTTTAAAAATTCTTTAAAAAAATATACTACTTAATAGAACACCAAAATCTATAAGATTTAATAGATGCCTCACGATAACAAACAATGCTTCCTTTACTTTTTACAAGGAATAATTTACTAATTAATACTTTTTAATATTTTTTTCTTTTATGGAGGAATAATTTGCTTTTTACAATTATTATTATTTTTACAGTAATTGTAAAAGTAATATAAAAGTATTTATACAACAATTATTGTGTAAATAACAATAATTGTAAAAGTAATGGTATTAATAATAATAACTGTAATATCTTTTGGCAGGTTTACATTTTAAAAATTCTTTTAAAAAAATCATACTACTTAATAGAACACCAAAATCCAAGGCAGTAGCCAGAAATTATTTTCGGAGGGAGACCAAGGGGAAAGACTTTATTTTTTCGTGAATAATATTTAAGTAAAACTACAGGTATTATTATATGTATGTATACACCTAATGGGTACCATAACACAATGTGGTTTTAAAATAACAAAATAATTAAAAAATGACATAATGAACAAATATAAAGTTTAGAATAAGTAATGGAACATCTGCACAATAAATTTAAAAGTAAAATTAACGTTAAAAACCATTTTTACATTTATTCGTTTAACCCTCCGAGTGGTACACATCGAGGAAAAAAATCTCCAAAAATACGCTAAACGTTTACTGTGTCAGTGGCCAAAGAGTTCTATGATTTCTTTTCACCCTTTGTCTACTAGAATGGAATACGGGAAACCCACCATCATTATTGTCCTTTTACTTCCGGTTATAAATAGATATATAAATTGATATTATAGATTGTTAATTTTTAAAACACATAAAGCTCGTCAAGTCTCGAAGATCATCCCATAACAAGTAATTGATTCTAAAAGTACAAATAAAAATATTCTTTGAGAGGCTTATTTGTATTTTTTACGAAAGACATCCAAGATATTTAAGTGGTCAGTTAGAAATACATCAGTTACCGCAAATGAAATACTTCGAATTAGATATTTATAAATCCATGAAAAGCTATCAGCGTCTTTGTGCCTCAAGTGGTAGGGCTGCATCCCTCAATAAATGTCAATCAAAGAGGGGTGCAGTTCCTAAACAATAGTTCTGATCCTCCTACCGTAAAAGCACAAGCAGAAATGTACATTACATCTATTTTCAGAGCGTTTTTGGAAGTCAAAAATTGTATGTGACAACCGCTTTGAAGACATCATCGGTTTGCGAAATTGTACGTGCAAACCCCTTAGAGGATTAAATTTGTCTGTCATTTAGCTATATTCCAAAATCTAGTCTAACGTAATAAGTTAAAGCTATTTTAGAATATAGAATCTCTGTCAAAATATTCACTATGGATCAACTCAAACATGAATGATATACAATAGATTACGAAAATAATCTTAAGAGGAAGGATCCTACGGGATAGGTGTAGATAAAAGCCTGCGTTTCCGCAAGATATTTATGGGCGAAGCGGTCTCTTTCTGAGCACACTGTTGTCTTTGCACAAATAGGCAGATGACACACCCACACACGTGGTCAATTTTCTTTCCACGAAACAGTCTTATAGAATTTTGGAATTTCGGGGAGGAACCGGTCCCCTAAATCCCCTCCCTTGCCTACGGCCTTGCCAAAATCAAGAGGATTTAATATATGCGTCAAGAAAACAATGCTTCCTTTACTCTCTACAAGGTATACTTTACTACTTAAGAATTTACTTTTTAATAATTTTTACTTTTTAACAAGGAATAATTTACTTTTTACAATTATTATTATTTATACAATAATTGTAAAAGTAATGGTATAAATAATAATAACTGTAATATCCTTTGGCAGGTTCACATTTTAAAAATTCTTTAAAAAAATATACTACGTAATAGAACAGCAAAATCTATAGGATTTAACAGATGCCTCGGGATAACAATGCTTCCTTTACTTTCTACAAGGAATACATTACTAATTAATAATTTACTTTTTAATAATTTTTACTTTTTAACAAGGAATAATTTACTTTTTACAATTATTATTATTTATACAATAATTGTAAAAGTAATGGTATAAATAATAATACCTGTAATATCTTTTGGCAGGTTCACATTTATAAAAATTCTTTAAAAAAATATACTAAGCAATGGAACGGCAAAATCTATAGAACATCACAAGATAACAATGCTTCTTTTACTTTCTACAAGGAATACTTTACTAATTAATAATTTACTTTTTAATGATTTTTACTTTTTAACAAGGAATAATTTACTTTTTACAGTTATTATTTATACAATTGTATAAATAAATAAGTATGAATAAAGTAATACTATTAATAATAATAACTGTAATATCCTTTGACAGGTTCACATTTTAAAAATTCTTTAAAAAAATGTACTATGTAATAGAACAGCAAAATCTATAGGATTTAATAGATGCCTCACGATAACAATGCTTCCTTTACTTTCTACAATGAATACTTTACTAATATATAATTTACTTTTTAATAATTTTTATTTTTAACAACGAATAATTTACTTTTTACAATTGTTATTATTTATACAATAATTGTAAAAAGAATGATATAAATAATAGTAACTGTAATATACTTTGGTAGGTTCATATTTTAAAAATTCTTTAAAAAATATACTACGTAATAGAACAGCAAAATCTATAGGATTTAATAGATGCCTCACGATAGCATTGCTTCCTTTATTATCTACAAGGAACTAAAAAAAATACATATTACTGAAAATACAATAATAGATACATTGATAGTACGAAAACCACATGGTTCTGATATAACCGTTGAGGAAAGAATTAAAGATAAGTTAAAAAATATATGTATTAAAACCCTTTTTAATTGAAATTATAATTTTATTATGAACCCATTTATATTCTTCACAGCAGAAATTTTCGAAAGCAATACATAAGTATATCTTACATTGAAATATCGTTTTATTCTCCTTTTTCTATAGTTGGCACGTCAATGCCTCGAGAAAAATATAAAATTTTGGCTCGTTGACAAAGAGTTCGTCCCCCTTGCTCCGAAAAATACTCAATGCTTAAAAATTCCGCAATACACCGGTAAGAACCACAGACGGAACATTTAAGTGCAGTTATTTATATTTTCTTCTAAAACGTTAAAAATTTCATTATTTGACGTGCTTTTACTTTCGTTGGTAAATACTATTTGAATCTTCATTTTGGAATATCATAAAGGAGCTATTAAAATCTGAACAAAAAAAAAAATGAAAAATATTTTTTTTAAATACGATATATTTTCAGATTTTGCAGCCTCTAAAACTTATTCCAGTTTAAAAATAAATAAAAAAAATAGTAAAACGGTTGGCAATGAAACGGTTGGCCTTATTTAGCTAATATTTCCAGTAACATTATTACAAGAATAATAAATATAGTGGCACATTATGCAATGTGCATGTAACAATAAGTTACATTCGGTTCAGCTTTTTTTACCCCTTCTCGGGAGCCATTGTCAATGACATACAGTACAGAACCGGTTTGAACTAGAAGAATCTTCAGACTTCTCCCAACCAATAGAAGGGCCCGTTTGTTTTTCAAGTTCTGCCCCTCCGTTCGGGAGTGGACCCCTGTTTTTTCTCCGCGGGGTAGTCGGGGTTTTTTTTAGAGGACAAGGTTGTTACCAGAGAAGAGAAGAGGGTGAACGCTGCTGGTATCCGCTGCTTGCGGGATAGACATTTTTTGGAGCGACACGAGAAAGAGGAAAATCAACGCCATATTGTTTTAGGGGCGACGCCGATTCGAGAGCAGTCTTCGATATCTACAAATGATAAGTTGATTCCAGTTGTATTCCTTAGGCACTTAATTGCATAAAATTATTTAATCAAGACATATTTGTCCATGTGTTTTTGATGAGTTTTAATTTCTTCTTTCTCAAACACTAGGCCAACATAGCATTATTATTACAGTGCATCTCATGTATAGGCTCAAGGATATTCGAAAATGTAGGGTCCTGCTTTTCAGAACCGAAACCCGTCCGTTTAAATCCTGTTTTGATACGTAAGTTTGCAGACGTTCATAATCTGGTGTCATATCCTAGCTAGCCTTAAAGTTGAAAATTTAGCTATATGTACAAATTTATTTACAAGTTAAATAAGGCACGATATAAGTTCATATAAATACTACAGAGACACTTAACAATTTAAATAAAAACATATATATCAGGCAGGATATAAACTAAGCAGTGCGTCTCTGTACCTCGACTGCCAAACGCAAAAATGATCACAGAATTATCCGGCGTGGGCAACAATTTTCTGGAACTGAGTGTCCCAACGCTTTCAATCTCTCCCTCTAAATGAATAAAAAAATTTAAATTATCACATTTTGATGCTATTTAAGGATTCGTCGTTCCCCCGTTTCTTACTGTTTTTCCAGATTTTTGGGCCTCCGTTGAATAGGGAATCAGCTCTCAGGCAATGGCCAGTAGCTATAGTTCCACTTTTAAAAGAGAAAACTTGCCCTTCTACCTTCAAGATTTAGGGCACCCCAAAGATGTTACACTATTCTAAACAGCAGATCCCAGTCTTAGAGTAGATTGTCGTCCGAAAAGTAGAACGCTACCACTCAGTGAAAGATTCCGAGGTATGGCACAACACTGCTGACACAGAAGTCAGTAGTCATTGAGAATCGAGTGAAAATAATGGGTTTTTTTAAGTAGCCTATATGCAATAATTTTAACTAATAAACAGATAAACAGTAATATGTAGATCATCCATATTTTTCTTCAAATGGTGCAATTGGGGAACAGCTTCTGTTCGGTTTGAAAAGTAGAAATCTGGCTGGTTCTTATAAGCATCCTAGTAATTTTGTGCATCCAAGTTTTTACTCGGTTTTTACCGAACCATAAGCAGTACTATACACCAATGGGTTTTGCAGCTTTTTAAGGCGGTGTAGCGGTTTCTGGAGCAATCGTGTGATATTATGGCAGTTTAGGAGTCAGTAACAACTTTACAGTCAATAACAGGAGAAATTATTAATAAATATTTTACAAATAGTAATTTTCAAGTCTATACAATTGGTAAATTAATTTTAAATTCTGCATTATAATTCATCAAAACCCTCCTGTACACCAGTAAACTATTATCGTGCATGTCAATGTCTATTTGATTTCAAATCTATTTCGAAGACTCCCTTTTGTCCGAGCACGCACCAAAACAGCTGATCGTAGTACACCTGTACCTGGACAATAGCATAGCGTCGCATGAGGGCTAATGAGACCGAGTCCTAGTCTTTAACCCTCTAAGCGGTTTGCACGTACAATTCCGCCAGCTGTCACAGACAATTTTCGACCTCCAAAAACGTTCCAAAAATAGATGTATTGTACATTTCTGACAGTGTTTTCCCCCATGAAATTATGAGGTAGGAGGGTCAGGTCGATTGTTTAGGAACTTCACCCCTCTTTGACTGACATTTATTGAGGGATGCACCCCTACTCTCTGAGGAACAAAGACGCTGATAGCTTCTCATGGCTTTGTCAATCTCTATTTCGAAGTATTTCGTTTGCGGTAACATATATATCTCTAATTGCACCACTGAAATATCTTGGATGACTTTAGTAAAAAAATATAAATAATTCTCAAAAAAAATTTTTTTATTCGTACTTTTAGAATACATTATTTCTTATGTGATGATCTTCGAGACTTGACGAGCTTTATGTGTATTAAAAATTAACAATCAATAATGTCTATTTATATATATATATTTATATATATATATATATATATATATATATATATATATATATATATATATATATATATATATATATATATATATCTATATATATATATATATAATGTCTATATATATATATATATATATATATATATATATATATATTTATAACCGGAAGTAAAGGGACAATAACGAGGGTGGGGCAAAGGGTGAAGTAAAAAATCATAGAACACTTTGGTCACTGACACAATAAAGCTTTAGCGTATTTTTTGGAGACTTTTTTTCCCCGGTGTGTTCCACTCGGAGGGTTAAAACCGATTATAATAGGCTACAAAAATCCACAGTAATGGGATTTGAACTCACGAACTCCGGTACCAACGAACAGTGCCTTTCCCATTCGCTCATTGTTCGCAATTATCAGAAAGAAGTGTGATAGAAGTCATAGAAAATGAGTTGTAACGTTAATTTTTTTTTTTAATATTCTGGAAAATTTTATCATTTAATCATTTATATATGTATTTCTCAATAACATGATATTATAAGCAGTGGCGTATCACTAGTTGCATATCACTAATAAAGTAGGTATATTGAATGGCTTGAATAGAAAAAAATCCCCTATATAATAATAGCCTAAGTTGTCTGTCCGTCTGTCCGCGAATTTATGAAGCGATTGTACCTGGAATGGAAACAGGCATCCATATTGGATTTTTATGAGTTAGGGTAAGCAAAATTCAAAGCGAGTTCAAAATCCACCTCATCCCCCCCCCCTTTTCTAGCGTTTAATGCTATTATTTCAAGACTTATTCTCCCTCTTATTCTATACTAAATTCATGATTGATAGGATGGCGAGGGCGGAGCGCAATATTTAAATTTCTGGACTGTTTTTATTTGACCCTTATATATTCTAACCATCTCCTTCACCACGTGTAAGCTGGCACATGGGGTAGAGTGTCTGCCAATCTGATCATCGTACTTCTCGGGTTGATGGTTCTGCCCCCGAAGTAGCCAAATTTTTCTAAATGTCTAATTAATTTAATAATTTCTGCTTTTTCTTTTGAATTATTATTCCTAAAGTTGTTTTATTATTTTTAAATTTTTATTATTTTTAAAATAAATTTTTACCATTTTTCAAATTTTTATGATTTTTATTTTATTAAATTCACGTATTACCATTATTATATCAAGCCCCATTTTAAAAGGCGATTAAATGTATCAATTTATCACATAATAAATAGGTAAAATTAACAATTTTTTTTCTAGCATTATGACGTCATTCCTTTAACCATCTCATTTAATCATCTATTTTATTTTAGATTATTTAAATATCTTCTGCATTATTTCCATCCGTTTTATCACTAAACTTAGATATTGCGTAAATAATTTACTTAAGGTAATATTTTGTTGCGAAATAATTCTCAGCCAAAAAACAAACCATTTTTTTTACCTGCCTCATAGGGTACTTTACAATTCTGGAAAATTGAAAATTTACTGATCCCGTCATATGACGGGTTATATGCTAGTCTATTATATTTGGAGATAGGTAAACGTTGAAACATACATATATAGCAAAGTGAGCAGTAACCCATAAAGGTTTGGGAATTTATGCAGCACTAGGCTTTCTCAGACTGCAGAAAAACGAGATATTTGTTTTTATTATTCAATGATCCGCTAATTTGAATACGTTCTATTAAGTTCAGAGTATTAAAAACTAAGATTTATAATTTAAAAATCACAAGTGAAGTTATATTCTCAAGCTCTGTTATTGTTCTATCATCTCTCCCTGCCTCTTCATATCTGAAAATACAACCCACAGGGATGTTCTTTCTAAACTATGATAGCTGAAAAATGGAACAACTGTCACTTTAAGTTAAAATTATAATAATTTTAAAACCATCAGTCATCCTCAAGCTACATTTCTTCCTAGAGTGATTTTATTTCTTACATTTCATAAACTTTGTTACACAGGACATGAGTATTTCTTTATTTTTTCCCCGAACAAAATGATTTATAACTCCATAAAGGCGAGACGACGTTGTGATTTATTTGCTTTCAAGTAGACAAAAAAAATATTAATTATAAGTCATTTTTACTCCTCCAGCATTACTCGTCAAATATAATAATGGATAGTTCAACTGTTTAGACATTTCTTTCAGAGATCAGGTTTTTTCCATCAAAATTATTTTTACTATTTTTTTCCCGCAGAAGTAAATATTCAATTCTACTTACTTCACCTAAATAAAGGCGTAATAATTCTCCCTATATCAAAGCAGAAAAACTTCATGCACATGATATACATCAGAGATGGGCAAAAGCCGGTACGCGGTTCGGATCCGGCCCTTTTGCTTACTTTATCCGACCCGTTGAAAAATCCTGCATGCAATTTTTTTAATCTCTTATATGCGATTGTATTGAAATCAACAGTATTTGATTAAATAATTTACTAAAATAAAATTTTCACTCAAACGAGTTGAGTGTTTTCTACGGTGCTTTGAATACAGAACATTTCAAACATTTTTGGAACTATGTTCAAAAATACCTAGTTTTATTTGGTTCAACATATATTTTTAAAAGAACTTTTTCGTTAATGATTTACACGTAAAATAAATATCGATCACAAATTACTGACACAATTCTACACTCAGTATTAAGGATTGCTACAAGTGATTTGGATACCAATTTTGAAGAAATAATATCAAATAAACATTACAGATTTCACGTTTCGCATTAACTAAAACTATTAAAGTTTGATGTTTGTATTTTCTTTTTACAATTCTATTTACTATTATATTTACAAAATGTAATATAAATATAAAAAGGTAATAACAATGATCAAAATAAAATAATTTGTATCGTTAAGATATAAATAAATATCAAAATAAAATCTCTCATAAACTGATTTATTTAATGACCATTAATTTAATATAATGGATCATATTCCTTTAAAAATCACGTGACATATTTTACTGGGCACAAATTGTTCGCATATGCACCTAAGTAAGAAATTTATTATTACTATTATCTTTTATTAACTGTCAAATTTCTCTGTCCAAATGCTTTAAAATGATACTTATAGTGTTTTTGTCCAAAACATTTCTTGGGAAGGAAAAAACTCCACCCAAAACTTTCACGTGTGCACAGCGTACGCGGTATAGTCCTCCGGCCCGGGAGACATTTTGAAAATTTCATTTTGGCCCGCACTTAAAAGTATTTGCCCACCACTGATATACACTGTAAACTTAATTGTAAAGCGCTACTCTTCGGTACCGGAGTCCGTGGGTTACAGTCCCGCTAATAACAGGGAAGTTCGAAAACATTCAGATCGGCTATAAGCAGTAGGTTTCAGTCTCGTTAGCCGTCGTATAGCGAAACAGTAGACTGTAGAGTTCCAAACCAAACCAAAATCCCTTTCAAACTGTACACGATCACTCGAATTATTAAAAACAAAACTATTACAAAATTATCTGACAGCTTGCAGAAAAGCAAACAATATTAAATTTCACAATTTTCTATAATACAGACTAAAACTACTGAAGAAATAATTAACAAAAAAAACTTATCACAAACTATCCTATCAGACAGATTGCGTAAAAACAAACAATATAAAATTATTTCACAATTCTCTAGAAATGTATAGAATTACTGGAAAATTACTTAAAACGAGAAAATTACAAAATGTGCCCAACAAATGCAGTGTCTATTAATTTGGTTTTTATGTTAAGAAAAAAATTAAAAAACAGTGGAATTCTGTTAGTTCGTTAAGTAAAGAAAACTGGTTTATACCAGCCTTCAGAGATGAATAATGCAGGCATAAGAATCTACCCTCTTTTTTCAACAAAATGGCAAAACATTTCTCGTAATCTTAGTTATTAATTTTCTAAACGCCTTACAGCTTTGAATTTTATCGTATTTACATAAAAATAACAGTCTGTGGCTTAAACGATTTTTTTTCCTCAACTCAGTACTCAAACGAATTCTTATATTTTAGCTGATTTCTATTAGTTACCAAAGACGCTATTTCATGGTTACGATTTAACGATTTTTTACGATTATCCGACTCAAAATACGAACTAAAGAGAAAAAGTATATTGTTGAAATGAAAAATTAAGACGCTTAAAATAAAACCTGGTCAACAGAATTAAAAGCTGTGATCTTTATTTTCAACACGGGATAAGAATACTCTGCTAACGCTTTTCTTAATTTTCCCAATACCAGCAGTAAACAACGGCCAGTCTTTCGAGAATCTATTAAAGAACATGTGAGATGTTTTAGTTGTGAAGATTGCTAATTATGAAAGTTTACATCCACACACTAAGAACAATGAGCGATGACTTTTTGCTATAGAAATGAACATTTTTATTTTCAACATTAAACTTGTAGTCAACAAATTCGTGGAACACTGGTAACTAATTTTTTAAATCACACAGCTTGCGCGTTGGATATCGTAGTCAACTGCTTCTTATTTCTCGTCTGCAGTTATGTAAATAGCTTTGCGAATAAAGTCATTTTGATAAAAGCAGGATCGCCACAAACACAATAAGGCGATTTCACGCAGCAGGGCACATCTCAACTTATGACAATTCTAGCTTTAGTTTCAAACGGAAGGGCATTTTATTGTTTGCTTATTGGATGTTGTAAACATGAAAATGAATGGGAAGGGCATTACAGTAGTTCGTGACATTGCACGAAATTGCTCTATGGGAGCGTTCTTCAAACTTAATGCAATTAAAACTTTTTCTCAAAAATTGGATTGGAACTTCAAAATTGGTTTTAAATACAAACTGCTATTATTTGATAACCAATAAAAGTGCTCTGAATTATTTTTTGGTTCAAACCGATATTTCCGGTTAATTATCAAATGAAGCTATTTCATTGTTTCAGATTGTAATTTTCGGTACTTAACGTCATTTGACTCAAAATATAAACAAAAAAGAAAAAATATATGTTTTTAATGAAAAATTATGGCTATTAAAATAAGCTCAGCCAACAGAATTTAAAACTGAAATTCTAAAATGTAACGCCAGCTGTGATCTTTGTTTTCAACACGAGGTGAGAATTCTCTACTAACGCTTTTCCTAAATATCACAATTCCAGCTGTAAATAACGACAAACAAGAACACTGTCTTTCGAGAACCCAATAGCGAACGCAGTGGGAACAGTTTCTGCCGAACTTTGTTCAAACATTGTAGTGACTTATCCTGTCCAAACATATAAAGTCAATAGAATAGGACCGAAAATATATCCCTGAAAATAACTACAGCTCGAAATAACACGTACCCGGAATGCACAGATAAGGAACGAAAACAAAACGTTGTTTCAGGTCTATTCCGTAGCGCATGTGTCGCATTATTTATACAACAAGGAAAGGGCGGAAAAACAAGCAGCAAAAACGAAAGTCTCGTAAATGGTACTAAATTTTAGAACAAGGAGACACAAAGGGGAATTTTTACAAAGCAAAAACTCTCCCGATAACTGACATTATGGGCTAAAATTGTGACATGCGGCAACAATAAATCTAGAAATGTAAATTGTTTAGGGCTTAAATAAAAAGCATGACAAATATATAGAATAAATTTTAGTTTAAGTATTTCCTTCCTTGATCGATATTTTTGTCATCATATAATACAGACATCTACGATATCTAAAAATAGGACTACTTTTTATTTGATAACTAAAAAATCCATAAAATTATTACTGATAAAATAAAGTGGCGTCGGCTGAAGAACCGCAGATCAATTTACCGATATGGGATCATATTGGAATTATACGTTGCACTGCTTATTTTCAACAGCATTTGAATATGATTTGTCTCCTTTGGTGACATCTGTTTCATGCAGAAATAGAAATAACAACGAAAAGGAATTTTAAAAATCATTAGAAATAAAAAATCTCAGTTTCACAGGTAAAAGTGTGTTTTCTTTAAAATATAAAATTTTATTATTCCTTGACATTTTCCCCCTTTAGTTGATCTCCATCTATTATCTTCCAGTCTCACCAGCGTTGATTACAGCTAATCGATGATTATTTTTAGTATATATTTATAGCATTAAGCTATTATTAGCTGAAATCAACTGCGAGACGGACCTACACTCATTTTTGTTCCTCAAACAAAAACAAACCAACTAAAATTTTTGTATGGATATCTGGAATACTGGAGCCTGTTTCTCCGACTTAAATAATTGTTCCGATAACTAAAACCGATTCTGTTTTAAGACTTTGGGACTGGCAACAGACAGTTGTAGATAAATTCTGTTAAGCCTTGTTTCCGCATATGTTCTAAGTGCTATTCTTTGTTTTAAACACAAATTAATTACTTTCAATCAATGCGTTGTTATTCACATAAGCTTTGTTATGTGAACGATTTCCTCACCTTACGGCCTTATTTCGCTTTCGATTTCGGAAGTAGTTGTGAGCGTACTAAATTCTTGTTTGGTTACTTTTGCATTGATTCAATAAATTATGTTTTTGATTTTTTTTCGTTCTGAGGTGAAGTAGTGCATTCTTTCACTACTAGGTACTCCGTAAAAACCAACTACCTTGTGCTTGACCTTGTTTTAATATACGTTTTAAGTAATACTTTTTTTTTCGTTATCAAACCTGTAGTCTCGTTAATTTGACTTGGAAAACTAATGGTTTAATGCAGCTATAAGATGATATAATGCAGAATTCTCCAAAGGAAGAAAGAAGGTAAGCCAACTTTTTTCATATTTAAACATTTGAATAAGACGCTACCGTTCTTAAATAGTGAATAATTCTTTGCCAATAATAAAATTTTCATAAAATTATTCAAATAAAATGGATTCAAATGATATGCAAAAGCATTAATTGTTTCCGAGGATTTTAACTTGAAATGATTTTTGGTCATTTCAATAAAAATCAAGATAAATGGATTCACATCTTAATCTCCAACTATTTATTTATTTCCTATCTAATCGACTTGTATAAGCAGGGCCGTAACTAGGGCGTGGCAAAGGTGGCATTTGCCACGGGCGCATCAGTCTTAGGGGCGCCGCACTGTGAAGAAAATGGGGTCCGAAATTGGACGTTTCGCTAAAATGTGATAAAAAACTTTTCTTGTTATAAAACCCAATGTGTTTAAAAATTGTTTTTTATGAATTTTTTTTTTTTTAATGTTTCTAGAGACTAAACCTATTATAGATTCTAACAAAATGTTTACCAAACATTCCTATATGCCTTAACATAATTCCGGGTATTCGTTTTAAATTTTTAAATAATTAAAGTCATTAAAACTAAATTTATATTTAGAAGTTTACCAATTTTTTATGAAAATTCAACGTCTAAATAAAAATAATCCCTTCAAATAAACTATTCAGTTTATCAGCAAAATAATAAACCCAAAGTGTTCAAAATTTTTTTAAGTGAAAATAGAAGGAAAAAAAATTTCTAATTGATATTAATATTATAGGAACATTTTAAGAATTAAGAAAATATTTTCTGAGGTCATTTTGAATATATATATATATATATATATATAATATTAAAATTCCTTATTTACGTATTTTAATATTAATTTAATAACTTTTGTTCATAAAGTGAGTTCGGAGTTTGCGCGGTAATTCTGATTTTTCCCTCCAGACAAGCTATAGACTTAATTCAGCCTCTGTCTGTACTACTTTAGCCAATAGTTAGCGCGTTCTCTTTAAACATGGGTATTTTGTATCAAGTGATCAATGAGGAATTTGCACATGTGGGGGATTCGAACAACTTAGTGTTTTTCTGATAATTTCAGACTCGAAGATTCCAAAAATGTTCTCAAAAATGTAAAAAACTGGGTCCATCATTAAAAAAATTAATTTTAAAGTTAAGCGAAAATCACGTGACATCAAAACGCTCCGTGATTGGTTGTGATGTCATCGTTCATGCAGACCAATATTTTTGTATTGCTTTTAAGTGCGCACTATTTTCCGATTTTGTTTTTGCAAGTTCCTGAAATTTTCTAGCTATCAAAATTTATTTTTATTTAAACCTGAAGGTTTATTTTACCGATCTAGATAGCTTAGTTATCTCAATTTGTCATAAATGTCTCTTCTACCTGGAATTACCAAAGGACAATCAGACAACCTCCCGAAAATTGACAGCATGTCAGTTTTCTTTCTTGCAAAAAAAACCCGGATTTTATGGGAGCAGAAATACGAGGAATTAAAACCCAAAGGTATGTAAAATCATTTATATTTTTTTCCAATTTTACTTAACATGTATTAATACTTTATTCATGCTAAACACAGCTCTTTTGTTTGCAAACACAAACAAGTCAAATAAATATACATATATCATATATACAAACATTTGTAGTAGCATCGTTTTTTATAAATAGAGACGGATGTAATATTAAAATAAAAATTAGAGGAAGTATTTATTGCGAGACCGGTCTCATTAGCCTTCGTGTTGCAAAAAGTAGACCGTAGCACTCCAAAACCAAACCAATTCTTAGATATTTTAAATATGATGAAAAGAAATTTAAAATCTTTAAACGGCTTTACTTAATTATTTATACATTTTTAAATAGCAATACAATTTTATTGCCTTTAATATTAATTTCAAATTAAAAAATGTATAAAATTTCTCAAATTAAATTAAATTTTTAAAATAATATCATTATTAAATATTTTAAAAATATTATACTTTTTTCAAATTAGTCACCAATTTAATCGATAAGTATCACTGTGATTTGATACACAAGAAAGTATGCATCTCTGAAGAAAATATTTATAATACCTTGAAAATACATAACCTTCCCCTCTTCCGAGTTATTTATTAGATAATTATATGCTTTAGATATTTATATGTTTTTCGATATTTATATGCTTTATAAAATATTTATTGTACTTGAACTCTGTGATAATACTCGAAAATTAGCAGTTTTAAAAGTTAAATAGCAGTGGTTAATCAACAATCCTTTTAAAGGTATAGATGTATTTTTATATACTTTAATTGTTCTAAATTAGTAATATTTAAACAAATGCAAGCATTTATTTACCGAAAAATGGTCTTCACAAACCCATAGAGATGATTTATATGATAATTTGAGGTTTAATTTCTCATCCCTTTTCATCGCAGTTGTCCAGATTTTACGTGTATCTTTCGGGACGCTGAAAAATATCTTCTCATTGCAATTAGTTGTTGTACTTTTACAGAGTGGCACAATACAATATTTAGAGTATGATTTTTTAATGCCAGACATAACAAAAAAATTTCTATTATATGCGATACTTTACACAAAAACAAATTTAAAAGTCGCCTTTTAACATGTAAACAGCATAGGCGCTCGGTGTCGACATGAACGATGACGTCACAAACTCGGCGGAGAAAAAGTATCGTTTTTGAGAGACGTTAAAGAGTCCGCTATAAAACCCATCATAAATCACTCATTAGGCCTCCAAATGAAAGAAAAATAGCTACTGTCCTGCTTACTTTTTTGTCTTCTATCGTTTAAAATCAAAATTAGAAAACGTGAAAATTCCTCATTGTGCTTAGGGATTATTCGTAGTCTTTTTACCTTAGGAATCCCTACTTGAAAAGAGTATGTGCGGGATCACATTGTCTGTGTGCACGAAGTTGTAAAGGTGTTTGCCTGTTGTACGGATTTCATGTTTCTTACCAGAAATAAACTGTGTTGTGATTTTGAATGAGTCTCGCCAATATTACACACACACACACACACACACACACATATATATATATATATATATATATATATATATATAACATGTTTATGTATTTTATCACTATATTTGGTGGCAGGGGCGCAGACCAGTTTTTTGCCTCGGGCGCTAATAGACCAAGTTACGGCCATGCGTATAAGCTACAAATGACCTACGAATCGATTTTACAAGGATTCAGTTTATTCAGATCCTTTTTTTAAACGAAATGCTAGATGAAGAGTTATGGTTGAGATTTTCTTTTTCCTTGCGTGAATTTTCTTTTATTAAACTTTCGACAACAAATTATAATATAGCAAAATTGCTATTTAATCATCCTTTAAGACAAAATTTTCTTAGCAGTTTTTAAAAGTTTTAACTAATAATTGGCAGAAAGCGTGCAGGTTTAATTTAAAATATGTCGGCAACAGACAATGATTGAATAGCTAAGGAAATCTGAACAAATAAATGCCAAATATATAAAGTAATATAAGTCCTTCCTAGAAGATAATAGATGGAGATCAAGTAAAGGGGGGGTGTTAATGTCAAACAATAATTAAACGAAACCCAGCCCATGAACCGCACATACACATTTGATCGATGAAGGAAAAATATATCGACAGATACTAAACATTTGTACAATAATGACTGATTTGCAAACAAATGTTTTTCAGGTATAATCTAAACCAGAGGTAGGCAAAAGCCGGCCCTGTAAAGAAGTACTGTACCTATATATGCAATTATTTTTTGTTCTTAAAGTGATCAGGTTTTGCCCATTTTTATTAGTTTCTCATTTATGTAATAGTTTATTGTGCCTGTTAACATAATCAAAGTAGTTATACTTTGATTATAATACTTAATAGTACTGTGTAAAGTGTTTAATTTTTTAATATATATATATATATATATATATATATATATATATATAAATATATATATAAATATATGTGTAAATATATATAAATATATATATATATATATATATATATATATATATATATATATATATATATATATATATATATATATATATATACTTTTGTAAGTGCTAAAAATATCTATTTTGAGTTACTTGTCCAGTTTCTGATGTTTTCTTCCCTTTCCTTTAAATAAAATTTAGTTTTTTTTTTTTTTTTTTTTTAAATACGGGATTCACACTGAAGCTCGTAAGATACAATGAAAACAAGCCATGTTTTGCCAACGAAAAGTGGAGTTGTAGTCATCACTCATATTTGTTAACAAACATGCACTTTCTCTATAAACACTTATATATCTTAGCTTGCCGAAAGCATTCAGACTTAACACTTCCATGTGGAAACACGTATGTGATCGGCCCATTTTAATAGCATGATGTAATCTAGCGCGTCTGTTTAACAAAATGAAGAGGGCGAGTTTGGTTTGAAGGCGCTGCGGAGACATATGGAGTACTAATTTTTTTCAATTAAATAATATGAAAAATAAATAGGTAAAAAGTTAAAAATTTGCTAGATTGTTGGGGAAGCGGCGCTTCCATAGCTTCCCATAACACTTCTACTGCTTTCAATTATTTTTACAACGGTTTTGTTGCTAATATTCAAAAATTTGAAAAAGTCAGGCAAGACCAAAAACGTCCACAATAAAATGGTGAACGGAAAAAAGATCTTTCCTAAAAGCACCCAAGCAACGAAAATTACATTTCGCGTTTGTGTGATAATTTTGGCCAGTAAACATGGCCATTTCTTACAGAATGAGAGGTATTTGATGTCACCACTGAATTAATATAAGATATTAAGATAGCGTTGAGTATGACCTTTTTTCTTCTGCAAAAGGAAGAAAGACAGCTAGATGGTTTGCTTCCTATATACCAGTTATAAGTGTGGGGATGTCGACCAAGTTACCCTATTCATGACTCTTTAATAGAGTACAATTTTAAATAACTGAGGAAGTGAGAGCCATATCATTACAGCCCGTCATTGGTCAGTTTGCCTCACAGTACATTACCGTGGAAGTCAACATTAAAGGGAATCCACTACATACGCTTATCATGGGAATGAGAAATTAGCTTAAGGTTGATATTGTTGGTCAGTAGGCACACTATTCTACTAAAACTGATTCAATTTATATTTTGCAAATTTGGCATGGTGGCAAAAATGAGGCCATTGGACTATAATAATATTATATAATTGTTAAAAAAGAAAAGGTAATGAAATATGAAAGGACATTTAAGGTACTAATTAATAAAAAAAAAAGCACAGAAAGAAATGGTTACATGCACAGCAGATATAGAGCAAGAGATAACCAGTACACTTAGATCAAATAATGATGGGAACATAAAAGAATAATCAATAGACGTTATCCAAACACCGAAAAAAATTAACAATGGATTATCAATAGCTAAAAGTAGAACATTCTCATTAAGTCTTTTTAGACCTGATGACAAAAGAACAGGGCGATAATCGCAAGTCAAGGATTGTATTTTCGTCGTAAAACTTCTTTTTACTCCAGAAAATGTTTACCATTTTCGATAATAGTCTCTTTTGGAAGCAATAACAAGAAGCTGACAGATAAGAATTTGGGCAGAGGGGGAATAATAATAAAGAATGGCTGGAACTGAATGAATAGAACTGCTGGGAAGGCGGAAATACTTATTGTAATGGTTTTTCCAACTAGAAGGCTCTCTAAGGGTGAAATAAAATGACAACAGAATTAGTATGTACATATTGTGTGTGTGTGTGTGTGTGTGTGTTTCTGATGTCTTCATAGTTTATAATTCAAAATTTGAATGAATAGAACTGCTGAAAGCCAGAAATACTTATTGTAATGGTTTTCCCACTAGAAGGCGTTCTACGGGTGAAATGAAATAACAACAGAATTTCCATGTACATGATGAGTGTGTGTTTGTGATGTCTTCATAGTTTATAATCCAACATTAAAGTGTTTTGTGCGTGTATATAAAAAATATTTCTTCTTGGTCCAGACTCCACCACTACTCAACATGAAAGGTAAAGTAATTTTTTCATCGTTTAATTAGAAGGACAGTAAGGGGAGCCTTAATCAGTGGATTCTGACAACTCTGATCAACAGAAGTTGATCCGATAATTAACACTTATAAGATCTAAAGTTTCTCCTTCTAACAGTCTGAATGCAAAATTAAAGTGTTTTGTGCGTGTATATGAAAATATTTCTTCTTGGCCCAGACTCCACTACTACTCAACATGAAAGGTAAAGTAATTTTTTCATCTTTTAATTGGAAGGACAGTAAGGGAACATTAATCAGTGGATTCTGACAACTATGATCAACAGAAGTTGATCCGATAAGCAACACTTATAAGATCTAAAGTTTCTCCTTTTAATAGTTTTCGAATAACTGCTCCTGACAATATACACCAATGAATCCAATCACAAAACTCAGGGAAGAGGACATTCTCTGTCTGGGTCATATTGAGGGGCTATTGAGAACCAATCATTAGCAACTGACAAATCTAATCTTAGAACTTAACCTTTTCAGCTTTTTGGCATCAGGTGTTGAACATTTCAACCTTGTATGTATTTTTCTATTGTTAAAACAAGCCTTAATATTTATTTTAAAGAAATTAATTGTCAATAGTGAAACTTGTCGGTTTAAATAATCCATAACAAACTTTGAAAAATGAATTTTATCATATGAAACTTTAGACACATGTACTGCATTGTATAATTTTATACTGTTCAAAATATGGGGAAGCTAGAAGGCTTAGCTTATTGCTTAGCCAAATACCATTCTGTAAATAATAATGAAAGTAAGTTCTGTTACTAATATTTATTTTCATAAAATATTTTTAATTAAAACAATACATTAATAATAATTATCATCTCTTAATAAAATAATATCAATAATTGTCCTTATTTATCGATATATACCGGGTGGCCATAATTAAACTGACAGTGCTCACAGTGTTCTGTAGCGCGATCTATTTGCGACAATGACGCCACATTTTGTAGGAAGATTAAATCAATAAGGAAATTAATTTCTTAATAGAACCAATGGATGTAACGTGAAACTTGAATAAAGAATTTTTTCTTCTGCTCAGCGTACGTGATATTGCAGATCACGAGACTTTATCGGTGTTTATGTAGATTTTACATTTTTTTTTTAAGTGTTGCCATATTGCACTTGAACTAAATCAGAAAATGTGCATAATAAAAGGTAATTTTATTCCGTATTAATTTGCATTTGTTAACACTCTATTTTCTATAACACTGTGCAAATATTCCCCTAGCGGTAACTTTTAGAACTAATTTGTTTTTTCGCGGAATCTTTCCTCCCCAGTCTTGTTTAATCTTCCTACAAAATGTGGCGTCATTCTCGCAAATAGATCGAGCTACAGAACAAACACTGTGAGCACTGTCAGTTTAACTATGGCCACCCGGTATATAGTCTGTACAATATAGTTTACAAAATGTGTGTGTGTGTGGGGGGGGGGTAATCATTCATTGAAAATGTGGAATTTTATTTTAAAAAATTAGGAAGTCTATTACATACACAGTTATTACATTATAAACGTAAAAGATACAGACCACGACAGAAGTAAAAGCAATAAGCTGTATCTATATATATAAAAATGAATTTGTATCTGTCTGCTTGTACTCTATAGACTCAAAAACCATGCATCCAATCGCCGTGAAAATTTGGAAAATGTTTCGGTATATCCCTGGGAAGGTTTTTGTAAATTTGTAACGTTCGAAATCCATTCCTTTCCCCTTTTTCGAGCATTATTTTCCCCGGTTAAATGCAAACGATTAATTTTTTAATTTATCGCATCATAAGTAAGTGAAAGAAGCAATATTTCGAGCAATTTCAAGTCATCAATTTGAAGTAATTGTTTTAAACTCAGTTTTCCTCGGTTAAAATCAGGAGATTAAAATTTTCAATTAACCATAAAATATATATCAAACGTAATCATTATTAATAAAGATATTTTTAAAAAAAATTATATTTTTGCTCAAACCATCTTGGAACAAATTCTAGCCTCATTTTATCCCAGAATGAAAATTGAAAACAAAGTGTTTAAACTTTACAATACAACCAGACTTTTACAGTTCTTTAGACACATAAAATCTCTCGCAATTTCGGTAAATTGACTTTTTGTGGTAGAGAACAAGGGAAAATGCAAATCAAGTCGCTACAAAATTACCATCAAACCAACGCTGAAAGCAAAATTATAAAACAGCTAGATTATTCTAAACGCCCAAAAGAAGAAAAGTAGACTGGTTCAAATCAATAACCAATTTCTAGCCACTTTTAACTGATAAACTAAAGCGACGTCAACTCTTAACTACACCTCATAAAAGTTTACAAACGAAGAAGAGAGAAATGCAAAATCTCGGAACGATTTGCATTTGATATCGTAATGGAATGGATTTGAAAGTTATATCCCTTTCTTTTTTTGTCTGCTAAATTCAGCATTAATCGCTGTTTTTAGTAGCACTTCGAGGCTACTAAAATTAAGAACTTTCCTCCCGATTGCTTTCGAAACGAACACACTTCTAACAACGACTTAATGCATTGACATAAAGTAAAGGCGGACTTAATGGGTTTCGTGGAGATTTCACCTCGAAAGCTACTTTTCTTTTGGTTCTTTTTTGTGTTATTGCATGATAATATTACCCAAAAAGGATACAGCAATTAACAAATGTTACTTAATGATGCCATGCGTCAGTAAAAAATAATACTCATAAATAAAAACTGCTCCAATAAAGAAAATGCGTACTATGTTTGAAAATATATATTGATGACCGTGTCATTTTAGGCTCACTTGCATTAGAAAAATTATGCAATGAAAATGCGTAACGGAAGTGTACAATGAAAGTGAGGGTCATGTGACCTAGAATGGATGCGAATAATGTCGCCTAATTGGGAATCCTGTAGATGAAATAAATTAATGTAAAAAAAAGGAATAAAAAGTGCATATTTGAATAACAGTTTATATTTTTAACTTGCTTTAAATTGCCTTGTGAAATAAACCCTTTTTTTTCTATACAAATAGAAGATCCGGAGGCGTTGTAAGCTTATGCCACGACCGAGGTATAATATTCTTGTGAGAATACGAGTTTTAATAAGTGTGTTCATATATATGTGTGTGTGTGTGTGTGTGTGTGTGTGTGTATGACACGGACGAGTGGTTAAGGCATGGATGACACATTTGATTACATATATAAAAAATTCTTTATTCCTTCTGTCCATGGCTATGCCATTTATATATCCTTTGTTCTCATATTTTGCCACGACAAGCGTGGAGGATGTTATCAGCCCGAGTTCCCGCTCAGAACTGTCTTTTTTTGGCGTTGCTACCTAAGCAAATTCCTATGTCTACTTCCACGTCAGCTTCTTTACTCTGTATAGTTCCGCTCGAGGGTGTGTCTTTCTCCTATTACGTTATCGTTAATGAGTTCTAACTATTTTTAATTATAACTCGCTTAATTCTTAACCCTCATTTTTAAACCTGACATATATATATATATATATATATATATATATATATATATATATATATATATATATATATATATATATATGACGTGCCATCATGGGAGTCAACACTCCAATACACTTACAAATTCTTTATTTCAGGATCTATGTAGAGAAAGACAACAGCTACGCTTTCAGTTTCAATTTCTATGTTTCATTAGCACAGACAACAACGTGGAGGTGCCTCCAGCCCAGATCCACTAACCGAACTGTCTAACTTTTGCCTGCGTAATCTCTTTTTTTTTCGCGACATAACCTTGAACCTGTATTGTTTTATCTGTATTCTTCCGCTGATACTCGCGCTTCTCCTCATTGATGTATTATTAATCAGTTTTATGTGTTTTTGGTAATGATTCTCTTAATTTTCATTACCCAATATCCTAACACGACATTATGTGTGTGTGTGTGTGTATATATATATATATATATATATATATATATATATATATATATATATGTGTGTGTGTGTGTGTGTGTATTTAATATGGGCGAGACTCATTCACACTCACAACACAGTTTATTTCTGGTGAGATACTTGAAATCCATACAACAGACAAGCACTTTTACAATATCGGGCACACACACACTTTTCAAGTAGGGATTTCTCAGGTAAAAAAACTATGAATAATCCCTAAGCACAATTGATCACGTGATACAAAATACCCATGTTTAAAGAGAACGAACGCGCTAACTATTGGCTAAAGTAGTACAGACAGTGGCTGAATGAAGTCTATAACGTGTCTGGAGGGAAAGATCAGAATTACCGCGCAAACCCCCAAAGTACTTTATGAACAAAAGTTATTAAATTAATATCAAAATATGTAAATAAGGGATTTTAATATTACATGCATGTATATATAGATATTTGCATGTATTTTAATAACCCCCAAAGTACTTTATGAACAAAAGTTATTAAATTAATATTAAAATATGTAAATAAGGGATTTTAATATTACATATATATATTTGCATGCATTTTTATAAATGTACAGGTTTATGTTTCCAATCCACTAGCAGTACTACTGGTTTGATTATCTATTATCCTGACTAGCTCATCTTTATTTAGTTTTGTAGGTTAAAGAATTTCGAATTTTTGTTCTTCTGTAAGGATAGTATAGTACTAAGGTGTACTTATTGCATACATAACTATATAGATTATATTTATATAATATTATCTATAGAATTAATACAGATACACATATCTATAGAGATAATATTGTTTAGATAATATTGCTAATCTATATTGTGCTAAAACGGGTTTCCGACACTGATTAGCGGTAGAATGGTGCAACATAATTAAGTTAAAGCTATTTTTTTTTTATTATTCTTGAGAATAGGGATAAAATGTTTGAGAATTGAACAGCAATACTAGTGCCTTGTTCAACTAGTGGAAATGTTCCAAAGCAAATATAAATGCGATGCATCTTTGAAAGAAAGTCCAAATAGTTTATTCTGCTTTACAAAGAAATAAACAATATTTTTATTCTTTTTTGCAAGTATATGGATTTAGTTTAAAAAAGCAAAAACAATATAATATTTTGAGCTGTGAACGATCAAAAGAACTTTTGGCATTCAAGATTCAATAAAAAGTTCTCAATGAAAATTGCCCTGTCATTTCAATTACTCTTTCATATTTAACGAAAGAACACCCACATAAAATAAATAAATAGAGGAGTCATTGCCCTGCGTATATAAATAGCTCAAAAAAGTATAAGAAAACAATTTATTATAACATTCAATGCACAAAAAGAGAAAAGGGGAAAGCGAGGTCAAATTAATATCCACGAACAAAATACGCATCATGGCACTAACTATAATTAAATTTTACCCCATGACTCAATACATATATGACTTACATATAATAAAATGGAAACTGATTTCGGTGACATGGAATAAAGAAATATTATTCCAGAGATAGAAATTTTCTTCCATCATCTAATGTATCGCGATGGAAGAAAGAAAATTTGCTTTCGACATTGATTAAAAGTTACGGCAAAGCTTTCATCTCTCAATAGTCTTTTCAGTCGCATTTTGCTTTCTTCTCGGATATAAGAAAACGTAATACGCAGCGAACAAAAGTTTCTGCTAATCCATGCTAAGTAAAGGCGATATTTCTCATATTTCTGAATCAAGGTTAAGAATTATTAAAGAACCTCAGTTACAGAATATTTATTTATTACGGCAGAAAACAAATATTCAACATCAGACAGCTTGCTTTATAAAACCAACCAATGCAAGTTGACAACATAAATAAAAGGAGAAAATAATCATATCGCTTTATCGTTAAAGGAGATACTTCTCATTTCTGAATCGACGTTAAGAATTAATTATTAAAGAACCCCAGTTACAGAATATTTGTTTATTACGGTAGAAAACAAATAGTCAATGTCCGACAGCTTGCTTTATAAGACCAACCAATGTTGAGAACTCAAATAAAATGAGAAAAATAATCATTGTTTTACCGTTAAAGGAGATATTTCTCATATTTCTGAATCGAGGTTAAGAATTATTAAATAACCTAAGTTACAGAATATTTATTTATAACAAATATTCAATGTCCGACAGCTTGCTTGTAAGACCAACCAATGTTGAGAACACAAATAAAAGGAGAAAAATAACCATATCGTTTTATCGTTACAGGAGATATTTCTCATATTTCTGAATCGAGGTTAAGAATTATTAAAGAACCTCAGTTGCAGAATATTTTATTACGGTAGAAAACAAATATTCAATGACGGACAGCTTGCTTTATAAGACCAACCAAGGTAAGTTAAGAACACAAATAAAAGGAGAAAAATAATCATATCGTTTTATCGTTAAAGGAGATATTTCTCACATTTCTAAATCAAGGTTAAGAATTATTAAACAATCTCAGTTGCAGAATCTTTATTACGGTAGGAAACAAATATTCAATGTCGAATAGCTTGCTAGACCAACCAATGTAAGTTGAGAACACAAATAAAAGGAGAAAAATAATCATATCGTTTTATCATTAAAGGAGATATTTCTCATATTTCTGAATCGAGATTAAGAATTATTAAAGAACCTCAGTTACAGAATATTTATTTATTACGGTAGAAAACAAATATTCAGTGTCGGACAGCTTGCTTTATAAGACCAACTAATGTTGAGAACGCAAATAAAATGAGAAAAATAATTATATCGTTTTATCGTTAGATATTTCTCTTATTTCTGTATCAAGGTTAAGAATTATTAAAGAATCTCAGTTACAAAATTTTTTATTTTACGGTAAAAAACAATTATTCAATATCTGACAGCTTGCTTTATAAGACCAACCAATATAAGTTGAGAACATAAATAAAAGTAGAAAAATGATCCTATCGTTTTAACTCGACGGCAATAATTTAAGCAAAAAAAAAATCACGTTTTTTTTCCAAGTTATTTTAAAATGACTGTTAATTGAATTAAACATTAAAATTAAACTTACAATTAATTTTAATTTTTAAATTA
Source organism: Pardosa pseudoannulata (assembly GCA_032207245.1). Lineage (NCBI taxonomy): Eukaryota > Metazoa > Arthropoda > Arachnida > Araneae > Lycosidae > Pardosa > Pardosa pseudoannulata. Next base: position 84,125,118 of record CM063501.1, on the reverse strand, counting down.
TCGTTGATTTCCATTAAGTCACCATAAAATCGTAGTTCACACATTAATTACGGTCGATGCTCTAAAAAACTACCAGATTACCCTTAATTACCAGAAAAATATTAACAAAGTAAAATATAAATGATATAATGATCAAACTTTTCCAGACCATTTAACGTATGATTTACACCGTCATTTTGGCATACCGCCTATTGTTTGAACACGAAGTAAAATATTATCAACAGAGTTAAAGATTTTGAAATTTTTTATAGAATGAATCCTTCACTTAAAACAATGTATTACAGCTTGACTGCTCTTTTTGTTTTAATTCATCAAAAGCATGAGACTTTATTCACTCATATTGCAGCTATTTAAATATACGAGTAAAAAATAAAAATTTTATAAATGAGCATGACACAAGAACACTTTACAGAATGTGACAGTTGTATAGTAATCATTACCATATCATATACTGGACAGTAATATTTGTTTATTTGTGTTAGTAACAATAAAATTACTAGCGATATATTTGAGCTACTTGCACTTGACAACGCAAAAAACGCTTCCTGGGCAGAATAATACTTTTCAATTCAACTGTTATTTAAAGAATTATATCACTGTGAAGAATTTATTACAAAACCTAATGTTTTTGTTGTTAATGTCACTTGGATGAACCGAACACGTGAGCGAAAGGCTGCAAGAATGGAGGTGAAGGGGTTCCCCTTTCGTTTGCTGAGCACCACTAGAGTGAAAGAACGACTTTGCTCAAGGCGGTGTTCGTAATTTAGAAGCAGGAACCAAACAGAAAAACCCCAGGTTTGGCCTGCAAGCTCTGGAGGTATCATTTGGGAAATTGGAGGACGTTGCTACCACGAACTTATTTTTACGTGCCCCAGCCGCTATTCATAAACACGATGGATCTTTGGCCGTCTAGAGCCTCGATATATATATATATATATATATATATATATATATATATATATATATATATATATATATATATATATATATATATATATATATATATAATGCGGCGGTGGAATAATCTAGCTATACCACTTAGTCTGTTCAGTCCAACTCTATAACAAGTAGACGGGAATTTTAAAATGTCCGAAACTCTCGGCAAACATAATTGCTTCTGCCGTTTTGCCGAGCGTCGCTGAAAAGTACGCTTTAAAGGGTGAAGAAATTAGCGCTCTGGAGTTTTTAATTACTATCTAGTTATTTAAAGGTCCATGAAAATCTTAAGTACACAGAGACCTTCCTAGTGCGCAAAATTTCACAGAGATTTGAACAAAACTGTAGACGAAGTTGCGGGAAACACACATCCTCATATGTTTTCCTTCATAAATATAACAAATTTTTGTTAGATTTACGAACTTTCTTTATATTACAAATCATAACATTTTAAAGTTTAAATGAAAAGAAGACTAGAATATAAAAAAGAGCAGTAATTAGCAGTTAACTTTGAGTGAACGATTAAGATTATTAATCTTTCTCTCAATAATAAAAAGTAATAAATAATATAGGACGAGAAACGAAATTTCTAATTTTGAAATTCACAAACATAGGAATCTTTAAAACCCCCTAAAAATATATTTACATAATCGAAAACACCAAGAAATATTTTTTTCTTTTATTGTTTTGAAAAAAAAAATCTATAAAATCATGTCTTATTTTTCAAAATTCTTTTAAATGTTGTTTTATATTTATTACTTAAAAAAGCTTCAAAACTTGTGAAAACTTCAAAAATTTCAGTCATAATAAAAACTGCTACTACTTGAGAAAACTTTCATAATTATTTTACTTATCAGAATGAAAAAATTGAGAATTAACCTTTAACTGTATTAAAACTTGGATTGCAAACTTAGTACAAACCTCAGATATACATAAATTATATATCTCATATTCATTAAAACAATTCAACTCTTCCAGCTGATGGGATGTTAAAAAAAACTATAATGTCAACACTGAATGCAGAAAATATGGACTATCTATAGCTTAATAAAAACTTTATTTTTTCACAAATTACAAAGGCACTAATAAAAAGTATTTATATAGACATATATGTAGAAAAACTATCAAATGTTATTACAAGTATTCATTAACAAGAGTCGTGTAAAAAAAAGTAGTTTAAATTATACTTTAAATAAAATTTGATATTTTAAATAAAATAATATCATTTCATATTATAACTATAAAGTTACGACAGGAATATTGCAATAAACATCAATCAATATTAACTTTTTTTGAAAATTTTTCATGTAGTCAATTCTTAGCATATTTTAAGATATAATAATATATTGAAATATAATTGTTATTATGACACAGACAGTGACTGAAAAATTCTTATTTTAGCCCTGAATCTGGTTTATTTAACCCTTTCTGAATCCAAATTTAGTTTTTGGTTCAAAACAATTTTTGACCCGCCAAAGCACATATATGGCTTCTTCTAAATGGCTTATGTCCTATATTTAATAATGACAAATAATTCAATAATTGAAAAATAATTCAAATATCAATAAATCCCAAATAGTTTTATTTAAGATAAAATCTACATCAAAAATCAATTACCTAAATTATAGTGTTCTTAAAGCCTTTATTTTTTTAACAAAATTAAAATTGTTTATGAATTTAAAAATTAGAGTACACAAATTTAACCTTCTAGTCAGACACAAGTGTATGTTTGATGTTAGAATCTTTCGTTAAAGAGGAATCCATCTTAACTGAAATATTTTCAGACAAGAGTATTGATAGAAAATCTGTAGGTTTTAGAAAAATCATGAAATATATGTTTTAAATATTAATCAGTTTAACGCAACACAAAAATCTTGGAAAATTTAATGAATACAATAGAATTAAATTTGATGTACCCATTTTGTAAAATTTATTTAAAAGAACAAGATTAAGTTAGATGTACTACTAGTACGGTGTCAGATATGAAAGGATTAAAATAGTCACTACAACCTATTAAATTGGATTTGTTACTTTAATATAACTTACTATCTGTTTGAATAATTATGTTACTCTCATAACAGGGGGATATGGCTACAAGCTAAAGTGCCCTGAACAATCTACTACTGAAGTGTACAGATATTCATGGCCACAAAAATATTATATGCTTCCCTATCTCTGAACTTTCTACTCTCTAGATTTTTGTGCCATGAACTCACAAATCCACCCCTCTATTTATTATTTCCCCTTTTAGTTGTTTAATTTTTTATCAATGTCATTTTTATGATTTCTGTTAGAAATCTCTGTATTAGAGAGCTTGGCCCAGAGAATCCAATTTAACCCTCTCCTTGAAGACCGTGAATAATTATATTACCAATTAACAAATTATCTATTCTTTCCCCTTTTAGTTGTCTAATTTTCGCTCATTGTCATTTTTATGATTTCTGTTAGAAATCTCTGTATTAGAGAGCTTGGCCCAGTGAATCCAATTTAACCATCACTTTGAAGACCTTGAATAATTATATTACCAATTAACAAATTATCTATTCTTTCCCCTTTTAGTTGTTCAATTTTTCCTCAATGTCATTTTTATGATTTCTGTTAGAAATCTCTGGATTAGAGGACTTGGCCCAGTGAATCCAATTTAACCATCACCTTGAAGACCTTGAATAATTATATTACCAATTAACAAATTATCTATTCTTTCCCCTTTTAGTTATTTAATTTTTGCTCAATGTCATTTTTATGATTTCTGTTAGAAATCTCTGGATTAGAGGATTTGGCCCATTGAATCCAATTTAACCATCACCTTGAAGACCTTGAATAATTATATTACCAATTAACAAATTATTTGACCATTCATACATTCTTATTTTTTAAATTCAAGAATCATGTGTGCAACTGTAATTAATAAAATTGACAAGATATAACCTACAACTTTCAAATTTTCAACAAAATCCTATTTATTAATTTTCAAAAATTGCAATGTGTGACACATGATTAACACTGAAAATTAAAAGCTTACCTTTATATCTTCTAGGACCTTCACATGGATATCCAGAATAGAACCCCCAATAACAACCTGTGATACAAAAAACAATCAACTCATCCCTTATTTAAATGCCATTTTCTTCAATGCTTTCAAAACAACTTCTAAATCAGAAATATAGCAGTATAATACCTTGAAAATTTATAAAATAGAACTATCATTTGTTATCAAATTACTGACTAATTCTACAAATTTTTCATAAAAACTTATTACACGTTGGAAGAAAAATACCAGTAATACAGAAAATTGTGCTTCATTCTTGTACTTTTTATATAATAGGAGATGCCATGTTTTTAATGATATGTTCTTGAAATGTTCATAATGTAGGTGGTACCTTGATATTCAAAATGAATGGCTTTATTGCAACTTCTGAGGATTATTTGTCACTGAAAATACAATATGTAAAAAAATATAAAGATTAATAAAAGTTTTAAATAAATTTTGTCAAAATTGATTTCAGTGCTGCCATGCCACTTTAAGATTTAAAATGTGTCGATTCCCCACTTTTATTGTATTAGATATAAGAAATTTTTTATTGTCATTAAATTTTGTAATATATCAAGGAAGAACAATCTTTTTATTGGAAAATTCCTCGAGCACAGCAACCCTGAAATTATTATATATTAGTAATTTAAAGAGTGTTAAGTAAGGAGCAGGGTGTTTATATCAATTGTATTTTCATTTATGTAACATTTCACAGTAATAAACAAACTGTAATTCACAAGTGCATGCATTTCATCATATACATTTACATATCATGAAAAATGGGATTTAAATATCAATGTAATTTAAAGTTGGAGCAAATGCCATAAACTCAGCATGATTTGATCTTTGGTATATAAACATTGTTTTAAGCATATAAATATATTTTATCTATTACTATTAAGTACAGTGTCATGAAAAATACTTTACATGATCTTTTTTGTGACAGTAATTGAACAATTCTAGACAATAACCACATAAGCGTTAGACTGTCCTGATTTGAAAATGAAGTCTAATTAAATATGACTTATTATATGTTGAAATTATATATATATATATATATATGTGTGTGTGTGTGTGTGTTAGAGTTACAAGTTTTAAACATAATAAAGCCTTAGAAAACCTAAGAGACTCTTAAAAAAGTAGAAAGTAAGTTAATCATTTAAAGAAGTTTAAGGATCTACCAAACATAAGTTTTTTTAAAAATTATTATTATTGTGATTTATTTATGTATTTTTTTTTTCAAATACAGATTTCTAATAAGGAAAAAGATAATTTCAAACAAAATTTACAATGCACAGTCCAATTCAAAAGAAAAAGAAACCTAATATACACTTTCATTGACAGCATGGTGAAAGGGGGGGGGTCTGTAGAGGAATTAATTCCCCCCATGAGGATAGCTATATATTATACACGTGAAGATTGCAGCATTAATTTGGAGATAGGTGTTGAAAAGGGATAACATCTCCCCCTTCACTCCTTAATGGAAAATTCCTCACTACATCCCCTGACATTTAGGAATGATTTTCATCATTGAAATTGTCTCCTGTTGCATTGCTTCTTCCCATCAAACCATGACTAGAATTCCCCACTGTACTTGCTATTACATACAGAAAGGTGTGTATATGTATATATATAAATTATATATATATGCCTATATATATCAATGTGTGTATAATATATATTCATATACGTTTATATGTATATATACACACACATATATGTAATGTGCCTAAATTAATACTTGCCACTACACAATGATAATAGCCCCTATTCTTTTTAACTAACTAGGCTTACTGGGCAATGATAATACCATAAGTAAATTGCAGTTACTCCATTAAAATAACAGCAAAATCTGTGGTAGATCTTTAACTTTATTTAAGACTAAAAATTGAACATCTCTACCAGATGAGAGATCAGTATGGTCCATGAGGAAAACACATCTATTACAAATTTTGCCACACAGCAAGAAGATCACACGGAGTTATTCCTGTGAGACCAACAGCTTATTCAGTGTTATCTAGCAATACAGATAATGGAGGAGTGAACTTTTTCTTCAGACAGCTGGAAAATGAGGCCAGTGGACAGAATATTAGCTTTTATTCAACATTAGCTTTGGGAGATGGGTAAAAAGAATTTTAAGTTATCAAACACTCCTTCAAATCTGAAATTTTGTGGATGTAAAAATAAGTATGAAGGAATGAGAAAGGGAAGGGTAGAATTTTATATAGATATTTTAGGTGTAATAATTTTGATATATTACATATCTATCTATATCTATATATATATATATATATATATATATATAAAAGAACAATGACAAATTCCCTCAATTCTTTCGTATTAGAAATATTAGAAGTGGCTTGTAACTAATAGAAATGTGCTCTTGTAGACATGATATATCTCCAAGAAAGAGCTACTAAAGTCTTTTCAAGCATAAATGTATATCTGCTAAATTTTTGTATGAAAATAAGTAATTTCAAATTATGCAGAATGGCTTTACATTAAATGTGATTGATTTGCTTTAAGTGCTATTTTGAGATGCATTTAATTGTACATAATTATCTAAATGCCATAATTATTACACATTCTTGCATTTAAGTGATTATTCTTATAATATTTTTAAAAATATTACAGAATTAGAATTTAAGGTGAAATAGAACATTCTTTGTAAGAAAAAAAATTGTACTTCATCAGTGTCACAGACTAACCTACAAAATCTAGCTTGTATAGTTTGTTTAGTTTAACAGATAGAATAATTATTTCAATTTTAACATGGACACAATTTCAGTCAATGCCTTATTAGTAAAACCCAAGGGTTTCCAACTTGTAGGGGCTTAAGGGCTAAATTAGAAACTATGTACACAATTCTGGGCTGCACTTCCATAATGAACTGATTTTTGTAAAATTCTGTAAATAGGTCAGAAGTATCAATATAATATAATATGTACTGTTTAATTAAAAACAAAAGTTTAGTCCTTTTAGTTTTTCAAAACTGTTAGTAATCCGTACGTCAAAAACTACATTTATGGGGCTCATGACTATTTGTATATTTTAAATGTAAGAATAAATATAGAAAGTAGGAAATAAAAATAGCATTTATAGTGGTTCAAAAAGTAATTAAAGCTTTTATAACACTTTTACTTATATACTATTTGCAGTTGCATTAAAAGTGAGATTAAAAATAAATGAAAAGCTGTAATACCCCAAATAATAGAATTTAGAAGACAATTACTATACAGTGTCAGTTTAATTGAATTAATATTGATAAATGGCAAAAAGAAAAAAATCACTAATGGCAAACTAAAATTAATAATTTAATCAAAATAATATTTAAAACAGGATAATTCAATGAGACAATTGAGGATGATCACCTGTATCAATTAATGAATGTAATGTCTACCACCAGTATGCATAAAATATCTCTATTAGTGCTACTCTCTGAAGATAAAGCAAGCACAAATTTGTGAATTGCGTTCTGTACCACTTTTTAATGAATTTCATAAAAAAACTACGAAGCTGTGAAATTTTTTTTGCATAACACTTTCATAAGCCTCTGGTTGAAGACCCTGGTATTGCCTATACATAATAATAGCCTTAATCACCCTATATGTCAACATTGGATACATTAATAGTTAATACAAATATTACTGATTGATTACTATTCAAAATATTGATTTAATATTTTTGTCATACCTAATTTTAATTTTCTATATTTTTTTAGCTTATTCATAAAATACCAAAGCATTCTCTCAAACATTTGATATGCCTCTAACATAACAAGTATGATTTTTGTTTTCCCCTAAGTAAATAACAAACCCTTGTATAACACAACAGAAAGGACTACTGTCTTTCTGTTGTGTTAACCAAGCTTTGAGAAAATTTCAATGGCATTCCTATTTTTTTAACTTTTATATAAAGTAATAACTAAAATGACTCTGCAGTACTTTAAAGAAATTACATTCCAATATGTTTTTTCTAAAAAATATTAAAAGTTTCTTCACATTATTTTACTAGCCTTGCACAGCCAGGATTATTGAAATAAAAAGTACTGTACACCTTTCAGTTTGTTTCCATTAACTATTTCTCTCTTAAACAGCAAATTTTTAACCTTTAAAGCTGTTTGTACATAATAGAACAAATGGATAAATATGTGAACTAACAACTTAACATTTCTAAATACTTATGTTACTAATATTCTTATGTTTAAAACATTCTTAAAAATCAACAGAATTGATTAGGAAACAGAACTGAGTTATATTTTTAATAGAAAGGATTTTTTCCTTTTTTATAATCAAAGACTTTAAAACAAAATGAGCTAATCTTTCAGATGCATCCACCTAAAAAATGTTTTGGTATGGGACAGCAATTTTACAATTTCTTATAATAGGACATGAGTATGAAATTTATCATTTATCCTGGCTGAAGCTGTATAATGTCAAAACAGACAAAAGTACAACTAATTTTTTTTCTGGAAAAACATCCATATAGACATTTTTGTATCATGATGTCTAGTGAAAAATCCTGCTTCAATGGTTTTTAATAGTTAAATATACTTTAATATTGTAGAGATTTAATCGGAATTAGTAAAATTTCTTTAAAAAATTTTAATATAAAATCATTAAAGTCTAATACCTTAAATTGATAGAATTATATATCTATATATACATACATATATAAATAGAGAGAAAGAATAAATGGACAAGAAGAATCATTAAAAAAATCTCAAGTTGTACAGGAAAACAAGATGAATAAAATTTCCTAAATCTTTTACGTAAATCATACTTTTTTTTTAATGACAAAGTTATTTAACAATTAAAAAATTTGATAACTTAAGATAATTTGTAACTGAATTCAGCTTCAAAATATTTTTAAAGGTAAATTTTTACAACAATTTTCATTTTACAAAAATTTGCAAATAAAACAACAATTATTAATAATTTTTGAAAGACTACTCACCGGCTTAGAACTTGAAATCACATTTGTTGCTTCATGTTTGACAGGTGATAACATGGTACGAGATGAAGTAGATCCACCCCTAGCTTGGAGTTTACTAAGTTCAACAGCAACTTGGCTACCAATATGAGCATTATTTTCTAATAATGCAATATCTAAAAATCTATTAAGGAATTTTTCATTTTACTAAAATATATGAATAGTTCATTTATACTACTAATAATGTCCAAAAGCTGTTAATACTAAGGTTTGGAAAAAATCCATTTTTTTTTTTTTTTTCATTTTCTCCTAAGGATGGCCCCATTTGGGTTTTTCATCAAAAACTCAGGAATCTTCTGGAAATTTTTAAATCTTGATTCTATGTAAATTTGTCCTTAAATTAACCACTTTTCGATAAAATCATACATTTAAGTCTGATTTAAAAATCAAATGTTTAATAGCTAATTATCATTAACATTGCTGCATAGTGGGTATTTTCAAGTTGGCTTGCTTGACAGAACCAGAATGGGTTGAGCCTAGTTTGGTGAACCTTGTAATGTACACATCAGTATAATTCAAATTAGTAATGTACAAAAGATTATTTTATTTCTTTATGTTCCATTCTATTATCCTGTAAAAAGAGTGGGGAAAATAAATAACAGTATGATGAAGCCATGGTTGACCTAAAAAAACCAAACAAAGGAAGTTATAACAATTCTGTAAAAATTAAAGAACATGAAGTAAATATTTATTTTGTTCTCTTGTGAAAAGAGTCTGAACCAGAAATAACAGTATGATGAAGCCCCAGAAGTCTTATAAAAGACCAAACAAAGAAAATGGTAGCAGTTCTGAAAATTAAAGTACATGAAGCAGATACTACATTTTATTCTTCTGTGAAAACAATAGGGACCAGAAATAATAGTTTGATGAAGCCAGAAAAATCTTAAAAAAACAAGCAAAGAAAATAGAGGCAGTTCCATGAATTAGGCAAAGCAGAAATTGATGCCCACTCAAATTTATCTCTGACTTCTAGTAAAACACAAGATGTTTTTTATAAATTTAAAATTACAAGATGACCTGTAAAACAATTATACAAATTATCTATATTTAGTGCCTGCAAAGAAAGATTTTAAATAACAGAAGATTCCCTACTATTGAAATACCTTTATGTCAACCAACAATAAGAGTTACCATTGTACTAGAAAAGCTTTTAGAAATTTAACTGTAAGTCTAAATGTGCTGTAAATAAGTAGTATGACTAAAAATCAGCTAAATTGTTATTCATAATGACATTCTTTAGACTATGTAATATTAGCATTTTATTTTTTCAAATTAACTTCCTTAATTATGATAATTCTTTTAAATGACAATTGATTCATTATATTTAATTTGTACACTGACTGATTTTATTCACTCCCTTCTTTAGATAAAAATAAATAAATAAATGACTTAAAGTTTCACAATTACTAGTACTTTATACTTAAACTCTACTGATTATTACAAGAAATTACTTATAAATTAGGGGATAGAAGCATAGCATATTTTTCAGTAAGTAATACCTAGCATTATTAAGTTGTTTGTTTGAATATTGATTTAAGTAGATAAAAATATCATTGTAAAGATGCTATTAAGGATTGCATAATAGGTAATATGTGGATTATATTGTAATCAGTAGATTAACAAAGTAAGAAATTAAACAATTTGTGAAACTTTAACAGATCTTTCAAGTTAAATTACAGATTACTGATATAATCAACAGAAACTTGATTTCCACATTTCAGTGATAACATACCTCTTGGAATAAAAACATAAAAAATTATATGCTATATTAACAATGTTTAAATATAGATTAAGTAAAAGTCCAGTACATCCAACTACTAATCTTTCAATGTAAATTCTTTTTTATAAGATTAACATAAATTTTATTAGTATTACATTCCCAAAGATTCATTCTTTTTTTACATGGAAAAAACAATATAATTATCAAATACTAAATTGTGTTTGTTAGAGTGTTTTATATAAATATTTTTAAAGGATACTAGCCCTGAGTGAAGCCCCCTTTGAAAGAGAGTGAACACGTTCCAAAACAAAAGGAGTAATGTTCTTGCCAGAGATATTTTGTTTCCTGAAAAAAAAAAAAAATTTGTATAGTACATTAAGTATGCTCTGTAATAATTTTGTACTAATTATCTGTCTGTACCACATATATCATCTTTTGATAAATTACACATGTATTAAAGGATTAAAAAAAGATAATTGAAGAAAATGACATAGTTACAAGATATTTTAACAGTTTCTTCTGATAAAAACTAGAAATCATCATTGTATATAAGATTGAAAGTGTGGAGTGTGTGTGATAACTACAATATTCTTTTAAAGTAACTTTTTCATTATACTTCATAAATTACATCTTTAGTTAACATAAATTAGATATAAAATTTTAAAAACTTTACTTTTTATGAATGTATGCCAAAGCAGTCTTACTAAAAAATTTTATCATACCAAAAAAAAAAATTAAATTTTTATAAATTAAGTAAAGAAAAGCTTTTCACATTTTTATAGGAGATTTGAACATAACTGTTAATGGAAATGTAATATTTTTTTAGTTTACAACTTGAATTAAAAAATATGTACAGATTCTTATTTCTGGTGAATGAGGGCTTGATATTAATAATTACAGTAAAAGAGAAAGAAAATATAAGACTAAAAAAAGTAAATAGCTGATATACATTGCAATGTAAAACTTGAATATAAACATTATTCTATTTAAGTCCACTAAATATCAGTCTATGCTTTCATGTTTTAATGTCACTATTAGAAAAAATACACTTGTTTATTAGGTTTGTGTATTATTAATAAAACCTTTTTAGAAATATGTGACTAGAAATTTAAACAATAAATTTTATGAAAGGCTATCACACAAAACTTAATGAATTTTTAAAAAACATTGTCTCTTTGATAGATAAATAAATAATTCAACTGATAAATGTTTTTAAGATAAAAAGTGAAATTTTTAATGCCCTAAAAGATAATATCAGTAATACATTACTGAAATGAAATTTGATAATTTTCTCTTCATGAATGCTTTTTAATTTTGATGAAACTAAAAATCAAAAATTTATGATTTACCTAGCTTCTTCAAGTGCTTTTTCAATGACAGAGTGTGCTTGTTCACCATCTTCTTTATACTTGCTGGGTATAGGAACAGCCAACAGTATTCCACTATCTAAATGAAGGCAATCTCTGGAATCTAAGGGTAAAGTAATTTCATACTATATAAAATGGTTTACTAAAACTTTAACACTGTACATCCTAAGGTTAATATGCAGGGTTCCCACTCTTTTTCCAGAACAAAAATTAACATAAATTTCTTTTTAAGGACTTTCTAAGGACCAAAGTAACTTTTTATAAGGACCTACTTGAAATGCACAACATAATGATATAAACCCTATCTCCTGAGGAACATATTTTAATGATTATGAACTAGACAAGGCATGTTCAATAAATGCCCTATAATATTTTAGAATTAAGTTTTTAAAAATGCCTAAAAATTAATATAGATAAATCTATTTGACAAAACCTAATTTTGAAAAATGTACATCTAAAGTTTTTTGAGTGATCAAACTAAAAATAAATTGTGAATAAAAACAATATTATAAACAGTACTTCTTGAGAGTTTAAAAATGACTGATATATATATTTATATAAGAGTTTATATATATATATATATATATATATATATATATATATATATATATATATATATATATATATATATATATATATATATATATATACTAGCTGATTATACCCGGCGTTGCCTGGGAAAGAAGAAAGTTTTAGACTTTTCTATTACATTCAATACAAGGAAAATTAAACTTCCATAAGTAACTGAAATATCTACAAACACCCATCCTCCATGCTTCATTTAATTAAAATCTGCATGACTGTTAGCTATTAGGAAAAGGCAGCTGACTTTATACTTTAAAACTTTTAAGTATACAAAAGATTATATATTTGTCATATAAGAAAACTGATAGGAAAATCACATGAGACAGTGGATCTCATCGATGGAGAAATTGATCGCATTCAAATTTAAAAATTAAGGAGTTTTTAAGGACCTTTGACAAAAATTAAGTAGTTTTAAGGGCCCTTAAAAATGAAAGCTAAAATTAAGGAGTTCTTAAGGACTGTGGGAACTCTGATATGAAGTTATTATTATGTTTGGTGTCCAATTAAGTGACTTTGTGAAATGTATATACCATGAAAACATCATCATTTGCAAAAAACAGCAGATGTAGAAAAAAAGTGCCCCCTGAGAGTAAAAAAAGGTTGAGGGCAAGTGATATAAAATTTGACAGTTAACAGTATTTTTCCAGTCATGCAAAATTGCTAAATAAAATATAATACAATAATCACAAACATTAGTGCAATACTTGCTTAAGAAATAAAATCAATAAATAAACGACATCTAATTTTGTCTTCATATAGGAATTGTTTTAGTAAACGTTATCATAAATTGCATTATTGCAATATAATGGGTTGAAACTTGTTTTGTAGTGTCTGACTACATACATTTTTCATATTTGAGCACAAGAGCAAAAAATTTCTTCAAAATATCACTTCTTAATTAGATAAATGTGTTACTTTTGTAAGATCAAAAATTTTAGCATGCATTATTAGAGTTTCTATAATAAAAACTATTCATATTTTATTAACTTTTAAAGTAAACAATGCCATAAGACCAAATGTACTAAATATTGCCTGTGACCTCAAAATAAAATTAGTTTCAAAAGTTGCTTTTACACACCATTGGCATGTAATGGGTAAATAAAAAACTTGAATAGTCAAATACTTTGATGGATAATAAGATGCTTTCTCTTACATGCTTTACCTTGATTAAAGGATAATTTTTAAATGATAGAATGAAAAGATTTAACAAATTGTAAAATAGTGCATATATTTACAGTCTGTTTCTAGATAACTATTTATAAGAAGCCAATTAAAAACACCTAATAAACAATATTTTGTATAACCCTTATAATTTTAAAAAATAATAAGATTATCTGCCTCAATCACAGTTTCAATATCTCAAGTGAACAAGTGAACAGTATCTCAAATACAGTTTTAATAGAGCAAAAAGTGTAATCAGTTACATTCTTAAAGGGATGACATGATACTTTCCATTACAGACCTTAACTTAATTTTGAAATAACTTTTAAATGATTCATCAGAATGACAAAACTTACAAATATTGAACAAAATACAAAATAACACACACACACACACAATATATATATATATATATATATATATATATATATATAGAGAGAGAGAGAGAGAGAGAGAGAGAGTCTCTTTTTAATTAACTATTTATATAAAATCCATTGAGAAACAGTAAATGACATAATAACTTATACTAACTTATAAGATGAGCTGCTTCCAGCACAGTTTCAACATTGCAAGTTGAGGAAAATCCACTACTTGGAGTGAAAAAGGAAGGGAACATTTTAGAATTTCCAAATGTAGCAACACATACACCAAGAGTTTCCTGAAATAAATAAATATTTTTTTAAGTTCCTAGAACCATTTCTTGTAAACAGATTATTAATCCTTGTACCTATAGCTGTTAATATTATAAGTACCTAGTGAAAAAGAAAAGAAAGTGTTTTAAAAATTATAAATGAAATATTTATTTAGTCGTTAAACTTAATTAAACAATAATTTCCAATTATAATAAATACAGATACAATTTTACATGCCAGTTTTCCCATAGGGTGCATACACTTAAAAATTCCATTAAAAATAAAATTTCAATAAAACTTATGAAATTTTTCTGTTGCTAACAAAGTGATATTTGCTTTTTTGATGCAATTATAATTAAATAAATTATTTAGCAAGCAGAAATTCATTAATAAAGCTGTTTTAGAACTTTCACATAGCACACCTTAAAAATATAAAGGAAATTACATCAATTGTTTTCAGATAACATGCAACAATATCATAAAGGTTCATAATATTATGTTATTGTAAATTATCGAACAGTGCTTCAAAGATGATGGATGTTGCTGGAAGGATTCTGCATGCATAAATGCCTAAAAAAATAACAAAAGTATTTTTATATCTCACCTTTCAAAGAATTCTTAACTTTTCAAATATAGTGAAACCTAATATTCATAGCTTTCCTATACCTTGCATGCATCAGTTAAATGTTAAAATGTTAAGCGCATTATCATGTACAGTGCTTGGGGACATTAAGTTATAAAAGAAACAATGTTACTTATCAATGTTAAGTGGAAAATGTAAGAAACCACTATTAGAAATATTTTTTTTTAAATTTCTTTTGGTAGTTCCTATAATTGCCTCTAAATCTAATTTTAATGAATAAATATCATTTCTTTATATTTGATCATAGAACAGTATATAAAAAGTTAATAAAATACTAGTAATGGATTTTTTATTTCTGGTAAAACTAAGTAGAGACCATTATAAAACATACAAGAAAGTCATCATCTTATTTGATTAAAAACAATATGTTATCAAGCAAAGTATACTATATTCTAACATAATATTTGTGGCATCCTTTTGTTTTTTTTGGGGGGGGGGAGGAATATCAGTTTTATCCATAAATTATTTTATAAGTCAAAATTTTTTATTTTATAAACATTATGACAAACAAATGAGAAACATTTTAAAGAAATTCATAAGCAAGCAATTGATTTTCATTTTACATGGCTTATTAAATAGTGAAAGTTACTTTAAATGGCAATATATAGTACAAACTAAATATAATATGCTTTGAAAAATAGTATTATAGTGATTCAAAATAAACTGGATTTTTAATTTAATAGGGATTTTAACTCTAAAAAGAAAATGTCCCTAAATCAATATGATTGATTTTTAAAATCCTTAAAGATTTTCATTTATAAACTCATATAAACATATACAGAATCTAAAATATGTACTCTCAAACATATATATGTCGAGTTGATGTCTGGTTATTTTTGTACAATAAAATATGGTTATTATTCTAGGGTTAATAATTCCATAAATAGCCTTAAGAGCCTTAAGCCAGAAATTAATAATTTAATGAAAAGTAGTAACTAACTTTTAAAACATTCCTCAAAGTGCTTTACTTTGCTTAAAGTGCATTACTTTGCATTTTAAAGAGAGTGATTCTTAAAAGGACTGTTCTAAAACTACACTTTCAAGTAATTCATTTTTTAAGTGGTATTAAACTTAAGAATCATTAAAAATGGCATAACTGTTTACTTCTAACTAATGTAAAATTTTATTATGAGACATGCTGGTGATATACCCTTTTTAAATTAATTCTATATACTTAAGTTTAATCCCAATACCACAAAGTTTTCCTGTATCTCAAAGTAAAATAAATATTTTTCATTTTTTTTTTTACCAGAAGAATATTACTTCATACCAAGGGTACAATATCAAAATAAATATCTTAGTCAATATCATTTCTATTTCAGAATTTAGAAACAAGATTTGTCAATAATATTTTATTACTCCTTACTATTTTTAAAGATTTTTTTTCAAGAATCATAAAAAATGCCATAACTGATTCTAACTAATGAAAATCTCTAGATTGTGACATGTTAATGATATATTCTCTTAAAATTATTTCTTCTATATATTGAAGTAATATCCCCATACTAAAGAGTTTTCCTATATCTAAATCAAAGAGGTCTCTTTAGAACTTAAAAGAAGAATACCAAGATAAGTGACAGAATATCAAATTAAATACCTTAGTCAATATCATCCCTATTTCAAAGTTTAGAAACAAAATTTCTCATTAATATTTTATTATTCCGTACTATTTTTTTTTTTTTTATAAATTCAGAAAAATAAATTTATATGTGAAATTGCTTTTACAGTCAGTGATACTTGATATTTACATTATGCTACCTTTTATTTGCCTTATTTTTTTAATTAAACCTTTCAGGTATGAAGTTTTTTTTACTGTTCTTGAAGTTTTACCACTATGTGTTAAAGATCACACTGTTTGGTTTGGTTAGGAGTACTACGGTCTACTTTTTGCAACACAAGGGCTAATGAAACTAGGACCTATAGCTTAAAGCCAATTCCGAATGGTTACAAACATCCATGCCACTGTGGAATTCGAACCCACGAACTCTGGTACCGAAGGCCAGCACCCTAACCAATTGGCTATATTTCCACAAAAATCACACTGTAGGAGAACCACCAGCATTACTACCAATAATAATATGGAATAAATATTTATAGCTATTAAATTTTTAAAAAAAACTGAAAAAGAAAGGATAATTACATCTGAATACATACCAAATATTCCAGTGTCAATCCAATGTCAAGAATAGATTTCACTCCAGCTGACACAACAGTCAGAGGTGTTCTAGAAAGCTCATATAAATCTGCACTAATATCCATAGCTGTAAAATTTAATAAATTTTAAAACCATACAAAATTATAAACATAAAAAATATTATTTAACGTTCTATAATCATTTAAAGACAACTTATAAAAGGTTTTAAGCCCTTCAACAGACATAAAATTAGAATTTAATTTAACAAATATTTAGAAAATCATTAAGAATACTCCTTTTTATAGTTAATTAGAGATCATTCTGCATTATCGTTAACTTAGATAGCACTAGAGGGTGGTTAAAGTCTGTTAAATTTTCTAATAACATTCCACAGAGTATCAACCTTTAATATGCACTTTCAGTACTGAGATTTTTTTCCTTTCGGAACAGGAAATTTTGAATAGGCAAACTGTTCAAGTTCTCCTGAGAGCTATGATTTACTAAGATCTGGATAAATATATTTTGATAAAATGGGAAAGGATGATATGCTTCTTATGGTTAGAGGTGGATGTAGGATTATTGTTTGCAGTTTGGAGTTTGTTTGAAGTGTTTTGTACATTTTGAGTCAGTTTTATATTAAAAAAGAGTTAAAGTAAAAGAGTTGGAGCAAAAAGAATTAAACATTTAAGTGAAAGCAAGATTTATTAATTGAGGAACAAATCAAATAGTGAAATAGAGAAAAGTAATTTTTCTAATATATGTGACAGTGAATGTGACAAATGACACTGAATTATTTCATAGTGTGAAATAATCGTATGAACAATTTAAATGCAATTATGGCAAACAGTTATGAAAGATCCGATATCTTTGGAATTATGTTTATTTATTGAATTCGTTAAATTTATAAAATTTTTCAACACTATCATATAGCTTTACAGATAATTCCTTTAAATTTTAAAACGTTCCTTTTTTTTACTGTAAATATAAATTTTATTAAGGCTAAACGGAATTTACTTTTATGGTTTTTACTCAGACTAAATTTATTAAAATGAAATTGTTTTCTTTAAAATTTGTAATTGCTTTTCTAAATATCACAAAATTTGTATATACAGATACTATAAGGGACTATAAACTGTAAATTTCAGCATTAATAAGTTGAAGTTATGATTATTTATGAATTTTCAAATGGAGTAAGCTTAAAAGAGAAAATCGTGCAGTTCCATGGTTTGGTTTGGTTTGGAGTGCTACAGTCTATTTTTTTGCAACACAAAGGATAATGAGACTGGGACCTACAGCTTTAAGCCAATTCTGAATGACTACAAACATTCATGCTACAATAGGATTTGAACCCACAAACTCTGGTACTGAAGGCCAGCACTCTAACCATTCAGCCATCATTTTCTTTCTCTTTCTGGTGGTCCTGAACAGGTGAAAGACAAATTTAATTATACTATACCACTAATTTTACTCTTATAAATTACTGTATATTTAAATCCATTAATATTCTAATCCTTTCTGCTGAATATATATTGATGAATTATTATGGACTTCTCAGTGAAAAAATATGAAATTTAAACAACTTTGAATATTATAATCTGTCCTCATGAGGGAGGAAATATAATATGTCAATTTTCAAAAAGAAAATTTTCATTATAAGAGATTTCCTATCACATGTAAACACAATACTTTAAGAAATATTTTAGAGTATATATGGCTATTTGTCATGATTTCAGTCGATATATCTTAAGAAAAAGTAAATTTACGTGAGTATCTTGAGAAGTCACAAAATAGCAAATGAAATAGCAAAAATATAAAGTACAGCAAAAAAAAAAAAAAATTTGAAGGATAGTTTATAGGACTTTCTTCCATCTTCACTTAAAATGAAAATTGTTCAAAGAAAACACAAAATTCTGCAAGCTATTTTTAATTATCTCTCAAAATAATCCTAAGTATTAATAGATTAATAAAAAATTGTTTGGTTTGTGTGAAGCACTTTGGTAAATTTTTTTCAACAAAAGAGATAATTTAAGCAAGGTCTCAAACTTAAAAAGAATTCTGAATGACTTCAAACAATAGCTGGATTCAAACCCATATATTCCAGTATCAAAAGGCAACATCCTACTTATCCATGCATCATCTAACTCAGTGGTCTTGAAACTGAGTACAAATACTATGTAGACTGTAATCATGTATTAAATCCATAACCTACTTATTTTGACTTCTATGAAATAAGGTTTCATTTCAGCAGTTAACATGCTATGGTCTAATAATCTGTCCCTGACTGTGCTGTTAACTTATGTTGCCAGTACAGCCATTTCCATATAGATGTGATTAAAAACAACTTATTTACCTGAAAAGATTGAAAAACAATTTGCAAAAAAAAGAACAATTATTGTTCTTGTTAAAAGTAATAATTAGCATCAAGAATTTGTAACAAGAACAAAACTTGCTTAATGAATAATAGAACTGCCAATAGCATCTAAAGAGTTTGATTGTGATTGCTAGTGTAAAAAATTCCAAATCCATTCTATTCCCAATATGCAACAATATAAGCCTAGGAGACACTGGCAGCAAAAGTTATGCTATGACTTAGATTAATAAAATAACATTATGGAAATTTTAAATTCAACTGCACCATTTTCCTTTATTTTTGTTACTACTACCAGTACCTACCTATATAACACAATGAATGTTTAACTTTTATGTACTTTTGTTGACAGGCATTGGGTACCAACAGAAGATCCTGAAGTTCCATGGGTGCTGTAAGTTTTGAAAATTTGAAGACCACTGTTTGAGGTTATATAATTGGTTTAATACATAGTGGTATAAATGAACTTATTCTATGGTATGTTCATCCCATATACTTAGTAAAGAAAGTATGAACAGGTAAGTTGCTTGTGACATAGATACTTCTGTGATCATTTTAATTAAATATAAGACCTCTAATGATTGTCCAGGTTCAGTTCCAGTACAATAATATAACTAGCCTGAAAAATATTCAGTCCTAGGCCATATTATTAAACTATCCAAAAGTAATCAGTTTTATAAAAAATCAAGGCACAGAGAATATGTCTCCTTGATTTATTTCATCACATAGGATGGCTCATCATTGCTGTCTTAGCTCCCCAAAACCAGACAAAGACATACTATGAAAATTCAAGAAGGGGTGCTACTCTGGAGAAAGTAACAAAATAGGCAGTCTCCTCCAAAAAAACACCAAATGACATGCCCCAAGATCACTTTGTATATGTCAAGGAATAGTTAGGCACAGATTGGCACTAGCTAAAGTTGTAGGGAAGGTAGAAAATAGAAATCCCTGCCCAACTGTAGCTTGCCAAAGCATCACTTTTGAGTTTGTTGGACAAGAGGATGATTATTGCTATGGGATCACTCAAATATGAAAGAGAGATACACAAAAATATGGAGCAGTGAAGTATATAATGTCATGTGACATTGCTGTCTCTCAGTACTTGAGTCCATGGGTTTGAATTTTACTGCTAGTACTGACATTCATTCACAATCAGATTTAAGTTCATAATTATTTCATAATTAACATCTTATAAACTTCTTAAATACAACACATGATGATGATTTTACATAGCAAGTTATGAAAATCCAAACAACAAATTTTAAAGTAATTACTTGTCTCTGCTCCTCTGTGCACACCTCCAATTCCACCAGTCACAAATACTGGAATTCCAGCTTTGTGTGCTAAAATCATAGTAGCAGCAACAGTAGTTCCTCCATGAAGTTTCTAAGGTACAAATTAATGATTTTTACATAAAAATTGTCAAAATAGTATTCATGAGCATCCATTATATTTTAAATTAAAAAATCTTTTAAAGGATAATAAAAATAACTATTAAGTTTTAGTATCTGACTGGCATGTCTGATAGGGTTATTTTTAGTCTACTGTTTAAACTTAGATATATTTTTAATATAAAGATAAGATAGTCTAAATCATTGGTTCAAAAGCCTTTTTTGGCCATGGACACTTTCTCACAGCAGACACCTTGCCAGAATACCCAAGCAAAGTGACACTATACAGCTAGATAATAACAATGTTGTAATTTTCCCTTTGTGACCTTTGATAACAATGCAATAATAAAATATTAATTATACATTTTGATATTTAAAATAATATTTGAAATTATAAAAACATTATTTTTTAATACTACTAAGGAGATAGGTGAATCTGATGGGTTAATATGAATTTTTTTACGTTTGTGAGTAACATTCACAAGTCTTCACAAACACACATTTTAGTCTTCCTTTCTTTTTTATGATGAAGCTCATTATTACATTAAATTTAAGTTCTACTACATAGGAAGATTGGAAAATAGATAACAGTTTCTGTACAGTGACCCATAACTCGGGATATAAAATCAGTGCATGTTTTATAACTAGTATTTGTAGTATTGATCAAACAGCTTCTGATTTATGAATAATTTAATAAAATGCTTTAGTATCATTATGGAGTTTGTGAACTTGCAAAAGGGCCTAACACCCAAATGGAAATGAACAAGGGGAGAATGGTTTGATTTAAAGTGTTATGGTCTACTGTTTTGCAACACAAGAGATAATGAGACCAGAACCTATAACTTAAAGTTGATTCTGAATGGCTATGAACATATATGCCTGCAGTGGGATTTGAACCCATGAACTCTGACAGAGCAGCGTCCTATCCATTTGGCCATCATTAGGCACAAGTAAAGAATGTCCTAAAATCTTTGAGATTATAATAAAGGTTATTAAGTATTGACAATAAGGAAGCATATCTTTATATTGTTTTAACTGAACAGCCAAAATAATGATTAGTATTTTTTTATTGCTATTTACCTTAACTTTAACAAAGATTTAAATGGATCATTATTATTTTATATTAAAGCTTTTATGAACCCTGAAAATATGGAAGAAACACAATATTTAATACATTCTATAAAATTCAAACACATACTTTACTCATAATATAAGGCAAATCTCTCCTAGAAGCTTTGATGACATTTCCTTTTGCATTAGCTAATTTTTCTAGTTCATTAGTTTCTAAACCTAATGATAAAAGTTAAAAGAAATTAAGAACTGAGCAATATTTCAGAAGAAAAAAGAAAATAAAGTGCTATTTTCTATCAGTGAAATAAAAATATATAGAATGAAAACTCTCTGAAAGACCATCTCTATAAAAAGACCATCTGTCATACGGATAATTTATTTCTAATCTATATTTTTTTACTACAGGCTTCTAACCATTAAAGGACTACTTTTTCCCTCTCCTTCCATGAAAAACCACTTTTCAGTGTTTCAATCAAAAGATTGGGAAATTCTACAATTTAGAAATTTGGACATATATACATTTTGGAAAAGATCTGAAATGACATATTTAGGTGAACACTTGATGTTGATAGTAAAACCATATCATTTAAAAATAAAATTACATAATTTAATAATTTGAAAACAAATTATTAATGTGTTGAAAGTACCATTAAATACAAATAATATGCTTTTTAACCCTTTGCCAATCCTGTACATCACATATGATATATACATCTAATGCATTATATGCTTGTATATCACATGTAATACACAATAAACTATATTTTAAGTGGAAAACAGTTCAGTGTTGTGTCTTAAATTTAGTCATATTTTTCAGCTAGACATGTGATATTAAAAGCTTTATATCTAATGTACATCATAAATCGTTCCCTCATGTGGAAACAATCAAAGGGTTAAAAAATGAAGATTACATACTCAATAATGAAGTTCTGCATGCCTAATATTCATATTGTCCAAGAAGTAAACAACATTAAACTAAATTGCCCTTTTTCTCTAACTAAATAAAAATATTTAGAGGCTTAAAATTAAATGAAACACCAATTAATATCTTCTTTAAAACTGTATAGATATGAAATATTATAAACAAATTATATAAAATTTTTAGTATGTATCTCCATGAAATTTTGTTTTACACTTTATTTCTAATTGGAGACCTTCTTACTGGCAGACCAGCTTATTATGGTTCATTGGCTCGTTCTTCAGAGATGTTTCACTGAAAGTGTCAAGGTAAACTGTATATACTTCACAAAAGAAAAGCATGTACTTCAAAAAATGTAACTTTACATAGATAGTTTTTGATTTTTCATTCATGAAATATATTACAGCATAGTTCTAGGAATAAAATTAGAATGCAATACGCATAATTTTGCAATTTAGAACTGACAAAATTTCTATTCGACTAAAAATAATTTTCCAAAACCATGCTTATATAAAATGTGTACATTATACATTAGAAATTAATAAAACACTTTTATCAAGAATAAAAAATAAAACACAAAATTCTACAAAATAAACTTTAAAAGCCTTATTACTCTCTACAAGACGTTTCTATTATGAATTAGTGATATATTTTCTTCATTAATATTTATTCTGTATTCTACTCAAGTTTGCATATTTTTTTTTAAATTTATTACATGAAAACAATCATTATAAATAATAAATGAAGGTTTGCAAGTAATACAGTTTCTTTAAAAATTATATTAGGCTAATTACTATAAGATATTGTTTTAACTCCTTTTGTTCACAGACTGCCAAAATATTAAGTATATTTTGCTAATTGTTTACAAAAATAATAAAATTAACAAGTATTACAAAAGGTGATAATGATTTTTGTTCTTTTATAAGAAATATAACTAATTTAAAAAGCAAAAAAGTTTATTTAAGATGGGACAATAAAAACTCAATTGTGATTTTAAATTTTAATTTAGAAAAGAATCAGCAACACAAATTTATATGTGAACTTCTATTTTGTGTTAGAGCATCGAACCATTTGATTACTAATTTTAATACTGTTTAAAAATGTAAGATAAGTGTAAAACTGCTATATAGAATATAGAGAATGTGTATTTAAAATAAGCATTTTAACATATGTGAAAAAACATCTGAGAAAATTTCTATTTGACTAAAAATAATATTCCAAAACCATGCTTATATAAAATGTGTTCATTACACATTAGAAATTAATAAAACACTTTTATCAAGAATAAAAAATAAAACACAAATTACACAAATTTCTACAAAATAAACTTTAAAAGCCTTATTACTCTCTACAAGATGTTTTCTATTATGAATTAGTGATATATTTTCTTCATTAATAATAAGATCCCACACAACCACTTCCAAACAATAATATTTAGTACATAGTTATCAAAAGGAATTTGTACATTTTCAGTGACAAAAAAAAAGTAATTTAAAAATGTCAGTGTCAGGTATTAAGTTACAATTTTATATATATGAAATTAAATTTATCAAAATATATAGAGATAAATTTTGCTCATATTCTACTAATTTAAATTACACATACACATACATATGTATAATCTTTATATTATAAAAAATGTATGTGTGTGTGTATATGACTGGTAAAAGTAACTAATAAATTGAAAATGTATAATATACACATTAAAATAAATAATATAATATTTAAAACATCAGATTAATTTATTGCTTAATAATGACTACTATTGAAACATGCAAACAATTAACTGCTTTCAAAGCCTGAAAGCGAATTAACAAGACAGCAAGTTTAATTTTTGAATTAAACATCTATAAATAGCATTATGGATAAAAATTTCACAAAAAATTGGATATTTTAAGAATTTTTAAATTGGTCAATTATTTTCATCTGTTACAAATTTGCACTATTCATACCAATATGAATCAATCCATCAATGATACCAATAGTTGCAGGTACAGCCTTATTCTGTCTTACTATTTCCTCCAATCTATAAGCGCACCTAAAAAAATAAATAAATAAAAATAAAATAACTGCAGATAAAATAGAAGACATCAGTTAAAAGTGTTTTATTCATTTTGTTAGGACAGATATAGTTACAATCTCATAAAGAAAATATAACTACTTAGTTCTTAAATAAGAATCTATATACAGACACCCAAACATAGATTCATATTTCAAAAGGAAATAGCTGTACTTGCTCGAATATGTGTTTGCATTTTGGTTAGTTGGTGTTGTGTCCATTTAGAAGTCATATGACTTTTCAGGGAAAGACGGTTGCCACTGCTTCAAGAGGATGGATATTCTAAGATATTCATAATTTAGAAGCAGGAAGCAAGCAAAAGACAACCCTCAGGCTTGGGTTGCCACCTCCTAAGGTATCATTTGGGAATTTGGAGGACATTGCAACCAAAAACCTATTTTATATGCCCCAGTCACCATTAATACACACAGGGGATCTCTAGCTGACTCAAGTCTCAGTCCCGTAATCCTCCAGTTATAAGATTACAGCATTTACAAACTGAGCTACCGTTGCTCATACACATTTATATTTATATATATATATATATATGTATTCCATTTTTTATAAAACTGCTTGACAAGGAGAGAGTTCAACAGCTAGCAGTAATAACAATGCAGTTGGGCTGACATTGAAGAGAACGGCACAAGTCTAATTGAAACTTTATTCCAGAGCAGCTACAACAGGCATCTATTCTACTGAACGACAAAGGAAAAACCACAGAGATCACTTTGATCAAACAGAGGTGAACTGAAGAGCGACAACAGAAAGAAGTTTCCTACGGTTAAAAAAAACTTAATAAGCGAATTAAACGCAATATCAGCAAAAATGCGAAACCATTTGCCCCTGACAGCTGGGAAACGTGCTGAATAGACAGAAAGTTTACATTTTTAGGATAGAAAGCTTTGGGAAGAATGTTAAGTGGAAAATACTCCTTTGATTAAACTATTTAGAGGCTGGGAAAAAGATTTAAAGGAATTAGAATGGGAGAGAGGAGGTTTTTAAGGAAATATTAAAGTTAAATAATTTTGATATATTACATATATAATATATATATATATAAGATATTACAATTTAATTATATCTAAAATACCTTCTCCAATTTTTCTTTTTATAATTCAAAATACTCATTCCTTTTTTAAAAGCTTATGTCAACAGAATATGCCCTGTATAGAATCCCACAGGCTACTGGCAAAATGTGTTTTTAATATTATTTCTTTTATGTTAAGTTTGGAGTTTTCATTTCTCATGGTAGAAGTCATCCACAAGGCTTCTTCACTTGAGGCATCACTAAAACCTGGCAAATCTTGCACTTTTATTGTGTAGAAACTGAGTAAACGATTCTAGCTGCAGCTGGAAATAGTTTTTTCTTTTTTGTAGAAGCCATCCTATACTGTCTATTTGAATGGGTAGTTGAATATCCATTCATTTTTGAAAGGACCTCCCTTGAAAGAATTGATGCAAGAATATGGAATGATTGGACTTCTGATTGTTAAAATAACTCTCAGAGAGTAGTGTTAAGATCTGCTGACTCCCCTGTAAAATTTGTTTATACTATAACTATTAAGCTACTTTGTCAGTTAAGAAGATAGTCATCATTTTTGTGAGATATAATTGATTATGAAGAAGCTTTCATTATGTTGTATTAGAATCTGATTAATTAAATTTTCCATTCAGACCTTGGCAGCTAGATTTCCAATGTAATGTCTTTTTAAGTATTTCTTTTTTTTTTTTACTCTTAAAAAAGCAAGCTAAGAGCATTGGTAGTTATAAACAGATTTTACCCAAATGAGTGCAAGTGGAGAGAAAATTCTGAAATAAGAGTTGGCAAAATTTTATTGTGCTTTTTTCTTTAAAAAGAAAAAAGAGAGACAGAGATAAATAAAAACAGTCGTTACCATACTATCAAAGTTACTGTGCAATTTGGCAAAAAGAACAGCTAAAGTTTAAAGTTAAAATATTTTAAATGCACTAATATGCAAGCACAAAAATATATTCTCTTCATAGTATACTCTTCATTCCAATGCCAAAAAGGATGTTAAGAAAATACCTCAATTTTAAAGCTACATTAATAATTTATCCAATCCAAAATTTAACATATTTTTTAGCAATCTTCTATATCTTTAAAGAGAAATTACTGTATATCTAGCCTTGGACAAAATTTTGATAACTATTATATTTAGAACTAAAAAAGGCAAAATATAATTGTATTGCTACAAGAAAATTAAATTAAACAGTGAAATTTATCTCTAGTTTAAAAGTAAGATTATTTAACGAAATGTAATATTTGTTATAATTGTTTTAGTAATAAAACTGTTGTAGGTATTTAACATTTGTTGTAATTATAAAGCAACTGTTATCTATGTTAATATTACTTTAGAATTTAAAAAACATTAGATATCAGTATTACATACTTTAAATTTTCAGGATAAGGTAGCCCATGTGTTATAACAGTGCTTTCTAAAGCAACCACAGGTTTTTTACTGGACAAACCTTCTGCAACTTCTTTAGACACCTTAAAGATACCTGTAATACACAATTAAAAATAAATTTTTTCAAAAAAACACAACATATTAAAATTCTAAAACTAAAAGGAGTAATATTAATGTTAATAGACATTATCCAGAAAGTTAGGTTAGGGTGAACTTGTAGATAAGAATTATATATAATAGATATAATATAACATCATAAAAGATAAGAATTACATTCTATACCATCTATTTAAAAAACAATATTGTACCAGAAAGTTTCATTATCTGTGAATTCTCTATCTATCCACAAATACATGCATATTAATTTAAAATTAGTTAAAAACAACATTTATACATCTAACAAGAGTTGATTAAATATATGGTAAGAAAGATCAAAATTTTCTAAAAGAGTTCTTAAAATAACCTTGCAAATATTTTTCACAAATATTATGAATAGTTTTAATAGTTTGAAATCAATACTGGTTTTAAGCAATTGAAAATAATTAAATTCTTCTACACAATGAAAAATTTGTACTATAATAAAAACTGTGAAATTTATAGTCAAGAAAACCCAAAAAGAAAAAAACTATAACATAGAACTATGCTTTTTTAACCAATAATAATAATAAAAAAATGTATATAAATGAAATTTGGTTATTGATGCACTTTAACAGTTAGACATTACCTCCTCAACTACTCTACTAGTAAAGAAAATAATTTTTTTATTGCTTAACCTAAATGTATAGCTTCTTAATTTTTTAACAAGATGAAAAAATTAATATAATACCTCTAGGTAAAGTCTGTAAATGTCTGGATGTTTTTAAAAACTGGCTGGAAAACATACTTTGCAGAAATTTATACTTGAACATTGTCCCAGCTGGAATTAAAAAGCAAACATTAAATTATAATTTATACCCACTAAATTTAAGAAAAAAATGAACTCTAATAAAACAGTAATTATACGCTTTTGTATGTAAAATACATGCTCATTGTATAATCTGGCATTCCATGAATATTAAAAGACTAGTCAACAAAAACAGTAATTTTAAATTTCTGCTTTAAAAGGGAAAAAAAAACGATATCATACGATCTGTTTTAAAATTCATATATTTCCATTTATTTGTAATCACTTTTCTTATTAAATTTAACATTATTTATTTAATTATTTATTTATTTTTTACAAAATAGAAGTTAATAAATACACATGATATATAGAATGAAACATTCCAGAAGTACGATACACGAACATTGGAGTCGAGCATTTGATATTAAATTATTTTTGTTAATCTTCTACTCTCAATAAAATAAATAAACTAATCTTATTACCTTTAAAATGCTACAATACAACTGAGTTAAAATATGTTTTCTATCTAAATTGTATATAACAGAAAAATATAACAGGTCAGCAAAATTAACAGATACAAAACACTGCTAAATCTAAAATTGCAAAAGGTTTTCTTTAAGATCTACGATGTAACAGATAAAAAAGCAATTTTCACTTGAGTATCTTAAGCAAACTCAAATATCTACGGTTGAAACAAGCAGACGAAATTCAAAGTGTGTAAATACAGATGGAGCCTCCAGTTACGAACTGCGCTTGCGCTTGGTTGAAATAGGCAATCAGCTTGAGAATATGAGCTGTTAACCCATGTAAGCAGCCTTAGATAATCTTAATGTTTAACTGGATAAACAAAAATTAAGTTATCAGTTCCTTTGATTATCTGTTTGTGGACGTTTGATAATTTCTTATCTATCTGTAAATAATAAGAAAGGATTCAAGTTCCCATTTGGAAACGAAAGTATTGACCAAATAAAACGCCATAGCAATAAAAGCGGGGTAAATAAAAATTCAGTATAATTTGAACTAAATAAAAATTCATCATAATTTAACAAATATTTAAGTACTGTGTTTACTTATCATGGTAAAAATTAGGGGAGATTATTTTATTTAGGGATGGGCTTAATAATTTTCATGATTTTAATGCACTAAGCATGGAATGCTTCCCGAAATAAATTTTAAGATCTAAAAAACGCTTCCTCTGTTTTCAAACATTTTATCAGATAATTATATTTTTTCTGTAAAAGGATATTAGTATCAAATTCACATTTTGTTTAAATAGTTTTTACGCCTGGAGCAAATATTACATTGTAATTGTTTAAAAGTAAATAATAAGATATAGAAATATTATTAACTTACTAAAGTGGTATTAGAAGAGACTAACTATTCTTTAATGATTTACTGCTTAGTATATTTCAATACTTTATTATTTCTCAGTTACTAAGTTTAGATTTTACGCACTAGATGGCGACACTAATCATTCACTTAAATGTGGAGTAAATCGGAATATTGAAGACACCCTTCGTAAAATGTGTTTGTGGAGAAGAATAAAACGAAATCTTTTTTCTTAGAGAATGCTAGTGTATGTTAAAGATTTCGGATCTAATAAGTGTGTAGGTCGATTGGATTTTTTTTAGCGAGGATTCTCTAAATTTAAATATTAAAAAAAATAATGATAGTTCATTTTTATAATTAGATTGTGGGTTTACAGCAGTATATTGAAATATATTTTAAAAATATTTAATGAAATCAAATCCAGTTGTAACAACCAATATGTCATTATCAAAAGGTAGACAAACTTCGACATTGAAAGATACGTGCCATGTATTAAAGCAACTATTTAAGAACATAACTAAATTTTATTGGTTACTAGCATGCCTTGCCTACTAGATGATATATAATAGTGCATACTAATATAATAGTCCATAACTGTGATCTGGTAATGATTCCGGGTGATTTCACCTCCAAAAATGCAATGATCTTAAAAATATCCAATAAAAAATACTAAAACTGATAGTAATAAAACTGATTTTAAGTTTTCCTATATATGATTGATTAACTGCTTGGAGAAGATTTACAGCTTGAAAATTCGACTTTTGTTTATAGTGTGGATCAAACGGGGTTTAATCTGAGTTTGGTAAGGAATCTGTAAATGTAAGAAACTTCTTCTTTTGACCCAATAATAAAGACTAATTTTATGTTTTCACTTATATAACTGATTAACTTCTTGATGAGCAACTTAAAGCTTTTAAATATCAACTTTATTTCATAAATTATAATTGTACTGTAACACGAATCAAATATGTATTACGTTCATTGAAAGTATCCGAAAAGTAATATTCCCGCTAAAACAATGGAGTTTCTTGGTCAAATAATAGAAATGATATGTTCCTGGGGTGTTAGTTTAAAAATGATTCATTCCTTTGATAAATACCATTGCAGTATTACCTTACCAACATACTGGGGACAATTCATCTTCGTTCCAATAATACAGAACGCAGTTTATTAAGAGGTTTTTTTTAATATGTAACTAACGTGTAAATAAAAGTATTCCTTTCATAAAATATGTTTAATTGATTCAGTTATTGTTAAATATGAAAAGCGTGAGATATAGAAAATAATACTTTAATTTTAGAATCGCAGATAAAGAAAACTGCACTTGATTATATTTCTCAATAATTTTCAGACACGATGCAGTCATTTAACTGTCTAATCAGTGCCTTTATGATCTTATGAGAAAATGGCTCGTAGTCAGTAGTATATAGAGAAGTGAGTAAATCGGGGGTTGTAACCATCCATGAGGATTGCTGCATATACAGAAGCTGTTCGCACATTTTTTAGATGATTTTGGTTAGCGGTATTAAAAAATCATTTGTTTCAAAATAAATAACTGCAATTGTACTATGTTTTTAAAAGTTCAAATTATCGTCTGCAGTTTGAGAGGTTTGTTTTTATTCAAAATGGCGTTTTTAACGAAGCAGTAGTTCGAAGGCTATATTTATGCTCTTTCGAAGAGAAGTAATAATATTCTGCTATCCAAAAACGATGTAAGAGTCATGGTTTTCTAAAGCTTCGACAGTTAATATCCTCAAAAAGAAAGGAATAAACTTCAAAGTGGAGCCTCGAGTGGGACAAAAATTCTAAACAAGTATCCAAGGAAAAAAACGATCTTCGACTATAACAAAAGGTACGTTGTAATGTTAAAAGAAAAAACCCTCTAGTCAAAGGACAGTTGAAAATCATTAAACCGCTCAGTGTCCCCTGTAAACAAAATGATAAACATTGATTTAAATCTTAAGAAAGCGAAAAAAACCCATGTGCATCGTCTTTCTCTAAAGCATATCGCTGAACGCAGGACACGATGCCGAATTCTGTATGAGAAATATTTATCCAAAGAAAAATGAAAAAAAAGATGTCACAATAGATGAATCATGGGTGTATTTAAATGACTGCAACAAAAAAGTGTCGTTTATTAGCATGAAAGGGGAGAAAAAATATAAGTACATGGTTCAAAGAATCGAAAGAAAGTTTTTCTAAGGGATTAAGGATTGTTGCTGGTTTTTCATATATAATGGCAAATTAAAATTAAAGAGAGTTGAAAAATGTCAAGATTAACACCAAATACTACCAGAAAACTATTTTATCGCCAATTTTTTGGAATGAAATACCATTGCTTTACCCTCAGTGCCATCAATCTGTGGAATTCCATGAAGACAAAGCTATCAGTCCCACATCAAAATCCACTATAAATTTCCTAAAAGAAATGGAACAAAAAACCGGTATCAAGGCCCATCACTGATAACCCTACTAAATCTCCCAATGTATCACCTATGGATTTTTGTGCTTTCGGGCTTTTAAAATCTGCATTATCCAAACGTCGTTCTACAACCCTTACAGGACTGGAAAGCTGTTCAGGAGGAATGGGATAGAATATCTCTTATATCTTATAGAATATCTCTTCTGACACTTCAAAAGGCATTATTATCCTAGAGATTACGGTGTCGCAAGATAGTTCAGAATAAGGGGTATCAAATAGAACATTTCAAACACAAGAATTTTATGTAATTTTGTTTTGTGACTACAATATACATCGTCTAAAGATATGCGAACAGCCTCTGTAAATATATGTGAGAGGGAAAAGTAAACAAATGTAGTTATTTTGTATAAAATTCCGAAGATGGTCCTTTAAGACGTATACTATCAGGTAAAACTTTCCGTAATCTGATAGTTCAAACCTGCCGCCGTAAATGTATAACCGAAAGCCCTCATCAAGGCCCGAGAAAATTCTCAGGGGTTTCAAATTTAAAGTGAAGGGCAAAATTTCCGCGTCTCTTTATATTCCCCTTTTTAACCACCAATGTAAACTGATCACTGGGGTTGCAGTTCCCGCCCTCGGAAAAGGAGTCTAACCAATTAAAATTTTAAAGTGCTTTATCCCTAGTGGCCAGTTTAGGAAATTCCCGAAGAAAAAATAGATGCACGCTATCGGAGACAGATTTTTATACAGATCTCTACTTAGATTATGCAGATGTTTGCTTAGATTTCTACTGTTAGCTGATCTCTCAGTTTATCCAGTCCCTATATTGGGAAGTGGAAACTCTCCGATGCTCGGAAAATAAAGGCCTCTGGTAATTTGGTGTAAAGACAAAACACATCTAATACCAAATATACTGCTTATCACATAAACAGAAAAAAATAATAATTATTACGATTTGCAACAGTCAACAATAGATACAAAATAAGTTGGCCCACAAAAATTATGCAAAAGTGAAGAATGCCGCATAATTTACTGTTGTCCCTTTAATCTCTGATTTTAAGCACAATTTTTTACCAGTATTTTCAATTTATCTACAATTTTAAGAGTTAGTTTAACAGTCTGTAATCTTCTCATTCCTCTTTGTCTTCGTTGTGAGATCGAACAAACTTGTCAATCTCTTTATCTCACTATCTTTCGTTGTGAAATCAGACGAAGAATATTTAATGAAACGATAGATGAATTAGCGTTGTTCTCTAGTCTTATCCAGGCGCCCGCCACCGGCTCGTAATGGCTTTTTGGCTAGGTTTCTAACATTTCTTGCATGAACCATTACTTGCCATTACTTGCATGGATTTTCAATGATGACAATGCTCGTTTTTATTTTTTATTTTCTTTTTGTGTTTTGTCTTTAATATTTCCAAAAATCATAAAATCAACCAATAAATTAATAAAAAAAATTTAAATGTAAGAAAAAAATTTAAAATTTTTTAAATTCCGACCAATCATTATTCTCTCTTACTTTTCTCTATCTTTTTTGTTTTGTATTTTCATTGGGTTATTCCTTGAATTCCTTGAAATTCTATTGGTCAAATCCGTGAATTCTGTTTGACTCTCGCGGTTTCGGGTGAATCTTTTAGATTTCCAAAAGGTACCATTTCATCTCTCGTCGCTACAGAGTGTATACTAATTAGTATTACCCTGAAAAGGAAAGTACTAATTAGTATACACGGTGCGAAACACTAGATGGAATCTTACGAGAAAATAAGACTCCATCTAACGTTTCGCACAGTGTATACTAATTAGTCCTTTCCTTTTCGGGGTATTAACATTCTTATTGTATGATTGCAGGTACTTACCACAAAAGTCATCAGGTCTCACGTATTTCCCCTTTCCTACCTTTTAATGACCTGCTTCTCAAAATTACTCTTTTTCTAAATTTAAACTTAATAATACCTTACAGTTTTACTATGCTTACTTTTTACCTTTAGGATCGGAGATAAGGCCGCCTGGCTAAGGAGGCCCATAAATGTTCGTTTATATAGGTGGAGGTCGCTACAGAGTACTAGCCACAAAAATGATTTGTGTTTTCTACCCTTAAGCTTTCTAATCTCTAGATTATTGTGTCATGTACTTACTTTTCCCCCTCTACTATCTATTTCTTTTCTCTTAGTTGTTTTATATTTCTGGTCGTTGTCATTTTTTTTATGCTTACTGTTAGAAAACTCTGGATTAGGGGGCTTAGCCCATAGAATCCAGTTGCACCATCATCTTGAAGGTCTTGAAGACAGCGGAATCGAGCATTTACTCTTGCCAAGAATACGATATCTCGAAATAGTAAGGACACCAATTTTTCTCAACTTAGTTGAAACTCCATAGAGAATATTGAATTGTTCTCAAACGACTCAATTCTTATATAGACTCAAACAAAACGGTCAATCTAAATATTAATGATGTAGGAATTGTTCCCACCTTTCGTTTGTGTAATGCCCTCTGAAGGCAAAAAAGAAAAAGTAGAGATAGTTATTGTTCGACGGGGTGTCGGACAAAAGCGGCGGGTTGTATTTTTAGTTACGTGTAAAAGAAATAAATAGTGAAATTAAAGTGAATTTCATGTGTATGTGAAGTGTTTTGTGAACAGGGATAAATTTGTCCTTCATTAATAAGGCTTGAGTATTTTGTATTCAAGAAGTTTTCAAAGGAATGTTCTGATCAGAACGAAATAAAAATTTGAAATTTAGAGGCAGTATTACTGAGGTCTCCAGAAATTACATTAAAAACGGAGCAATTACTCCCGATGTTACCTAATTTTATTGACCGAGAAAGACGGTAAAAATTTTTCAAAGCAAAGACGGACTGTAAAAGAATTTTCGGTGGATGGACTTACAGTGCTTCACTTTAAAAGTCTGTGATGTAATAATAGATTTGTAATATAAATTATAGGGATATTTTATTACTAATATTATGTTGGTAATAATTGCTTGTTTGTAATCATGGCAAAGAACAGAAAAATTTTATCAATAGATAATTCCATTCAAGGTCTTTTTTTACTATTTTCTCAGTCGGTTGCATGTTGCCCACACAATTTCAATATATTGCCACATAATTCCTAAAATATTGCAATATAATTTATTATTAGGTCCTAAAAATAAGGAATAAGACTGTAAACGCCTCAGAAGAGTTCTACTCCTGATGTTCCGAGAGACACGTCTACATCAGCCTTCGACCTGATGAAGTGAAGTCGTTTCCTCACATTTCACCAAAAGACATCTTAATGAACCTGGTGATGAAGAGTGACTTTCCCGTACTAGACGACCATTGAAAATTAGAGCCTTATCGGTTGAATGCTTGATCTTTAGAGTTTATTTTCAGCTTTGGAATAATTTTCCAAGCCACAAAGGTAGGACAATGTCCCACATCGATAGATAACGCTTTACTTCATCAATGTTTAGTTATAAGCATGTGAGAGCAGTAAGGATACAGAGATGTCTGATCCCAGTTCAGGATGAACTGCCGAAATCTTTAGTTTTCCATGTAAATGTTAATATAGTGTTATGTAATAAGTTGCTAGGTGAATAAAATGTTAAAAAGTACAAGTCCATGTCCCTTTATTGCGTCTAAGGGCCGGTTTCACCTAAGTCGTTTACCAACTAATCGCGATTAATCTCTGTTTAAACGGAGAATTTCGTCCCACCATTCGTTGGCGCTACGGCTTAATCGTGATTAGCCGTTAAATGACTTTGGTGAGACCGACCCAAAGTGAAAGGTTAGTTTCTCAACGGAAAACAATACACGTAAATTAAAAGTTAAGTGAAACATTACCTATTTTATAAATAACGAAATGAAACAGTACTCTTAAAAAGATATGCTTACTGACAAAAGGTTCGTCAAAACATCAGAAAGTGGTTTAGAAATAAGCACCTTGATCAACTTAAAAACTTAGGGCAGGTGTCACCAAAATTGTTTTACGGATAACCTTGATTAGTTTATCTTAAACGGAGAATTGCGTTCCACCATGAGTTGGCGCAATGAGTCGTTTAACGTGGTTAGCCGTTAAACGACTTTGGTGAGACCAGCGCTTAGTAAATTTAAACATTATGTCAAATATTAAAAAAAGGATTAATTGGCAATGATAATTGCAAAAGACAGAACTGACTTTTAGGAAAAATAGAGGAACTTTATCCTGTCAAAGATCAAAAAGTACATTGACAGCTATTACTATAAAATCAGGTTCTTTGTTGCGACCTTTGCAAAGAATCTACTCTTTGGAATTAAGGGATAATATATCTGTTCCTATTTTAGTAGAGTTTTAAGCCTCCTTCGAACCTGGTAGTAAGGTGCTAAGCAATGAAGAAAACTGTAGCGGTCGCACCTAAAGTATTTTAATGTCATAATTTTTACCCCTGGTTTCTGTGGTAAATCCTTTTTTAACTCGAAAATAATGTGTAAAATTTCATTCTACAGTTGCTGCACCCTTTAAACTTGAAGTTTTTGAAGACAGCCGGTAATTGTGTAATTATATCTCTCTTAGAATTTTTAGAACTAGGTAGTCAGTTTTAATGTAAAATGTTCGGATAAGTAAGATCGTTAGTTCCAAGTATAACTGGTTTGATGTGGTCAAGAGAATTCGTCTTGTCATACGAGCAGAGCAACCTAAGTTAGAGACGATTTCCAACACATGTTAAATACACCTGCTACGTGGAAAATCGAACAGGAAAATATGAAACTGAAATTACCAATTTTCTTAAAATCTAAATTATAATTTCCATCAATCCAAATATATATTTCTTTCATTTTCTAAATTAACCGCTAGGAGACAGGAAGAGTTTGGTGGAGGTCCTCAATACTTGAAACTTTGGTTGTTCTTTGTACAACAAGTAGCTTACGTTTTTTCGATCTCAAACCCAGGAAAATAATAAAAATACTTCTTTCCCTGCTAGTATTGGCTAAGTGAGACTTTAAACAAAGTGCATAGTAAGATCCTGCTTAAGCGGCCTTATATGCAACCGTTCGTCGTAGATATATACTTCCAGTTTTAAAAATGTTTCAATAAGATAAGCATTTTTTATGATATCTTTAAATCTAAAAGTTCAATTTTACAAAAATTACGAAATCTAAATTTTTATATGTTCTCTCATTATCTATCATTATAATTAGTAAAATCTGAAACTGTGATACAAATAGCTCTATTTCCTTGTGACAAAAACTAAAATATTTAACTTCAAAATTTTTGATTTTTTTCTCCTTTAATCAGGGATTGGTTAATAGAATAATTGCAGTAGTTCGAGATTGAAATCAGATTGCAAAGTCCTTTTTACGGTGAAAGGGGAGGTTTACTTATTAGCAACGGGAATGTATCCTTAGTAAAGTGGATTTACATTGTTATTTTCCAGTAAGATAAATTAAATGCAATGCGAGATACAACACCGGTAAAGTTAAAGCCGTTTTCGAACACATGTTAAATTCATATGCGACAAGTGAAATCGAACAGGAAAATATGAAATTGAAAGTCCTCAATTTTTTAAAATCTGAGTTATATTTTCTATTAATCCAAATTTACATTTTCTTCATTCT
This sequence comes from Pardosa pseudoannulata, assembly GCA_032207245.1. Classification (NCBI taxonomy): domain Eukaryota; kingdom Metazoa; phylum Arthropoda; class Arachnida; order Araneae; family Lycosidae; genus Pardosa; species Pardosa pseudoannulata. Next base: position 84,087,475 of record CM063501.1, on the reverse strand, counting down.
GAGTTTGTTTCATACCCAGCTTTTGGCTTAAAGAGGAAAGTTGCAATCTGATTTCACCCTAAGTTCTATTAATTTATTATCCTACCCCCCCAAGCAATATATATATATATATATATATATATATATATATATATATATATATATAAATTTTCGCAAATTTTGAATTTAAATATCTTGGTCAACATTTATTTCAGAGAAATGGAACTTTTTTGAGCTACAGTTCTTAGGAGGAATTTTAGGTGTTGCTCAATACGACTAGGCGACCACCAGTTGTAAAACGGATTAGATTTGAGGATTGTCCAATTCAGCACAACTAGGTACACTTGAGAGAAGGTAGCAACTGATTGCTGTGGAATAAAATAAGTTTTTCTGCTCTGTTTAAAACACTCTGTCCTAGAAAAGGTTTGTGAGGGAAAGGGAGAAAAGACAGGTAGAGTCAGCTATCAAAACCGAACTGTGGTTTGTTGAAAGCAGCATGAAGTTGATCTTCAGCAAGAGTCAAATCCGCTCTGTACACATCAACTGCAAACCATGGTTTACAAGCCCCAAACTCAATTCAATTTTCTCAAATCCCATCTGTTCAGTATCTAGTAGCCGCCTAGCCTATAATGAAAAAAAAAGTATAAAAATTTAGATTTTTTTTTACTAAATTGAATTTATAAATTTAACAATGCCATGGAATGATTGCTTATCTTAATTGAAACACTTGTGTAACTAAAAGAATGTAGCTTCAACCAACGCTTGCTGAGAAAAAGGTCGGTCGACAACTTTAGTATGCATCCTGTAGAATATTGATATCGCTTTCGTCACAGTGTCAAGGATAATAGCTTGAAAAGAGGTAGATAGCTGACTGCTTTATAGACCTGTCCAATGAGCTGTCAATAGTGCCTTGATAAGTAGTCAGCCCCATTTGTTACCGGTCAGTTTATTTAAAAGAGAAAGTCCTAAATTTAACAGGCCAAACGATGGCCGATTGGTTAGGGTGCTGGCCTTCGGTACCGGAGTTCGTGGGTTCGAATCCCACAGTGGAATGGATGTTCGTAGACGTTCGGAATCGGCTTTAAGCTATAGGTCCCGGTCTCATTAACCATTGTGTGGTAAAAAGTAGACCGTAGTACCCCAAACCAAACCTAAATTTAACATACTTGGCATGTTTATTCTATCTTATACACCTCTTGTACCATAATAGAGTGAGTATAGGAAGAAAGCAACTTCTATACAAAACTGTCCTAAGGCTCACACCTCAGTTTGCTGTACCGGTTTGAAGATCAGCAGCAAACATTCATATTCAAAAGTTGCAAACAATGCAAAACAAAACATTTTGCAAGGTCAATTTGCTTGGTTCCCTGGTAACTTGCCAATGAACTAGTACATCGTGATACCAAAATGGATCCAAATAGGGCAGTCATCAAGAAATAGCAATTCTGTCGGACTATGATACCAAAGAATTTTCAAAACGCGAGAGCTACAATAGTCCTACATCTCTTTATTAAGTCTACTCCAATATAGTTTCACCGACGCTGAAGCCTCGATCCGAATTTTGAACACTAATTTATTTGAGTTTAATTTATTTAATAACAACTTTGCAAGTTTTTAAACTTCTTTAAACAAACAATAATAAAAGTAATTTTTTACCATAACTTTATAATTTTTTATGCCACAAGCCAACTAAAATCAGTATCTTAATGTGCCCTACACGTTTCACAAATCACTACTTTAGATATGGAGCTGCTGCTTTTTTGTGCCCCACGCTACTTCATCTCTGTGCTTTGTCTATATTTACTCTAATTTAGATAGTTATCTAAGTAAGGCTGGTTGCACACACAGCGGATTTTTTACCGGAGAATTTACGGCCACCGATTAACGAAATCAACGTTTACACACAGGGCGGGAAAATTTCCGTCGCCGTAGTCTTATACATTGTAAAACTTGTGCTGCTACAAAGCAGGACCCGCTCAATAGGGGCGAACAACCCCTACATTTGTCCGGGACGTCAAAATTCCGGCATTTTGGCTGCGAGTGTGAGAAAAATATTGATATGTCAAATACTCAACTAATCGAAATTTATTCATATCGATTTTTCTTTCGCTAAAAATTTACAATTCGTATTTATACTGTTTATGTTTAAATTCTAAAAATATTTACAATCCTTAATTCTATAAGAAACAGTTATGAAAAGCCGTATGTTTAATTAATAAGCAGAAATACGAAAATTTTTATAGTCGCGCACTATTCTGCAGACTGTTTTTATGAGAGCCAACTTCCATTTCACTGTTAAAAAGTAGTCTGTCACTGGGTGTATAGGTGAGAAAATATGGCTACCAAATTCATTTCTCTCTTTTTCTTCCAATTGGTCGAAATCGCTTCGAAATCTAAGGCAAATTTCATGCCAAGCTTTCCGAGTAGTGTTTTTGTCCTTAAAAGTTTCAAGAGTTTTATCCCATAAAACAGGTGTCTCTCTTGTAATAATGTAATCGGAATTTCATTATCAACAACGCTCGTGTTCACGGAAGTATTCCTATTCACAACGAAAGTCCAATGCAAATGGTAGGAAAAACTGCTATGTGTGCAAACGTTCACTGGGTCGCATAGACCTCTAGTTCGAGACGACGGATAAATTTACGCTGAGTTCCAGTGGAACCAGACGGCTGCAGAGCTACCGCCAACGGCAAATTAACCGATCGTTTTTTTCCCGTTTAATGCGAAAGCTCTAGTTTATTTCAACGGACTACTATTTTAATGGCGGCGATGGCAAATTTTCCGCTCGGAAAAATCCGCCGTGTGTGTAACCAGCCTAAATGGTATCAAAGGCATCAAAGGTGGTGATGCAACTAGACCATATGGTCCGAGCCCGTCAATCCAGAGGCTTCTGTCAGTAAGCACAAAAATGACAACGAGCGAAAAATAAACACATAAAAGAGCAAAGAGATAGAAGGGTGGATTCGTGAGTTCATAACACAAAACTAGAGAGTATAGAGTTTAGGGATAGAAAAACATAAAATATTTTTATGGCCAGTGACATCCGTACGAAAAAAGCCGAAAAAGTAAAATAATATTGAGCAAGATCGAGAAAATTAAAAATTATTGGAAAAAATAAAAATATGTTTTTAAAATAAATAAATTGTACTAAAAATCCAAAAAGGGCCTAAATAATAATTTTTAAACATAAAAATAATTTTTATTAACTTAGATTAGGTTTTATAAATTTTTGTTTATTGAAAAATAATGATCAGAAACGATAAAGTTAAAAATTTTGAAAAAATAAAAATAAATGTTTAAAAAATAAATGAATTGCATTAAATATCCGAAAAGGGCCTAAATGATGATAAATAAACGTAAAAAACAATTTTTATTAATTTTGAATAAGATTTAGAATTTTTGTCTTCGCCTGGGATAGAACCATACACCCGACGAGATCGGTGAAGTAAAGGGGCAACAATACACCTATATTGTCACCTTTCAATGAAATTTAACTGGTAGTAAAATAAGTTTCTTTTTAGAGTGAAAATCGGGCTAATGGGACTAAAGAGAAAAACTAATAAACGTCTTGTGACGCCTTCAATATTCACAAATGAGAGGTAACGTGAATAATGGATCACAGTCAAATATAAAATTGGAAATTTACTTTTATTCTTGATTAAATACGGCTATTTACAAAGGAATGTTAATTCCTAAATCATGTAGAACTGCAAAGGATGGTTGCCGGTAAAACTTCCTCACGACGATCACAGTCGAAAGAAAAACAAGAGATTTAATAATCTCTTACAAATGGGGAGGCTTTTCAGGGTGCAATCAAACCCAATTTATCCCCCGTTTGGTATCCGAGACTCTGCCGCTCCCTATATGAGCGGACTTTACGAATCTCCCGAACTAGCAAGCTGGCTCCGGTAACAAACGCGAAAGCCTTCACACGAGGTCAACACACCTACGTAAAAAATGACAAAAAGCCCTGAGTCTCAAAATTGTAGGTTTATTTATGTCTGGGGGGGTCAGTTAAGGTTCCGCCAATTGTTTTTTTGTTTCAGTTAAGATCCCAGTTACTTGAGAACTCCAGCTAAAGTTACAGTTATATTTTTTAGCTGAATTCTCATTCGCTGGCCGTCATTTCACGGAATATCCGAGCATTCATCAACGAGATCCATCAGGGGCGTATTCGTCTATTCAGTCCGATTGTCAAGATCTCCGACTCTGCGACGCCACGCTATTGTCCAGGTAAACATGTGCACACCGGTCAGCTGTTTTGGCGAGTGCTCGGACAAAGGGGAGTCTTCACAGTCTTATCTAAGGTATAAATAATAATCCCATCAATTGTTATACAACATATTTTTGTAGACACAGTTAAAGAATATATTTTATAATAAAAAATAATTACTTCAGTGATAAGAGTATTCGAGATTTATCAGTGACTTCCCAAAAGACAGTGTATTGTCTTTTACTGACTTCTTCAGACAATAATATGTAAGTGAATCTATAATCTTTAGCGAGATCACAACTTGGAAATAGAGAGTGGTTGATTGAAATGTCAGTCCCATCTTCCTAGCTATAGGTTCAAAAACTTTTTAATTTTTCCAGTTCAAGAATTGTTACTTAAAAGTACAATTTGTATACTATCCCCTTCCGACAGAAGTCCTGGCTGCATTATAGGCATAGAGATTTCTTACCCGCTTACTTACTAAATTAGATTACTTAACCTGATTTGTGAATGACAAACCATTCCTTTATCCCCACAGTTACTGCTTTCACATCCTTGAACACACAGATAAACATCACCAGAACGAATTAGAATCATTCATCCTAAAAAAAAGGACGTTCTAACTATGATGAAAAAGTCTAAAAAAGAATTCCATGCTATGAAGAAATAAAGTCCAATCTCTCATCGAACGATCTCACTTAACGACATCATTTTCTACAAGCTCTCACTCTATTCAGTTTCAGGGCATTACATTCACTTTTCAACCAGTTCTCGAATTCTCTTGTGCACATAAGACGATAAAAAAAAATAAATAAAGCATAAAGAATTCAAAGAAAACTGATGGTCTGAATGAAGAGAGAGACTCTCCGTTCTCTCTTTAAAAGAAAAAAACAAAACAATAAGCTCACTTCTCTCTCAAATTAGGGGGCGGGGGACCCAACAAACCGCCCCCTTTCTCTCCCTGCCGCCCCTCTAATTCCCCCACCTCCCATGGTGCGGCGCTAAGGGCTGGCCGAAAATATTTTTGTGGAGTTTCGGTGGCTAGCATAGAGCACAGAGCGGCCGTTCGACCGTCTCTGTTAACGTCCTGGTTGATAGAGTAGTGTGAAAAGAAGCATTTTTGGTTCCGGGAAGAACCCGCGTGTCTTGGCATTAACTCATATATATACATATATAAATGCGCTTGTGGATCTCGGAGTAGAATTGAGAAGATGGGTGCGTCTGTGTTTGGGATAGGATTTTTCGCGATTTTACTGCAGGCCTGGATTTCGCTGGTATGCAGTCAACAAGGTAAGGCTGATTAATGTTTTTCTAACTAACCGTTGGGGTTTTAAACTGGGCTTATTAAAAATACGGTAAATGTTAAACGAAAGGAAAATAAATTATATTTAGATTTTGGAAATCTAATAAGTATTCTTAAAAAATCGATTGTTCCATTAAAAAATTCATGACTTTTGGGTTGTTTTGAAATTTGAATTTGTTGAGCTTAAATATTTCAAAGCAATTTTGAATTTTTTCTACTGTTTATTAGTAACAATTCGTGATTCAACATGCAAATACATGTTGTAAATAGAATCATACATTTTTTTCTTAGAAAATTCTTTTTCCATTCCAGACTTTTAATTTTTAAAATTCTTGACATTTATATTTTATTGTTTCGACGAAACATGTAAAATTAGTTCTTTTAACATGTGGTTGAGTTTTAAACTAAGTTTTACTAAAAAACTGTAAAATCTAAACGAAAATGCAATAAACTAATTTAGAACCAACAAAAAGAAAAGCACGTTTAAAAAACTCACTTCTTTTAAAAATTTGGAACTTTTTGGATGCTTTTTTAATTAATACAAGATAAATATATTGCTTTTGTGATCTAATTTACAACATATTTTGTCTTTAACTGATGAAAACTTTCTCTGCAATGCACGATTATTTCCTCTTAAAGCCGCTTTTGAAATATTTTGTCGAACTGAAATATTTCACAGCAATTTTGAATTTTTTCTACTGTTATTTATGTAACAATACGAGATTCAACATGCAAATACACATTAGAAATATAAACATATATTTTTTCTTAGATAATAAATTGTTTTTCCATTGCAGACTTTTAATTTTAAAATTCTTGACATTTATATTTTATTGTTTCTACAAAATGTGTAAAATTATTTCTTTTAACATGTGGATGAAGCGTTAAACTAAGTTTTACTAAAAAATGGTAAAACCTAAATAAAAATGCAATAAACTAATTTAGAACCAACAAAAAGAAAAGCACGTTTAAAAAACTAATTTCTTTTAAAAATTTGGAACTTTTTGGATGCTTTTTTAATTAATACAAGATAAATATATTGCTTTTGTGATCTAATATACGATAATTTTGTCTTTAACTGATGAAAACTTTCTCTGCAATGCACATTTTTTTCCGCTTCAAGTTCCTTTGGAAATATTTTGTTAAGCTTAAATATTTCAAAGCAATTTTGAATTTTTTCTACTGTTTATTAGTAACAATTGGAGATTCAACATGCAAATACATGTTAATAAAAAGAAACGTACATTTTTTCTTAGATTTTTTTTTCATTCCAGATTTTAATTTTAAAGTTCTTGACATTTGTATTTTGTGTCTTCAAAATGTGTAAAATTATTTTTTTAACATGTGGTTGGAGTGTTAAACTAAGTTTTACAAAAAAATGATAAAACCTAAACGAAAATGCAATAAACTAATTTTAAACCAAGAAGAAATAAGCACGTTTAAAACACCCACTTCTTTTAAAAAATTGTAACGTCTAAGTTTTTTTAATTAATACAAGATAAATTTATTGCTTTTGTGATCTAATATACAATATATTTTGTCTTGAACTATTGAAAACTTTCTCTGCAATGCATGATTATTTCCGCTTAAAGCTTCTTTGGAAATATTTTGTTGAACTTAAATATTTCAAGGCAATTTTGAACTTTTTCTTCTGTTTTTTAAGTAACAGTTCGTGATTCAACACGCAAATACATGCTATAAATAGAAACATACATTTTTTCTCAGATAATAAATTCTTTTTCCATTGCAGACTTTTAATTTTAAAATTCGTGACATTTATATTCTATTGTTTCTACAAAATGTGTAACATTATTTCTTTTAACATATGGGTGGAGCGTTAAACTAAATTTTACTAAAAAAGATAAAACCTAAACGAAAATACAATAAACTAATTTAAAACCAAGAAAAAAAAGCACGTTAAAAACACCCACTTTTTTTAAAAATTTGTAACGTTATGGATGCTTTTTTAATTAGTAAAAGATAAATGTATTGATTTTATGCAGAAATTGTATTCTAGCACAGTGGTGCGCAAACTAGGGGTCGCCAAATTTTTATGAAATACATTATCCCTGCATGCTGCATACCATATAGTGTAAATATAAAGAGTGAAGCGCCGTCACTGAAAAGTTAAAGAAACATTTTTCGAGAAGATTCGAGGATTTTCCTGAAAACGATCTTGGTTGGATTCGTGATCCATTTTCCTTTGACATATGCAGTTCAACTCTTCAAATTAGTAAGAAAGAGCTATTGATAGATCTAATTAGTGATTATACTCTTCGAAATTAATTTAAGACTCAGCCTTGCCAAAAATTTTGGCTATCCGTGGAGAAACAATATCCCGTTTAATGCAAGAATGCCATCAGAGTGTTAATATAATTTGTATCAACGTATTTATGTAAAACTGGATTTAGGAAACTAGTTTCAATAAAAACTAAATACCGCTCGCATTTAAACCCTGAAGATGATATGCCAATTGCAATTAGCAACATACATCCAAACATCGATGAGATAATTAGAAACTTGCAGCCACATAGATCTCATTAAAGGGCAATTTACTGATTTTTGTGTTATACAAAAAGTATTTTCTTAAAATTATAAATAAAATTAATATGAGTCAAATATGATGATGTTTTTATTCGATGAAACGAAAGAAATGCATGAATATACATCGTATTTGTGAATATTTATCTCTAGGGGTTGCCAAAAATTTTGTCTCTACAAAAGGGGTCGCAGTCGAAAAAAGCTTGCGCACCACTGTTCTAGCATACCAAACTCTGATCTCCGTCACTTTATGTCTTTAACAGTTGACAATTTTCTCTTCAATATACTATTTTGTCTACTTACAAGTTATATTTTACTAAACTCAAATATTTCAAAGAAACTTTTAATTTCTTCCTGCTGTTTATTAGCAACAGTTCCTAATTCACCACAGAAATACAGGTTATAAATAGAAATATGTATTTTATTTTAATTATTTATTTTTCTTCTGCATTCCAGACTTTTAATTGAGATTTTTGATGTTTACATTTGATTGTTTCTATAATAGTAGTAAAATTGCTTTATTCTAATATGTAGTTTGAGCTTATTAAAAATATAGTAAAAGCTAAACGAAAGAAAATTGTGCACTAGAAAGTACTTATATAAAACATAGCATATGATTTTATTGAAAATTTCACGACTTTCTGGTTGCTTTTAAAATTGAATGAGTAAAAGATACTGCTGTATTTTCTTTAGAACGTTGTTGGCATTTTAAACTAAAAAACCCCCGGTAAAACCTATACGAGATTATTATAAGCTAATTTAGAGCCAAAAAAGCACGTTTAAGATTTCATTTCTCTTTTTGAAATTTTGGACAGTTTGATTGCTTTTTTAAAACAGCAAAAGATAAATAAATTGCTTTTATGTTGAATTTCTGATTTTCGTAATCTTATGCCTTTAACTGTTGACAATTTTCTGTGCAATGCAGAAATTTCTATCCCTCTTAAAGCTCCTTTGGAAGTATTTTACTAAAACTCAAATATTTCAAAGAAATTTTTAAATTCTTCTGTATGTTGGTAATAGTTCATTATTCAACATGCAAATAGGCAGTTTATAAATACAAATATTTATTTTGTCTTAGAAAATTCTTTATTAATTCCAGACTTTTAATTCGTGTTCTTAAATTCATATTTGATTGTTTCTTCAAAAGAAGTAAAACTTAACAAAAAAAAATGAAAAAGGAAAAAAAGGAAAAAAAAAACATGTTAGGGTTTTAAAATGGGTTTACTGAAAACACGAATGAACGAATAATAAATTAATTTAGAATTAACAAATGCGCTTAAAAAACTCATTTCTCTTATGAAAATTTTGAACATTTTAAAATCAGTAACAGATAAATACATTATTTTTATTTCGAAACTGTGTTTTAGAATGTCAAATCCCCATTTAAACAACAGTGTATGTGTGTTCTTATTTCGACTATCGATAAATTAATGTAATATTGCTACAATTAAAAAAATATTACCAGCTTTCAATAGTTTTTTCAAATTTAATATTTTTAATTAGTAAATATATTTTGTTTTAAGATAAAAAAATCTGTAGTATAAAAATATAATATTGCTTAATTATATTTAATGTAATATTTCTACAATTAAAAAAATATTATCAGCTTTTGATAGTATTTTCAAATTTAGTATTTTCAATTACTAAATATATTTTGTTTTAAAATAAAAAATATGTAATATAAAAATATAATATTGCTTAACTATAATATTGCTTAATTATATTTAATGTAATATTGCTACAATTGTAAAAATATTATCAGCTTTTAATAGTATTTTCAAATTTAATATTTTCAGTAAGTAAATATATTTTGTTTTAAAATAAAAATATGTAGTATATAAATATATGAAATATAAAAAGTATATACTTGACAGTACAAAAGTTTTTAAAAATTTTTGAGACATCATTTGCTATACGTAAAGTAAAGTGTTTCAAGTTCTAATTAACTCATGAATTTTAATTTTATATTAAATTGATTATAGATGTATGCTCTATAGGAAGAAGTAATTACACTATAAATTTAACATCAATAACTATTTTAAAAATTAATTCAAAATTTAAAAAACAATAAATATACAATTTTGAGTTTCATTTTAATCAAAACTTTCTTGAAAATATAAAACTTTTCACAGAATATTAATTTATTCTATAGATAACAAACACATTTTCAAATATAAAAATTTTAAGCAGATAGATTGAATAGACTTTTTTTAGATCTTACAGATAGTGGTGAAAATTATAGTTTTGAGTATAGCCTTTAAAGTTAAAATAATGAAAAAGTGGCATACAATAAGCTTAATTTCCTCAAAATCCTCCAGATGCATAAAAAGTCCTCTAGATAACATTAGGTCATTTTTTAAAAGAAAAAATATAAAAATTTTCATTTTTATATTTTTTCTTTTCTTTTAGCCTGCCTGGCTTTTAAAGTTTCAAGATTAACTCGTTTTCCAGGAAACTTTACACGGGTTACATAGATTCCCAGAATGTAAAAAAACTCCAAATATATCATATATCTAAACATTATTTTATTTAACTCGCGATCTACTGCGAATTTTTAAAAGCGGATTTAAAAAAAAATGTTCAGAAACAAATGAAGAAATATAAGTAGTTTAAAAAACAAATTAAATTTTTTGAACGTTTAAAACGCTTGAGACTCCTTGACTGTTGTCATTATTCTCTGTACTGCATTATATTTTCTTACTTAACCCCTTGAGGACCACACGTAAATGTCGTAAAAACGTAAATACTAGTCGACCGTTGTGAAAACCGTTGCCATTTAACGCTATCTAGTAATTAAAACTAGCTTTTAAAATTAAAATAAAACTCTCAGATCTCCTATTATGCATATGCGACGTTGGTCTCTCAATATCAACAGGAGATTATCGGGTAGAGTGACGTTGGACTGATAAGATTGAGATTGCTACGTTGCGTATACGAGACGTTGGTAGCGAACGGGTTAAAAAACGTTGTGTAACTGCCGTATTAGATTCCTCCCGATCTATGTTAAGTAAAATTCCCACTGATATTTAGAAAATTCTTTAAAATAAATTATAATTCGTGATAGAACAGTGAATTCTTTAGAATGCCATATTTTCTCTTTTCTGTTTAATTTATTTAAATGCTTTTATTTAAGGTTTAAACAGAGTATACCGAAATTTCTCCCAAATAATTTAAAATTAAATATATTTTTCCTGGTGTTCCTCAAAAACAGGTAAGATAACATCCTAGAGAATTTGTTGCTCTATCATATGATATAATTTGTTTAAAGAATTCTTAAAATGTGAGGTGGCCAGGTAGAATTTTATTTTTACCATAGGTTAACATGGACCCAACTTCATTTCAAACCAAACTCGAATAAAAAAGAAAAATTATCATTAAGGAATATTAATGGTGTTTTTATTTTAAGAAAAATCCTTTTTAGTTAACACGTTTGTTGCCTTTAATGCACCAGCACGTGATCAACATACAGGATAATGCGTATATGACAATAGGTTCGCAGCGAAGGTGTTAAGATTCCTAACATCTTTATTTGATTGGTTGTTCAAAAACTAAATAACTGTTTTTTTAGTATACGT
>CM063501.1:83980864-84068364 GCA_032207245.1 Pardosa pseudoannulata | reverse complement strand
TTAGAAAAAAAATAGAAAGCTAATAAATAGCCACAAACAAAAATAATAGTCCAACAACATCTGTAGAAAGGAAAATGGAAAATTGCAAGGAAATTTCTATTTTGCCAATTATTATGATTCTGTTATATGAGTATACATATTTATATTAAATGTAATTATTTAATAAAAAGTATCTAAAGTAAAATTTTTCTATCTTGGTTAGAAAAATAATAAAAATTTAAAATGATTTATATTTTATATATATATATATATATATATATATATATATATATATATATATATATATATATATTACTTGTTTTCATAAACTTAAGAAATGTAAACTAAAGACCTAAAATTGATGTATTTGCCGATTTATTTTTACACCAATGAGAAAATACCAAGGAACAATTAAAAATATTAAACTCGTGACATGCATAAAATATTAAGTAATTTCATTTTGCATTTCTATCCTATCAACGAAATAGATTTTCAGTCCAAAAAAATAATGAAATTAAATTAAAAAGAAAGAAATGTAAAAATAAATCGATGAAATGAAATGTTTATATCTTATTAAAAGAAGCAAAATAAAGTTTAGAACACATTTTAAACACTGTCACTGTCACTTAAAAATTTGAATTATTTTAGAAAATTCTTAAAAGAAAAAATAAATCAAAATATGCTAAAATATATATGCATGAAGCCCAAATGAAATAAAAGACGTTCTATGTCCATCATGTTTTTGACCTCAGATCAATTTGACTTGCTTAAAACCTTGTCCAGGTTTACCTGAACCAACATGCAAAATTTCATCAAGATCGGTCTATACATTTAAGAATGTATAGTGAACATGAACATAACAATCCATACAAAGCATTTTAGAGATATAGATTTTCGAGTGGTATTGTGAATCCGGAGGAAGTCACTAAATTACCGATAGGGGAAAAATCTATAAAAAAAAACCCTATTTTTTTTTATTGGTTGCGTTGACATGACGGTCATAAGCAGCGGGAAGCTTACAAGCACTGATACCATCATTGTTCATAAACAAGATACGGTGGAAAATCATTTTTGGGGAAGCAGAAGGAGGGTGGGGAGTGACATCGTAGGGAGTTCAGCGTCCCGATTTTCGCCAGCTCCTTTAGTTACGGGGTTGCCAAGACAGTGGAAATTTCTCGCCAAGAGAATAAAAGAGGGGAAAACAAAATTTCAAAAATCCTAATTGCGTGTTTTATTTTTATAACATTGAATCTACATCTTGAAGATTGCATTTATATAAAAGTGAAAAGTAAAGTAATCTAAACGTCGCAGTTTTAGAAAAAATATCCCGGCATCAGACATTTTAAATACCTCTTTTTTCGACTAAAATTTTTAAATGCCCCGGATTTTTAAGGACGTACTCTTTTATTATTAATTGTGTCATTTATTTTACATGTAGAAATATAAGAACCATGCTTTTCACATCTGTTTTTAATAATTGAAGAAGAGTAATTTTCTTCGGAAAGCGCAAAAATATAGCCTTCGATCCATTGTTTCTTTTCTATTGATATCTTAAAGCACAGAATACTTTGAATGCTAAAAGCGATATTTTAACCATATTCCTATTCGATTTCAGTCACTTTTTTTATTTCTATATTTAAGTTTATGGAGCGAGTCAAAATCATTACAAAAATATGTAAACACTCTCTGTATTTGTACAGCAAATTGTTTTCTTCTGACATTCTTCGTCAGTTATAATGTAACAGACGATTTACTATCTTGTAATTATGTAGTATTGCATCTCCGTTTAACTATGCCTGATTTTTATAAAACCTTGTCTTCACTAATTTTGAGTGAGATTCAAATTTCTTTTCGGGGATAAAGCTACAAACAGCCCAGTGTCACCATACTCTGTTACTATGAATCCATGATTTTTTTATAGCATTTAATCGATGATTATCTGTAATCGGTTATAAGTGAGGCAGGATCTGAATTATTTTGTGATCGAAAATCTGATATTTTTTTATAAATTAATGCATAGCATTATTAATTATTAATTATCAGTCTCAATAATATTTTTAACTGTAAGTTAATTCTTATTTTTATAGCATTTAATCGATGATTATCTCTAATCGGTTACAAGTGAGGCAGAATCTGAATTATTTTGTGATCGAAAATCGTTTTTTTTTATAAATTAATGCATAGCACCATTAATTATTAATTATTAGTCTAAATAATATTTTTTAACTTTAAGTTAATTCTTATTATTTAATTCATATGAAAATTATCAACAATCATTATAAAAATTATTTTAGTACTTAAAAAACAAAATCTGATATCTTTAATTTTCAATTTTGGCAACTGTTTGCATTGCGATCAAAATGATTTTTCTTCATGCTTGTTGTAGTATTTTTTATTCGTCGCCATTTCTTTTATTTCTTGCTTTATAATATGAAAATTTTAAGGATTATTATTGATTTTACAGACTATAAAAAAACATTAAGGTACGTATATTATTTTTCTTCTATTGGAGACGTTTCATTTTTAATTATGAAATCTTATTAGCTGACAATTCAAAATTTATTTAATATTCTTCTCTAATTCTATAACCGATCTGTATTATGTTTTTCTCAGAAGAATTAGATTTTATAAAATAAATTTGAGTTGAAATGATTAAAAAAATAAATAAAACGAAATACTGAATAGCAGCTTTTTTAAATATTTAACTTTTAACTGCATTCCTAAAATGAGCATAAAGTATGCTGCTACCTAAATAATATAAAACACTGCAATCAATAAGAAAATTTTATTTTTAATTGAAAAGTATTTTACTTAAAGCTAAGTCTTCCGACAGCATTTATTTAAAAATATAATTAACGTACTGCAAATTAAACAGCTATTTTTATGTTTTCACTTTATGTTCATCTATATAGAAACGGTTTAATTGCAGAATAAGATGACCCTGACATTCTGACTACAAATAACTACGTACTGCCAAGTTTATGCAATGATAATACTTTTTTTATTTCTTCGTGTAATCACCTTTGGTACTACTGAAAAATAGGGTGCCCCTTGATGAATTTGGCGAAATTATTGGCGATGTTTACTAAAACACAAAGATATTCCATCCAAACATTTTATTCTTTATTTTTTATTATATTTAAAATATGGATTTTTTTATTTTTTATTTATTTTTTTAAAGAGGGAATTTAATGGATGTAGAATGCGGCATTGTAATAGAATTATATACGTTTACTAAATTACAGTTATAGAACCATAAAACTTATTCATTTGGAATTAGTAAAGATCAAGTCCTCAGAACCCCAGCTTAAGTAACAAATTAGTGGCTTGCGAGAGAGCCTTGACCGTATCCCAGTTCGAGGGTCCCGCCGAACCAAGTTCAGTGAGCACGCCAAGCGTGGGCGATGTCACCAAATTCTAAAACCCAGTTTTCTGGCAAACCTTGCTCTAATTTTATTTTCTATTTTTTTTTTTTAATTTTCTATTCATCTTAAAATTTCAAACCTTTTTTTTTTGTTCAAAATATGCTTTGAAATTGGGTATAAACTTAACATAAAACGAAGCGCAAATTGTAAACATCACTTGGCGACAATTTGGCGATCATTCGTAGAAAAATAGAACCAAAACCATGGCGACCGGCCCCCGGAACTGGGATTCAACCCCTGTTTGTAACTGTTGTCATACACAGCGTAAAATTCTGTTAAAATTTTCTTGGGTTACTCTATTATGTGAGTGTGGTGTCCATTAAAAGTTTAATAGCTATTCTACCACCAATATTTTCTGTCTGGCACCAGTTACCTCTATAGAGTAATATATAACATTCATTCTGTAAATTAATCTGTACACCAATTTGATAATTAAATCAAGCAAAGGAATTCTAAAGTAGTTAATTATTTTATTACTATTATTTACATTCTTCTGGAAAAAGAATTTACGTTAGTACCCTTATTGTTAATATTTCATTTAGAAATATATTTTTTCTCTTAAAATCAAGCATCCAAATAAGACTTTAACCTTTTGAAAGGGGCTCTCTGAAAAACTAATTCATCTGTGGGACATATGCTGTCCCAGCCCCTCTGAAAAGATTAAACCCAGTGTAACAGTTAAAGTAAAATTATATATATATTTTTTAATTTTGTAATTTTTTAGATAATTGTTTCCAATGCTGCTAATGTGTCATGGAAATTATAATTTTTCTTTTGTTTAAATGATACTTCTCAAAATACTATATCGTTGTTTCAAAATATTGTTTCTAGAAAACGTGATGCTGAACTATAATGTTCGAGAATAGGTCATACTCGTTCCATTGAAACACTTGCTTCTAGGGGAGCCTGTCCTTACCTGCTAAGTGTGTAATGTCACCTATACTGTGAAACATATTCTCACGGAATGTCCTGCTTTCGCAAATCACCGGACATACTGTTTCGGAAAATACCATTAGTTGTTCTGAGTTACTTGATCCCACTCCACATGTTAATATTATTTTCTTTTTAGAAATAATTGGCTTCCCCCCTATATTTAATGCTAATGCTTTCACTCATTGATTTTCTCTTTCCCCGTGTTTGCTGTAGAGACTTGGTGTTTTAAAGACTATTTTACCTTTATCTTTTATAACATCTGTGTAACATTATCTTGCGTATGGCCGAATATGCCTGTTGTAATGTACTTACAACCACAAGACCAGTGTTCGGTTACAAGGGGAAAACACAGAAAGAATACAATACTTTATATTGAGATTCAGATATTTATTCTGTACATTCATTTACAAATAGATCCTTGGCTATCATATATCATAATCATCAATTATTTATGTCTTATATTTACACTATAATTATTACAATTCTCTTTATAAAGAACTATTACTTAGTAATAAGATTAAATTATCAACAGAGACCTAAGTTAAGTGACTGTAAATATTATTTTATCTTTACCTATATTAAAGGCATAGGGGAGCAGGTAGAGGCTTTCCTCATTCGGTGAGTCGGTCTGGGTGTTCGGACGCACGGGACGAGTCAGTGCTGGTGGATTCTTGTCCCACTTCTCTCGAATCCCGAATTCGACTCCTCTCCTTAACTTCATTTCCAAACTCCTCACCTGGGTTCCAACGCCCCTTTTTTCTTCCTTTCCAATCGCTTGTTTTCGGGAAATTTTCCCACATCTGCATCCCCTTCGGGAGTGCAGGTGGGCTCATTAAAGTAGCCCCTTTTGTGCAAGCTGACATTACTTTTTAGCCCCTGCTCCCATAACTCACGGTTACATCTCTGTGCGAGCTTGACCGTTACGCTGCCATTCCGTGATCTATACCTTCTCTGCAGGGGTCCCTAAACTAGACGTGCACAATTGGAGTCCTAAATTCCTCTAGGAAATCTCTCCCACGGCTGTGCATGCACGTGCAGACCACCGTGGGAAAGTACTTTGGTACAATGCCTTTTTAGGATTCAGTGCCAGAAAGCCCAATGCAATCAACAAACCAAAATATTTTAAAATTATAGTTTTCAAAATTTTACAAATTCATGATATGCATTTTATTTTCGCGCCTTCTCTCTCTCTCTCGCTCACTCACTCACTCAATGGTTGAACAGTAGAGAGCTGCTCTTCGGTACCGGACAGGTACCGGAGTTCGTGAGTTCGATCCCGCTGGTGGTATGGATGTTCGTAGCCGTTTGGAATATGCTTTAAGCAGTAGGTACCTGTCTCATTAGCAGTCGTGTAGCAAAACACTTGTGCTCCAAACAAAAACAAACCAATGCACTCACTCACTCTCTCTTTTTTTATGTTTTTTTCATACGTATAAGGACATTTTGCCTACCATATAATGTACATGATTTATTGAGTTACTTGATTATTATTTTTTCCTTTAGTATAAGCATAATAAAATTCGAACATAAAAGTTTTTGAATCGTAAACAATAATTTGTTTGTAGTTACAGTCTATTTTCATATTTTCTGAATGTTAATGGTTAGTAAATGGTTTGCCCGTATGCCAGTGAGTCCAAACGCTGTCTCCATGAAGCCTTCCGAAAACAATATCTGCATCCCAAGCTGCTTGAACCAGTTTCGTTGGATAATGTACTTTGTTTAATATTATTCATCTCTGATGAAAAATCAGTTTTTTTTTTTTTCATGTCATGTAGTTATTCTCGTAGCGCGAGCTGGTCAGTCACGAATCCGTGACAAGCGGAACACCGAAAGGGAGTTTCTCCTTCACTGCGGGTACGATTTATGGAGCTGGGAAGTCACACCTTATGCGAGAATAATTTAGATTAATGTTGCTTTAATTGGCGAACGGGCATATATCCTATTGGGTTGGAGAAAAACAAAGAAGGGGTTAAGTTAAGGGAAGCTCTCCTTTGGAAAGGAGTTGGATGTGTTTAGACTGGGAACTGCTACTACCAACAGTCACGCTGCTACATCCTTGGGATGTCTTGCAGCCAAGGAGATATAAAAAAAGAAAAAAAAATTTCGCCAAAATACAGATCACGTAATTACCTGGAAGTGCTGAGATTCTAATTTACGATAGGAGAAATTGGTGAGTTAATAACAGAGCATCGCACCTTATTATGCTGGGGATGGGCCATAAAAATGAAGGGGTGTTATGTATGCTAACTACGTCCCGACTGCAAGACTCAGTGCAAACGGAGAATAAGCTGATATACAAGAGAAAGATAAAAGCGGGACACGGATTCCACTGCATATCCAGTCGACATCCAAAGCGTCCAGTCAGTGTCAAAAGGATCTTCTAGATATCATCCACCGAACTATGGCCAAATGGTGCAGTGATGCTCTTCGTTACCAGAGTTCGCAGGTTCGAATCCGCTACTGGCATGAATGTTAGTAGATGTTCGGAATTGGCTTTAAGCAGTCTGTCCCGGTCTCATTAGTTCTTGTGAGCGATAAAAGAGACCGTAGAACTTCAAATCAGATATCATCCGGATGTCCGGTGGAACGTGTTTACTATCAGGAATGCTGTTTATATATAATTAGCTCCTCAAAAATGTTTTTAAGAACGAAATTTTGTTTAATGTAAGCATATGGTCATTATATATAAACTTTAAATAGACACACATAAATATATATATATATATATATATATATATACACATACATTTATTTATGATAGAGTTTGATGGCTTGAAAAACTATAATGCTATATAACTCACAGTGGAGTCTAGTAATGTGAGAGGCCAGGAAGACTTAAAAAAAATAAACAGTAGTTTTAAGATTTAATGAAAAATAAAATGAAACCTTTACATAAGAAAAGCATAATCTATAACATCGTCCATCGACTACATTCCTTCATACCGATAAGCACCGGGAAAAAAAACACTCTTAAGAGGAAGGGGGAAAAATAAAACTACGATCTCCCGTACGAAATGTCTTCAATTTATAGCTGCAGACAAACTTTGCATATTCTAGAAAACGGCGCTGCCAAATCTCCGATTCAAACATCATGACTGTTTCTGATTCAGCTAAAAGTACTTCTAAAACACTAAATTTACAAGTATGTTAAACTGCGACATTGAGAAAACAAAATTATGGTTAACAATTTACATATACATATATACATATACATGTATATATATATATATATATATATATATAAATAAATACATATGCCATATAATCAAGTAATGTAGAAGAGGAGATGCAGTAATGGTCAGTTAGTGTGATAAAGCAACAAGAGGCCGTTTCAGTTATGACAGATATTACCGCAATCCTAATCAGATAGATTTTCATTGCATTCTAGGGGCGGTTGAACTGTGGGATCGACTCGAAGAATCTAAACTCTAAGATTAATATAAGAAAAATCTATGGAAAATTCTTCTCCGACAGCGTGCAGATCCTTTGTATTCAAAATTTCGTAAACTGGCCGCCAGAGCTCTATAAAATTTTAATTTATTACACCCTTGCCTGTGAACTGTAGCAACAGTGGTCTGTTTAGAGTAAGGATTAAAAAGGGGAAAAGCTGGAACACGGAGTTTTCGTCGTTGACCATTGATTTGAAAACCTGTGAAAATAAATTTTCTCGAGCCGTAATGAGGACTTTTTGCTCTCATTACGGCATTTTCTAAATTTAGTTCACTTCCTTTTATGTATTGGTCACTAGATTTGTGTTGACACTATATTCCTTAAGGGGCCATCTTCGCGGTCTTAAAAAAAAAATATTTACTTTCGTTCGCAGATTTAGTTTACTTTTCTCTCTCTCTCTCTTTCTCTTTCACACACCTATATGTATAAACAAACATTGTGCATTGTTTACCAGTTAAGTTCTTAACCAGCTTTACCCGTACCACCATCTCGTGGATGTACCCATATTCTTATAATTACAAAAATAATTCGTAAGAGGTAAGCGTTCATATTCTGCCATTTTTAAATTAAAAAGTTTAAGTTTTATAGTATAACTCATTTTTTACAGTTTCATTTATTAAAAGTTCACACTCATGCTAAGATACCTAGCACAAATAGTTTTTGTTCTGTGTGATAAAAATTAAACAATATATTTAATTAGTTTTTTTTTTTTTTTTACAATTTGCTTCCGTTATGGGGGAACTTAAAAACCCAAATAAAAATGCTGGAATTAGGTGGCAACATGCCTTTTACATTTTTACTATTATACTTTTAGTATTTCTTCGACCTTACATGATGGGTACGCATGCACAATGTATTATACTTAAACTGTCGTCCAGTGACGACACATGAAAGTTTGGAATTCGAACATGTAAACGATACCATATAGAAAAAAAACTTCGAAAGCTGTATCAGCCAATAAATGCAAATCCGTATTTGGTTTGTAGCAATTTTAATCAATTTCTTGGCAGCACAAATAGCAAACTTTTATGGGAGTTAGTTGTATATGATCACAGCGATTAGTTGTATGTGAATGAATTCTCTGAACGTATTTTTGTTTCCATTAATAGCTTCCACCATTTTATGCAAATGGACATCATTAAGTCGACCAGTTTGCTAAGTACTTCGTAGGTAGAGTAGATTGGACAACAGTGTGAAAATCTAAATTCAGTATATGGAACATTTAGTTTTAGATATAGTTTGGCTTTTTTTTTTTTAGTCCTACTGTCAAATTTCTTCTCCAAGTTTATAAAAACATTCTTCCCAGAAATGGCATTCGAACCCGTGGAGTAGCCGTAATTTTTTAGTTGTCAATGCACAGGAAATAGATGAAATAAGGTTTTCATAAATTGTTAGTAAAGTAGTGATGTTTCAATGAATTAATAACTTAGGTGTAAGTGGCAACCAACACTGTGGTTGAAACTGACATTTTCACGTATACACACACTGCATATTCTCTGTGAATTGCAAGAATATCTGCGAATTCTACTATGTAGTTGAACCATCAGAATTAAAGAAAAGGTACTTCTTAGCCACGTTAGTATCTTTTTACTTTTAGATTAATTGGAATCGGATATCTAAACGTCACTTATATACACCCCTCACTAAATTTGTTGAATACGTTTGATCTTTCGCTGGATGGGTTAAAGCAATAAATATTTCTAGCGCACATTATCTTTTTCAAGTGCTAATATTCCACTTGATGGTTGGAAATATGAGAAAATTATAGATAAGCTTCCCGTATGATTAGGGAGTGGCAAGGTCATAAAAATAGCGGGATATTTTCGGGCGCTAACGATCATCACAGATGTCCATTAAATTCCAAGACGAATACAACAGCTGGATAGCCGTGGTTTGGGCCATTGGCTGCAATACTCAAAAACATTAGTGGGTACTTTAGAATTAGGTTACCTTATTTTTATATACCTTAAGTGTTTCTTTTGAAATGTAACTCATAAATATGAAGCGAAGTGACATTAAATTGTCTCAAAATACTATAGTAGATAAATATATTCCCTAAATGTGACTACACAGGGAAATATACCAATCTGGCTGTGTTAAAGGGAGTAAAAAGACAGTTATATTTTCAAAAAAATTGACACTGTAAATGTTTATATATCAAAGCCTTATCAAGCGTCAACATGTACGCGTTAGCTTCTAATTGTTTTTACTTGTGAAGAAATGCAGATTTTTCATGTTACAGCAAAAATTTTTAACAGATTTATTATAGTTCAGGTTGACTTTTGATAATACCTTTTAATTGGTTGAAATTTTTTCGCTATCACGCGAGAAATTCACTTATTCTTCCACCGGAAAAGGAATTGTAAACTCAATTTTCAGCCTTTACAACGCGTACATGTTGATGTGCTATAAAGCCTTTACATTATAAACGTATCTGCACATTTTGATACAATTACGTTTGCCATATCGCAGATGAAATATCAGTTATAGCGAATTAAATTATTTCCATAATGTCCTATGCTCATACTTAACTCTAAAATGGCTTTTCTCTGGGCTCGTGTTTATTAGCTTGGCCATATCTTACAAACTATCATAAAGACTTCATGAAATTTTGCACACCGATGTAAGTGCAATCAACAGGTGATTAACAATAAAAAAAAAATTAGATCGAATTTTTAAATTGTAGCTGCAATTGGCTGAGGGTTAAACTGTTGCTACTGAGCTTACTTAGCAGCAGGTTTAGACAACAAATTGTCATTCGCTTTGTTTCGCTATAAACGCTAACCGAAAGTCTACAACTGCTGAAGTGAGCACTTTCGCAAGCTGTTCGTTGGATTACTGACAAAGTAACAACGATAGAACTTGAAGAGCGTCGCATTTATGCATGTGAAATTTTTTTATAAACTTGGCAAACTTTTTACAGATACATTTCAATTGCTTGTCCAAGAATAAATACTGCAGGGTTTTTTTGTGTCGAATATAGTTTAGCAATTAATTTAAACGATTTCAAAAGGCTAGAATGTCGGTCGGTCGGTCGTAGTCTATTCATTGGGTAGAGCAGGGTTGTTTATCATGAATTTATATTACGTGATCAGCTGGTAAACAGTTTCATTGGGCCGAAAGATGGAAAACTCAAGGCAAAAAAAAAAAAGAGTCTTGAATGACATAACATGGCCATACATGGCTTCTTATTCACAGTTATTTGTCAAAGCACCAGACTAACGTTCGAGTCTGTAACTAAACGAAGATACCATGGGGAGGTTTTCACTTTTAGGAAGGGCGAAGAAGGAAATTAAGTGTCAGGAACCCCACTTCATAATGAGGCAAAAATCCTTATTTCATATATGTGTGTGTGTATAGAGGGCGAGGCTTTCACCGCCCTTCACCCATAGATCTTTCATCTTTAACACAGTGCACAGGAACGTTTTTAATCAAAGTCATTTTAAACAAGGTAATTGTACACATTATACAAGTCATTACACTATTTCATAAGATTACACATTATCTCATTTTTGTCATTTAATTACACATTTTCGTCCCAATTTTCCGAATGCAGATGAACCCGAATATATAGACAGTAACATGTATATATGCTTATGTGTGTGTCATACTTTACATGACTCCGGATATTAAAAGTAATCAATGTTAATAAACAATTTCATGAGTGTTAGCAGTTTAAAACATCGTATAATTTTAGAAAACGCCAAAGAACCCATGACTCGCCAAAGAAAGGGACTAATGGGCCAAATGTAGCCTTCCGAAACGCATCCAATCACCATTATTTAAAGCGCTTTCTTTTTGTTCCTGGCCTACCTGTCCGGTATGTGGTTCAAGGTCTCCGCGCAGGCACTTTTCTCTACCCCCACCATCCACTTCGCCCCTCTTCGTACCCTTGAAAGATAGTCGGTGCTCTCATCTAATGAAAGGGACAATGCTTGACCAATGATGCCTAGGTGAATACACTGCGGATTCTGTTTTTTTTCTATCCTCCCTGCTATCCTCCTCTTGTTTTTTTTTTCTTACGGTTTGTTATAAGGTTCTTTATTTAAGGAAATAGTGTTGGCCGGTAGTAAATGCGGTGAAACTTTTTCCCCCTTGTTTTGGCCCCAGTTTGCTGAAAACCTAATGAAACCTTGGGAACTTGCCTATTATTTTCTTTTCTTTGTGGTAGAGTCCCGTAATTTTCATCTACAGTTAAACAGAGGTGAAACATTGTTCAGTGATTTAAGATTTCGGATTTTTTTCCTTCTAGAATTTCTATTGTACGTATTATAATATAAAATTAAACCATGACATTTTTAACAAATATTGCCATACATATTTGTTAAAAATGGTATATATATATATATATATATATATATATATATATATATATATATATATATATATATATATATATATATATACATATATGTATATATGTATATATATGTATACATACATGTATATATATATATATGTATGTATGTATATATATACATACATACATATATATTTACATACATACACATACATGCATATATACATACATATACATACAAATACATACATATATACATATATATACATACATATATATACATACATGCATATATACATACATATACATATACATATACACACATACATACTTAAACATACACATACATGCATATACACACATACACATACATACATAAACATACACATACATGCATATACACACATACACATACATACATAAACATACACATACATGCATATACATACATATATAAGTACATACACATACGTACACACACATACATACATAAACATACACATACATACACATACATATATATATATATATATATATATATATATATATATATATATATATATATATATATATATATATATAATAGGTTCGTGAGTTCAAATCCCACTACTAGGAAATATTTCGTAGCCATTTGGAATCGAATTTAAGAAGTAGGCTCCGATGTCTTTGGGCCAAGTATGGAAAAATGTAGACCGTAGTGCTTCAAAACATACAAACCAACTTTTGGTAAGGTTTTGCTTTTATGTTGCTTAAAAATGCTCAGTATTTTTAAAACTTAACAATTTTAATTACACAATATTCAATTAATATTTAAACTTAAATCTGAGTATTTAATCCTATACTAAATATTCAATATTCCTATTATCTGTTTCAGTTGACTACAAGTTTAAACAATAGTTTTCTTACCTAGATGAGTAGAGAAGTTTTCATCAGTCAAAACATCAAAATGATATCTAAACTCAAGACACTTAGTACGCTACATTTATATAGCTGTGTAACAATTCAGAGATCTAACTCTCAGAATGCATTACACATATTACTAGCAAATAATATGGTAAGAGTTTTATTTCGTAAGAATTTAGAAAAAGTTCTGTAAAGAATACAAAAAGCAATTTAAACGAAAGTAAAATACAACAAGAGTAAATCTCAACAGGAGTCTATGACAGATAAATTAGAAAGCCATTAAAAATAAAATTAAACTCCTCTTTCGAAAGTAGAAGTGATTTCGGAAGAATTTAGAAAAGTTATGTAAAAAATACAAAGAACAATTTAAAGGATTATAAAAGACAACAAGAGTAATGTTCATCATGAAACAGGTTCTATAATACAAAAATTAGAATAGTGAAATTAAAAATGGAAGTAAACTTAAAAATTCAATAATAAAAAGGAAGTAATAGTTGATAAGTAAAAAAAATAAATTAATAATCTTAAAAAGGTGGGAGATTTCTGATAAACATATTAATAAGTTTAAAAAAAATCAGCGCTATTATAATATCAGAATTGTTGTACAAGTTTTAAAAAGATATCGAGAATGGTCTGTACAACATCTAAACAATATGATTGAATCTATCCTCTATAAAGAGGCGTCTAGATTACGTATTAAATAGGTATCCAATACATAACGCAAAAATTGTTTCCTATATACAGTGATCTGTCAAGTATTCCTGGGCGTAAAGGATAGCGATTAAAAGACGCAAAAGTGAAAGACGCGTATTAAATAGAAAAAAACAAAAGGGCTTTAAATCAAAGCCTCAATACAGTCAGTGAACTTATTAATAACTTCGTACATACTACATGTAAAATTTGTAAGGTCGACATGTCCGGTAAACACACCCTGATCGACTGTCCCATCTTTAATCAACATCGTCTCCATTATTTTAAATCTGCTACCCCAAATCAAATGTATTTTAAAAGCGTAGCCACATCCTGAACTTTTCACCTTTTTTGTAAGTCATTGGTTTATATCCTCATATCTGATAATATAATCACACCTCATTCCCTTTTTTAATTCTACATTCATTTATCTTAGTTTCTTTGGTTGCTTCATCGCTTCGTTTTTAAGTTTTAACCTTTGAAATTATTTTTAAAATATTTTGCTAATTAATGAGTTTTTGTGTTTTGCACAATATATCCCAGGAGGATGCAGTGCCATTAAGCTCCAACCAACCGACCATCGTACATACTACTGAATAAGAACACAAAAATTTATAATGCTTACATACCTACATTTCGTTTTACTCCTTTTACACTCTCAGGAAATAATTATTTCATATAAAATAATTTACGAAGTCTTATTTTAAGTTTTTAAAAAGAGTCTTCTTAAGTTCATCAAAAGGTTTAAAAGTATTTCATTCCGGAATTGAACTGAAAACAATCATGCAAGGTATTTAACGCTGCTGTGTAAATTGGGAGAACCTTTGCTGTATCTTTTTTATTACCTTCTCCTCCTGTTTGTCACCACCATTTATTTTAGCTGCGATGTTTCTAATTTCCCGCATCTGAGTTGTGATTAAATTTTCATCTGAATCAATGAATTAGTTGAAAGTAGGACTTGATGAACCTGACCTTTGAACTGAGAAAATTATATATAATCGTATAAGTGAGGTACTTTTTTTTTTAATGCCTTGCATATATGAATACGAAATGTATCAATGTTCATCTATTTTGTCAATGTTTTTCTATATACCTAGCGGGAAAAAAAGATAAATGATAGTAGTACATGTTTGGCCACTAATTGCTTTTAGATCTTTCCACGATTTAACATTAGTAACTGAAGTAAATATAGATTGATTTTTTTTAAACTGAAATGTTGAACGTATCAAATTTTTAATTTGAAAATATTTCTTTGTATGGAGTACAAAGAACTATTTTAAGGTCAAAAATACCTCTTCAACAGATTAGACAGGGTTTTATTTTAGTATTAGACGTCAAGGTTTTGAAATCTACAGTTGATTTGCCTATTTAAACACATTCAAAACCAGTATTAAATAGTAGGTCCCATTCTTGTGTATAAAATTTTACCGTAGAGCACAAAATTAAGCCAAAGTGTTCTTGATACCACATGATTCCCGTTTTACTTTATAACATTGATGCAAAGAATGTTGCGATGCATTTTATTCCTTTTCTATGAAATCCTTCGAAAAACATCTTTAAATGAATCCATAAAAAAATTGAATGGTTATGTCATTTGAAAAGACTTATGAATTCTTTTATATTTTGATAATAACCAAGGACCTAGCATATAGCCAGTCATGTGACGGGATCAGTAAAATTGTTAATTTTCCTAAATGTTAAAGTACCCTATAAGGCAGATAAAA
The DNA here is from genome assembly GCA_032207245.1 of Pardosa pseudoannulata. Classification (NCBI taxonomy): domain Eukaryota; kingdom Metazoa; phylum Arthropoda; class Arachnida; order Araneae; family Lycosidae; genus Pardosa; species Pardosa pseudoannulata. The sequence goes on along the minus strand of CM063501.1, from coordinate 84,052,960 downwards.
AATTGTTTGTTTATTGGCTGAGAATTATCGGGTATATGCACAATAATTTGTTTATCTTCATATTCTTCCAAAGTCTCCCGGTACTGTGAATGCAGTTTAGAATCACGTTGAATTCATTTAGAAAGATAATTCAAAGTTTTCTTCGCTACGTCGAAATTATCGTTAAGTTCTTCCCAATTTTTTTTTTACCACACTAATTTATAGAAGTAAAGGAAAGAAATTATCATTTCTACCACACACTGGAGGTAGATAGAATTTGTTGTTAATACAGGCAACAAAATTTTCATTGCAACAAAAATAATCGATGATTAAATTTAAAATTATCCCATATGTACCTAATCTATTATTTAAGCCAAATATAAAAGAAATATATTTACGTAACATCTAAGTTCAGTGATAAAACGTATGAAAATAATGCAGACGATATTTAAATAATTTAAAATAATTAAATGAGAGGGTTAAAGGAATGACGTCATAATGCTAGAAAAAAAATGTTTTTTTTTACCTATTTATTATGTGACAAATTCATAAATTTAGTCGCCTGCTCTTAACCAGGGAAAATAGGGCTTGAATTAATGGCATTAAATGCTAGAAAAGGGGAAGGGGTGGATTTCGAACGTTGCTGACCCTAACTCATGAAGAATCCAATATGGATGCCTCTATCTGTTCCAGGTACAACCGCTTTATAAATTCGAGGACAGACGGACGATAACTTAGGTTATTATATATAGGGGATAGTATACGATTTGGCAAAAATATTTATACGAATTATCAAACAACACGCTATACGCTCTTAAATATGTTTTTCGCGCATATAATTATTTGCTCTGTATCCAGGGCCTTAACCCCTTCCGGTACGATTTAATAAGGAAAAACTGTGCGTGAAGTAACCATTTATTTTTTATTTAAAAAACTTGTTTCATTTTACAATTCTTACATATTCCTAATTAAAATCCACTTTTTACATAGTGTTAAATAATATCAGAAAAGGTATAATTAAGAAAATATCAAAGCAAAACATTAATAAGGTATACAGATAATAGTCTTCAAGCTAGTGGTACTTTTCAAAACAAAGTGCAAAGGAATACTGAATTGTTTACACCGCTAGGGAGTCTCACTTCTAATTTGACTCTTGTAACACACACGGCATTTCTTAGTAGGTTTTCTTTTATTCTGACTCATCAATTTGGCAGTGACTTGTACCAAGAAATTCTAAATAAACAATATGTAATAGTGACCTGGTATTTCCACAAGTAACAAAAGTCTTGCTAAATTCAGTATACTAGAAATTATAAACTAAATTAATTATCATATTTAACATTAACTTTAGTCGCATGACGAGTGTAGCTCGTCATTGTGCGGTATGGAATGAAAAACCAATGACGAGCTAGACTCGTCATTTTACCGGAACTAGTGCGTAGCAAGGGCGTACCGGGTTAACTAGGGCGTAGCAAGGTGGCCTTTGCCAAGGACGCAATAGTCATAGGGGCTCTGCACCGTGAGGAAAATTGGGTCCGAAAGAGGACGATTTGTTCCGAGTAGAAAGAAGGAAAAGTTGAAAAATAATTTTTTATTATAAAATCCATTGTGATTAATTTTTTTTTAAATTTTAATGCTTCTAGAGAATAAACATTTGTTGTAATGTACTTACAACACAAACACCAGTGTTCGTTCTCAAAGGGGAAACACAGTAAAATATATGGCATGGAATCTAATATTTAAACATCTAATTAAATATCTAATATTTAAACTAAAACATTTATTATGTACAATATTTACAAATTAATACATCACTTGTTTAGTTTTTAACATGACCTGCAATTATTTGATTTTGCTATTCATCAATACTCTTGAAATAGTATTCCTTATCAAAAGATTGTGAGACCCAAGGTAATAATTATGAATATTTTTAAGTTTACGTCCAGTAATTACAGGGGAGCAGGCTGGGGCTGTCAACAGACTGGACGTCGGTGCGGGCTGCGGCCGTTATTTTTGCTGGACGTCTATGCTGGCGTGCCGATGATAAGCATGCGGGTTCGGGAATCGATTGCTGGCCAGGGCTCTCTGGCTTGCTCACGGGATCTTGATGTCCAGCAACACATGAATGCCAACATCGAGTCATTTTCCCACTTTCTTTCCACACATTTACACTTGTCGATAAGCATGTAGAATTATGCAGAATACCTCTGAAAGCTGTAGAGAATACGTATCACCTTGCTAAATTCTATTCATCTTATTTTATCCTTTACCAATAGTCTAAAAGTACTATGGAAGTTATTAGTACTATTGCTTTTATTATTATTTTGTTATTAAACAGGTGGTTTTATTTTATAGTTATCATATCAGCTACTGAGAGACATTCTGTAACGTTAAATTTGTTCGTTCTATGCAGTCAATTGTTTTTACTTTCTCTAAAACTTGTTTTTGTTAACACTATAATCTCTATCCAAGGTATCTTAATCACTGTTAATAGCATAACCAAATGTCAATTCAATTTCATATTTACGTTGTTAACAAAGTCATAGTCTATACCAATTGCACTTCTAAATGTCTTTTTCCATTGTACTTGCAACTTATGCTCAATGTTAACAGGGGCTCCATTCGCGTGGCCAGTGTGATGATATGGCTTGTAAGGACTGTAAGGAGCTTGTAAGCTGCACCTAAATCCTTCTTGTAAATTTAGTCCACAGCTGTGTATGCACGTGCTGACTATCGTGGGAATGTACATCAGTAAAAATTCTTACAAAATGTTTACCAAACATTTTTAATATGCATTAATATAAATCCAGGTATTCTTTTTAAATTTTGAATTTATTAAAGTTATTAAAATTAAATTTAAATTTAGGAATTTTCTATTTTTTATGAAAATTCAACATGCAAATAAAAAATATTCCCCTAAAATAAGCTATTCAGTTTATCAGCAAATTAATTCCTTCAGAGTATTCAAAAATAGTCAAGTATTAATAAGGTAAAAATAGAAAAAAAGAATTAAAAATTAATACACTAAGAATATTTTAAGAATTAACAAAATATTTTGCTAGTTCATTCTGAATATATAATATAGAAAAAAAGACATGTTTACATATTTTCTCTCTATATTTGGTGGTATGGGAGCAGACCAGTTTTTTCCCACGGGTACTAATGTACCAAGTTACGGCCCTTCTGTATATCTCACGTTCGCATTGATTTTGTATGCTTATGTTACGTAAGTATCAACATCGTAAAACGATAGAAATAAAAAAGTAAAAATAACATTAATTTTGTTTTATTATTAGAGTTATAATGTATAAGTTGTTTTTAAATGAAATTATCAGAAATGCATTTAAAAACATCTCGTATTCATTTTTTATCCAAAAACTATTAAGGTATAATATCTGAAAATAATCTAATTTTTTCTATATTTCCATCAAAATATAACATTTCTTATGGTTTGAGTTGATAGATTTTTACAAAGATCATAAAATGTTCCATTAAATGCCATTAAGTAAAAATCATTTCAAATATCTAGATTTACTTTCGGAAGGAAAGTTTATTGATTAGCTTATTTTTTCCTTTACATCAAAAAACGTCCAGAATTCTTATTGAAGTTGGGGCATTTATGTACCAACTCAGAGGGTAAGTGCAAAAGCCAAACGACTATCCTCTTTTATATTTCATGACGGATGCCAATCTCTCATAACTTCAAAAGTATGAAATTTCCGAAGTTTCTAAATGTTGTTGTAAGATCGAAGATGGAATTAATTAGAGTTAACTCTACCACGGTGATTACGAAAGAAATATTTGATAAGACTGATGCTCAGTTTACAGATCTTCTTGCTCATACTCTTGGATTTTCTTATAAACTGTTATCAGCCAGTGATGGGGAGATAGGAAGATCCTTGCCAAACGGAACCTGGACGGGAATGGTTGGAATGGTGAAAAGTGGGGAAGCCGATTTTGCGATTGGTAGCTTATCGCTTTCGGAAGAAAGGTACCAGGTGATTGATTTCAGCTACCCGTTTAACAGAATAGCTATAACATTTGCTACAAGATGGCCAGAATTTACACCACAGCCCGAATCATTCCTCTGGCCATTTTCTTTTCATGTTTGGGCTTCAATGGTGGCAGTATTTTTTATAATGCCTGTTATATTTTATCTCTTGCTCAGTCTACGTGTTTCATACCAGAAGCTTGTTTTGATCACCCTGAGTACCATAGTGCGACAGTCAATGGATTTTCCTTATTCAGATGTCAGAGATTATATGCTCCTGTCCTGCTGGAAGCTGGGCATCATGTTTCTTGGATATAGTTATACTGCAGTTCTGTTATCTTTCCTGACAATTCCACCTCTAGAGGGTGTACGAACCATCCCCGAATTAGCAAAAGCTGTCCAGAATGGAAAATACCAATGCACGGGACTTCCTGGCTCGTTCGTACTTTTTGCTCTTCTTAAATCCTCCGATCCGAATTCCAGAATCATTGCCCAAAATATGATGCTGAACAACGGTTCTACGGATATTGATGGAGTACTCGGGGACTTAAAATCGCCTAAGAAACCCGCTTTTCTCATTGGAGAGGACTACGCTATTCCTTTCAGGGAAAAATACTTTATATCACGGGATGAGTTTTTCCCTGCTATGCGCGCTGTTGGATTAAGTAAAGATTTCTGTTGTAAAGCCCAGTTGGATCATGCGATCAGTTATGTGTGGTCTTCAGGTATTTATCAGAAGTTGATCAAAGATGCGGGATTTATTGAATCGTTGAAATTAAAATCATTTAAAGGAGAGGAAAATAACGAGAGGTCACTGACATTTAAAGACTTTGGAGGAGCCTTCATTTTAATGACGTTTGGACATTCTTTGGCAATGATAACTTTTGTATTGGAATATATCATACATAAGAAATACAAGCCTACTCCTTTAAATGAATGACATTCCAAAGAAGTAAATATTTGAGTTTGTATCACTGTATATTAATTTATATCATACAGAATTCCCTACTTTAGAAAGAGTAAAGTTTTGCCAGCACAATTGTCAAAAAAATCCTTACTAGCAGCACTATAACACTGTTATTTTTCAAATATCCTTCATTTTTATAGTGAAGTGCACACAAACATATATATATATATATATATATATATATATATATATATATATAAATGGCTGTTATTAGTTACTTGGATAAATGATAGATTAGCAATGTGAATAGTAGTAAGAATAAATAAAAAGATTATTTTGATGCAATGCTATCAAATAAGAGTACATCTTTATAATCTTCTCGTAATCTCAGAAATATATTTTGTTCCACGCCTTTAATGTACCCAATATATGCGTCTTGTTTACTATCAAACTTGTAAAAGTAAACCTGAAGCATTGAAAATCATTAAATCGTATTTCTTATCTACTTTACTTCTTAATTTCTCTATGCTTGCATTGTATTTTAGATAACGTCTTACTGTCAATAGAATAAAAATACGAGGCAGAAAAAATTCGAATAAGATTTATTTTCAACTTATTTTCATTGAGAATCACCACTGAATGTTTTTTAGTTATAATTTCGATGCTTCATCTCACGTGCATATATTGTGATATGGCTATTAATAATTATGTAAATCATTTGATATTTTTTCTCATTTTTAAAATTTATTAACTGGTAAATTGTTTTATAGATTACGTCGAATAACTAATTTGTCCTTCATTGATCCCATTTAGTAAAGTTCAAGAAGCAAATTGTTTTGTTTCTGTATTCACTTCTTCAACAAATGAGATATTAAGTTTGCAATCTCAGTTATCGAGAGCTCAATCAAATGTGAAGCTATATAATTAAACTTTGGTGAATAAGGGGTGTTATTAAACATAAATATGTTGAAAGTTAGTTTAAAATGTTTTCTATTACATAAATTAAGAGCCTCATATGAGGTTGAAATAAACGAGATGGTTAAGCCAATTAGTTACGAAACTTTGGTAACACACAAGAAACACACTATTTCAGAAAAATTCAATTAATTTACAATAATTTAACAAATTTTGTGCATTATAAAAGAGAGAATAAAGGGCACGAATAAATTGCTTTTGTCAATAAAAATTTCAGGTCAATTTTTGGATGAAAATGACATTTAAGACTTCCTAAGTGTGCTGTGATTTGGAGAAAGCACTACGGTTTACTCTTTTGCTACATGACGGCTAATGAGACATCAAAACGTGTGCATGTGAATGTAAACACGATAACTGTAAAACCCATTGATCTAGACGAGTAAAATTTACTAAACAGTTTTTTATGTCAAAATTGTTTTCAACCAAAAACAAGTAAAGTGCCTATTAATACACTCGATTTTATTCCTATAAACGAAGTGCGGCTTCTTATAATTCTAAAGTTATAAGAGTTTTTTAAAGGAGATTTAAGATTGTTAAATTTTTTTACGGTAATATTCATGAAATTATAACTTATAGTTCAGATATTTTCTATTTAATTAAACAGTTTGAGGACAGTATACTCTACTAAACATATATCCTGAATGTTCCTATGTATTTTTTAACTGTTTCTTTAAAAGAAAATTGAAAAAAATCCAGAAAAGTGTAATATTTAACAAGTATATAACATTTACCAAGTGTAATAGTTTAAAGACCTCTTAGCATATGCGAAGTTCTTCTAATTGGGTGTTTTAGTGAAGTATGCTGGAAAAAAATTTTTCTACACAAAATCGATATATCTATCCTAGGTCGCTTGGCTTTTGTTTATAGTATATGCGGTGTATTTTCTCTTTGATTGCATTTGTTTTTCAGTTTGTCCTAAATATCACTTCAAGAAAAATCGTTCTACAATAAGATGCCATGTATTCTCCTACAGACTTTTTAGGGATCACTATAAAATGCATGTCCGTCACATTCTGTAGATATTCTAGGTTTTACAGTCCAAACTAAATTTGCTCACCTTCACAGATATCTCCTCTATATTTGTCAGACTGACCTTTAAATCCCATCATTTTTCAAAACAAGTATTTTATCTTTTTAAAATCTATTTTGCATTATGTTTTTGTATTATATAATACATGTTATTTCCCAAAGGAGTGTATGTTATTTTTTTTTTTGTAAAATTATTTAAAAACTTCAATTTTCTTTATAACAATACCCTATAAAATAATAGCCTAAGTTATCTGTCCGTTTTTCCTCGAATTTATGAAGCGGTTGGACCTGAAATGGATAGAGGCATCCATATTGGATTCTTGATGAGTTAGTGTTAGCAAAATTCAAAGCGAGTAAAGTTTATCTTCCCTTAAACTATTGATCCGATTCTTAAATAAATTGGTATAAATATGCTTCATATCACAGCGAAAAATACTGTCGTATTTAAAACGTCCGAAATCCCCCCCCCCTTTCGAGCTTTTAATGTCATTATTTTAAGCCTTATTTTCCCCGGTTAAGAGCAGGTGATTAAATTTATCAATTTATCACATAATAAATAGGTAAAAATAAAAAAATTTTCTGGCATTATGACGTCATTCCTTTAACGCTCTCATTTAATCATTTCTTATTTTAAATTATATGTCTTCATTATTTTCATACGCTTTATCAATGAATAATTTTCTTTTATAATTTGGCTTAAATAATAGATTAGGTACATATGGGATAATTTTAAATTTAATCATCGATTACTTTTTGTTGCAATGAAATTTTTATCACCAGAATTAGCAACGAATTCTTTTCATAAAATCTAGGAGTCTATTTCACGGACAAATAAATATCTCGCCTTTAAATTATATATCTTTGAGTGATAAGTTTGCTCTTTTATGTGTTTGTTTTTTTATGCATAACCACACGGTTTCAATTGATTCGCTAAATTTTGGACATCTTTCATATATACCGCCAAATAATCACTGTCAATATTAAAACCTCTGCTGTCCATCCTATAATGATAACTTCGACGTAGCTAAGAAAACTTTGAAAATTGAAAAAAGTCCAAAAAAGTGTAACATTTAACAAGTATATAACATTTACCAAGTGTAATAGTTTAAAGACCTCTTAGCATATGCGAAGTTCTTCTAGTAGGATGTTTTAATGAGGTATGCTAGAAAAAAAATTTTTCTACACAAAATCGATATATCTATCATAGGTCGCTCGGCTTTTGTTTATAGTATATGCGGTGTATTTTCTCTTTGATTGCATTTGTTTTTCAGTTTGTCCTAAATATCACTTCAAGAAAAATCGTTTTACAATAAGATGCCATATATTCTCGTGCAGACTTCTTAGGGGATCACCATAAAATGCATGTCCGTCACATGCTGTAGATATTCTAGGTTTTACAGTTTAAACTAAATTTGCTCACTTTCACAGATATCTCCTCTATATTTGTCAGGCTGACCTTCGAATTTTGACCTTCAAATACCATAATTTTTCAAAACAAGTATTTTATCTTTTTTAAATCTATTTTGCATTATGTTTTTGTATTATATAATACATGTTACTTCCCAAAGGAGTGTATGATATTTTTTTTGTAAAAGTATTTAAAAACTTCAATGTTCTTTTTAACAATACCCTATAAAATAATAGCCTAAGTTATCTGCCCGTCTTTCCCCGATCTTATGAAGCGGTTGGACCTGGAAGGGATAGAGGCATCCATATTGGATTCTTGATGAGTTAGGGTTAGCAAAATTCAAAGCGAGTAAAGTTTATCTTCCCCTAAACTATCGATCCGATTCTAAAATAAATTGGTATAAATATGCTTCATATCACAGCGAAAAATACTGTCGTATTTAAAACGTTGGAAATTTCCCCCCCCCCTTTCGAGCTTTTAATGCCATTATTTTAAGCCTTATTTTCCCCGGTTAGGAGCAGGTGATTAAATTGATCAATTTGTCACATAACAAATAGGTAAAAATAAAAAAAATTTCTGGCATTATAACGTCATTCCTTTAACCATCTCATTTAATCGTTTCTTATTTTAAATTATATGTCTTCATTATTTTCATACGCTTTATCAATGAATAATTTTCTTTTATAATTTGGCTTAAATAATAGATTAGGTACATATGTGATAATTTTAAATTTAATCATCGATTATTTTTGTTGCAATGAAATTTTTATCACCGGTATTAACAACAAATTCTTTTCATAAAATCTAGGAGTCTATTTCACGGACTAAAAAATATCTAGCGTTTAAAACATATATCTTTGAAAATTAGGAAGTTTGTTCGTTTGTGTGTATGTTTTTTTATACATGACCACACTGTTTGCAATCGATTAGTTCAATTTTGGACATCATTCATATATACCGCCAAATAATCACTGTCAATATTAAAACCTCTGCTGTCCATCCTATAATGATAACTTCGACGTAGCTAAGAAAACTTTGAATTATCTTCCGAAATGAATTCAATGTGATTTTAAATTGCATTCATAGTATCGGGAGACTTTAGAGGAGTATGAAGATAAACATATTATTGAGAGTGTAATACATAATTCTCAGCCAAAAAAAAACAAACCAAAATTTTACCTGCCTCATAGCGTACTTTACAATTCTGAAAAATTGAAAATTTTACTGATCCCGTCATATGACGGGCTATATGCTAGTATAATAATAAACCCCTTTAATTAGGCTTTAAACTTGAACAAAGAATATTTTAATCTATTTCTAGAAATAAATAGTTCATTAAAGATTTAACTTGTTGTTGTTGTCCCACATCCCATAATGTTACTGGAATGTTACTTGAAAAAAGAAAGAAAAGTACAAAATGATGACATCCATAAGAGCTTCAGATACTACATAATGTTTACACTCATAATAAATGAACATTCTACTATTTCATTTATTTTTAACAATGTCGTGTCAAGTACAGTTTAAATTTTATTTCTAAAACTTTCTTTGGAAAATGAGAAGCAGCTGTAAATGCCACCAAACCTAAAAAAAAAAAACATGTACATTTCCTTTTTAAATTATATAAGAAAAGATGGACGAGAAACATTTTCGAGCCTGAAAAAAAATTTAAAAGCTGAGGTTTTATCTCGTTAGAACCAAAATAAAAGACTATCCACATATACGTCTTAGAATTTAAATCCGAGCAGAAACTTAATACTCTCTCATAAAAAGAATGCATCAAAAGATTAAGATGTTCCCAGCTATCCTTCTTTAGTCGCTTCTCTATTTTGTGTCCCCGAGGTTCGCAAAATAGGATTCTTAAAAGAAAAAAAAAAATTCGCTTCTGCATCCAATGTTCTGAAGACAGCTTTTTCTCCTATTAGCCTTTGAGCTCGCCGGTTTCTTTCACTCTAAAATCCGTCGGAAGTCTTTCATCGTGATGTTACTTTTATTTCTCCCCTTTTTTGACGTCGTAATTTCTTACCATACAGGCTTCTGATGCCCCGGGAAAGTTTCGCAGCTAAGCCCGGGTGGCGAATAGCCTACCATTTACCACCTTTGTTCAGTTGCTCTCTTACAGGTAGGTAGCTCTGTTATGCAATGCAGAAAAGGGCACCGTGCAAATCCCAAATAAACATGGCGTGGAATGTTTGTGATGGGAGGTCTTGTTCCAAGTATAACTTAGAAGTAAGACCTCCGGTAGAGAGCGACAATGGAGGATTAGGGTATTTTTGCTTGATCGGGGTGAAGATCGAAGAATTTATCCTCCTAGGTAGGAATGAGTAAGGGTGCAGAGGATTATTATCCTAAAAGCTATTGAAATATTTCGCCTCTAAAAGGGACATCAAAAGAGAACTTACCCATTAAGTTCCACTGGTGCTGTAAATCAAGAATAATATCGGTTTTTATCACCTAAGTGCTGCAGTGAAAAAAAAATTGTGTTCTTCGTAGAGCTCTGTCACCAGTTTGGTGGAGTGATCTAAAGTATTAGGATAAATATGCCCCACAATATCTGATCAATATCTGAGCCACTGAGTGGACTATAATATGTAGACGTTCTTTGCTAGTGATGTGAACATGGAGAACAATGAATGAATATCTCGAATAGGAAGTGTATATAGAAAAGAATATAGCCTGAGTAACTAGTGATTTTGAGGAGATTAGTTTCATGATTTAAGGAATACATCAGTTTTTAACTTACTAAACTTTCCTTCCAGACAGTTTTCTTTAACTTCGTCAGTTAATCCTATTGGAAGAATCTCTTCTTGTCCTTTAAATATACCCAGTGGCTTGCGGTCCATATGTGCAGAGTGTGCACTGCACACCCTGGCAAAATTATGAGACAATAATTTTCTACACCTATGTCTACCTATCTTTTTATGGTATATAATAAATATTATTTATAATACATTCAAATATTATGCTGCTTTGCTTGCTTGTATTCCCTCTGTGCGTGCGGTACTAGGTGCTGCACCACGTAGCGCGTTCAAAAGCAAACGAACATAGGAAGTTCTGATGTGTACGCATTGCGCACTAAATTGAAAATCACGCTTTATATGTATGGGCTACTGGAGAAGAACAGCATACTATGGCACTGAGGCAAGTGCAGCTATTTTTTCTGCACTTGGCATTCAGAATCATCCGAAGGTACGGTTTATTAAGCGTTGTATTAGAGCGGGGACTTGCGTGCTGAAGCGCTTTTGGTTTTTACACTGATTAACTGGCCATACGATTTTGCAGACGGTTAATGTTTAAATTTATATATTGTAAGATTTTGTTTTCATGGAAATATAAAAGAAGTATTTCATCAATATAAAGTGAACTGTTTTAGTGTGGTAAATTAATTTCGGTGATGTATTCTATTTATTGAAATAATTAGCTGAAAAACAATGTTTTGTTTTAAAGAAACGAATTTTAACAGAACAGTCCAAATTTTAACATTCATAGTGTCTTACAGACAGTATATAAGTTGTATTTTGTAACACCATATCCCTGGTTTTGTTTTTAAAAATTGTCAAGATGTTTTTCGCAGAATATGTGATTTTCATATGTTAAAAACAATTAATAAATATAATTTAATCCACTGACAGAACAAGGAACAGTTCGATCTATTGTGCCAGCGTGCAACGAAATCCTCTGCACGTGGAATAGACGTTCGATTTGTCGGCACCGCAGCGGCGGGCGCCATGTGGTGCTACGTTTGCTGAACATATAAGTTTTTCGTAGAAGCCCAAAGCGTTGCTTTTTCGACACCGATATGATAGATACCGTACAACAAAAGACATAATTTTTGCTTCAGTGCTAGTAGAATTCTCATAAGTTTAGCTGTTTTTATAGTTATAACTTGACTACTCGTAGGTAAATATTTTATTTATTGTAATCTTTAAATTTATATTCATAATAATTAACCCGTTTCAGAATGGAGAGCTCATGTCTCAATAATTAAAGATTTATTGGAAAATCCATGTTCTCTACACATCCTGCATGAAAATCTACCGCACGCCACTGAATATACCATAGTATTTGATACATGCAAACGATTATATGTATACAAAAGTCTCGATTTCTCACATGCGCCCTCCAGTTTATAGCGAACATTTTATTCTGTTGCAATTGTTAATATACACTTCCAACTGAAGTGTGCAGACTGGTTTAATCTTCTTCAGGTTACATTCACCAAATATTCAGTTGTTATACAACCCTTGTAAAAGTACATACGCACATAGAGAGAAATAAGTACTGCTTTACATGATATAAGAAAGCGTTATAATTATGGTAATGACAAAAAAAAAGAGTTTAGATGTGTTTGCGAGATTATCAGTGACAAGCATATAAAATTTTAAATGTTCCTTAAGCATTTAAAACATTTATAAACGTTTCTAAAACGGTGAGAAAGAATATAATAATATAACAAGTTAATTAAACTCTTCAGTATATTTAACTTAACCACTGAAAAAGGAAAAACAACCACACGGGATAATGAAAAAAATTCTAATTAAGTGATAATCAATAGTAAAATTTTGATCGAGAGCCGTTATTAAGTTTGACAGCGGAGAATAATTACTGTAATCACCCAGGCTGTAGTTAGATCAATTACGATAAAGTCATTAATGCAGGTGATTTAATGATTGGGGAACTAAAAATATGAAGAAGCGTAGCCTAATAATTGTTTTGTTCGGTAGCAATTATTCATAGATGGATAAGCACTTGACGGGAAGATTAGAGATAAATGGGGATATTTAAAGTGAAATGCAGCACCAATTATATAGTTAAATAGTAAACTGACTTTGCAATGATAAGTTTCACAAACAATAAAACTGGAAGAAGAAGATCGGAGATTTAAATCATTCCAGAATTTTTATTTTGAATCCTTGTTTTGAAGATTACATTTGTTATATTTCTTTTACTAGCCAGTTTTTAAACAAGTGCATTTCCGGGCAGCTTCGTTTCTCCATAAACCTTGCATACTTTGAACAAAAAAGAGTACAATTGAAAGTTTTTATCAGGTCTCTTCAAGCAGTTTTGCCGCCCCGGACAACATGCAAAATTCCACAACTTTTCTCTTCTATAAGAATTGTTTGAGCTGCAATTACTTCTAATAATAAAAGTATTACAAAATAATTATGTTCCAAGCTTTCAAACTTTAAAGAATGACGTTTTGTAAGATATTTTATGCCAAAAAACAAACCAACTTTTTATCTGCCTTAATGCCAAACTTAACAATTTTTTTGTATTTTACTGATCCTGGTTGCTTATATTAAAAAGGCTCTATATGCTATAACCACGAGTCTGATTCGTGGTAAAGAATTTTATAAGCGAAAACACATTGAGTCTCACTCGTGGTGAGGAATTTGTGCATAAGACTCCGCGTATTATTAAAATAATTGGAGTTATACATCGAACATTTTTCTTGGGTTAAACGTCAGTAATTTTTTTTCTGTTCTTTCTGATGAAACTGGATGATCTGTTACTAGTTTCCCCATAAAGTTTGTTATGTATTTTCAAATATAACTTAGTTTAAAGAATTAACTTAACGTGCACGCTCGAGGTAACTCGAGCACGCTAAACTGGCCAAACTCACACTCGAAATAATTCGAGCTTTGTACTTTATGTTGATATAATTTTTCACACTCGAATGCAATCGAAAATTGAAAATAAACATGTGTTTAAAGAAAAAAAAACCCAATCGTTTTATTGATATTTATTATTTACGTAGATTGTAAGCTATAACTCTTACGTATTAAGTATATAATATATATATATATATATATATATATATATATTATATTTATATATTCTAAATTCACGTTCTAAAAAATGTTTTTTTTTTACATTAAAAATTTTTTTTTTGGCCGGCCTTTTTTAAAAAAACTGTGCATTAATTAAAAAACTCTTATACATCATTAAGAAGAAAAAGTCTAATGTATGGTATAGAGAAGTGTGGCATTATTATTCTGATTAATCGATCCTATTAATATGATATACAAGGATGTTATGTTTCGTATAAGAAATCGTGAACGAAGATTAATTGTTTATGATTAATATACGTCTTAAAATTACTATTTGTATCTAAATTGCTTATTATTTCACAACTATATAGCCCGCCATATGACGGGATTAAAAAATTTTTAATATTTCAGAATTGTAAAGTATTATGAAGCAGGTAAAAAAATTTGTTTTTTAGCTGAAATTATTTGGTACATGCTCAATAATTTATCTTCATACTCCTCTAAAGTCTCCCGATACTGTGAATGCAGTTAAGAATACGTTGAATTCATTTAGTCAAACCGTGTGGCTATGTACAAAAAACATAATAGAAACTTCTTAATTTTTAAAGATATATAACTTAACGCTAGATATTTATTAATCTGTGAAATAGACTCTAGATTTTTATGAAAAGGATCTGTTGTTAAAACAGGTGATAAAATTTTCATTGCAATAAAAATAATCGATGATTCAATTTAAAATGATCACATATGTACCAAATAATATTTATGCCAAATATGAGAGAATTATTTACGTAATATCTCATTGAATGATAAAAAATAGGAAAATAATACAGACATTTAAATAATTTAGTATAAGAAAATTTTAAATGATTAAAGAATGACGTTATAATGCTAGAAAAAAAATGGTATTTTACTTATTTATTTTGTGATACTTTTAATTGGGCAAAATAGGGCTTCAAATAATGGCATTAAACGTTCGAAAAGGAGGGGAGGAGTGGATTTCGAACGTTTTAAAGACTTGCTTTGCATTGTGCTGACCGTAACTCATCAAAAATCCAATATGGATGCTCTTATCTATTCCAGGTCCAACCGATTCATAAATTCCAGGTGGCGGACAGATAACTTAGGCTATTATTAATAGGATATATACTGAAATATTTATGTCATGAAAAGTATACATTTTGTGCCATTCGGCTACACGCTAAACATTGAATGGCACGGCGCACGACGACTTTCTTGTTTACTATCGCTCGCGCATTGGCTGATATCGAGTTGGCAAGGGGTTAATTAAATTTCATTTGCAGTAGTAAATGATGCTGAAACTATTCGAGCTAAATCTAAACTGTGACAATCAAGCTGTACGTAGCAGCTTAGACAATTCTAAGAGCTAGCTTAAGAAGGCAAATATCACATAGACCTGTGGTTGTCAACATAGGACAGTGTTCTGTGCAGTGAATTTGTTTCGGCGATATGGAGATGTGAGCAGACTTTGGCTTTCAAACTTAATAAATTTATTAACATTTTAAAAATTACATGATATAATTTACACCCATTTTAGCAGTAATAAAGCAAACTTATGCTGTGGTACCAGAACCAGTTATCTCCATTCTCTATGTTCAGCGTGAATTTGACGATATTCAGAAAAATATATTTAATCAACGGATTCGTTTGGTTTGATTTGCAATTACTTTGTACTCTTTTTGCAACACGAGTTAACCGTACCTACTATTAAGCGATTATGAACTACGAACATCTCGAACTCAGTGTGATTCGAAACGAACTCCGGAACCGAGAGTTGCTTCAGCGTGTCTCAGTAACATAAATTTTTCGTAACTACCGAAGACCCGCTTAACGCTGGTTTCGTTTAGAGCTGTTTTGTTTAGCTCTCTTTTGTTTCAAAGATTCAATTGTGCGCAGAGCTACATATCCGAAACAGTAGTTGTGTTCTTTTGGTGCGGTGCTGTACGGACGTATTTTTATATTTGAGACATTTGTTGACATTATTGTAAGTATAAATTTATATAATACTATACCGATTAATACAGTGACAAATATTATGATCTTTAGTTTATCATCGATTCATTTCTGTATCATGAGATAACAGACGATCTTTGAAAGGAGTATAAACATTTGACCAGATTTAAGTAAAAGCGAAGATACTTTGGACACTCTATATATGGATGAAATAGTGAATTAGTGAAAAAACCGGTTTAGTTGAGGTAAATGTGGAAGACGTCGAAGAAAATAGTTCAAGAAAATCAGCTAGTCTTTCTAATGATGAGCTAATAATTGAACAACAAGAAGAAAAACAAAAAAATATTGATAGTAATATTTTCGAAGAAGAGCAAAAATAATATTCGATGGCGTTTGTAAAAAGGAGTTTCACCATTATAACTGAAACTATGCACCAATTTATTGAAAATGATCCAAATTTTGACAGGAGTCAAAAGGAAGACTGTTATAGATAAATATCCAATTATCAAATTTTAACAGAATGCAAACGGAAAACGAAACTACATTAGATGCCTTCTGACAAACAGAAAAGGAAACACAGAATAGAAATGATCTGACTAACTTATAATTTTATTGGTTTTTATAAGTATATTAATTTAAATTGTTTTTATTTTTGTAAATAAATGTTTGGTTTTATTTTTATTAAAAAACATTTTTAAATCTAACACCTAACCAATTTTTATCCATCTTTCCCTAACATTATTTACATTTTAAGATAAGTTTAGCGCTGTTTCGCATTACGCTCTACTTTGGTGAACGTACGCTATAAGCTCTTAATGTATAGATTGAAGATAAATTGCTACTTATCGTTTAGAGTTTTTACAAATTTTACAATAAATGAACCTTGCTCGAAAAGGGGACTGATACTGAATGGATTTCGGATTTAAGATAAAGTGTTAAAAATTTATAATTTTCCTATAGTTTATAGAATAAATTGCTTAATTCCTGTGGAATTAAGCAATACAGACAAACACAAATTCATTTTTATATATATAGACACTATGATATTTCACTGTTAATCAAGTGCCAGTTAATCAATTAAAGAAAATTTGTAAAATATATCTTTAGAGAAATGTGAAGATACATACACAGTCTTATGTTAAAGGTTTTATAAGATCTAAAAACTTTTTTTGAAATAAGTATATTAAAATTAGAAAAAAGTTATAAAAATTTATAAAACCTTTAAACTAGTTTTAAAAACTTTAATCATATAAATTATTCATAGGTTTTAATTTCCTGGATAGGATTTTAATTGCATTTAAATTGGATTCTAAAGAATAAAACAATAAGAATGTTTGATAATATTTAAATAAAATAAAATTTTAAAAGTACCCCATGCCCCCGTAAAATACTTATCGAAATTATATACAATTTCGTAAGATAAATGACTGAAGTATCATTGAGGCTCTATGTTTAAGGGATTCTGCCCCGTAATATCGTGGGTGTGAAAGTATCCATTATTTAATCTATAATAACACGTAAAGATATAACTAATGGATCTACCCGAGAAATAAATAAAAGAAAAACCCGTCGCTGGTTAAGTTAAAATTTTATTATTCCTCTTCAGCACTTCTCGCGACCCCGAGTGGGCGAAGGTCGCGTTCGCCATGCCTCCAGGCCGTAAAACGATGTTACGTTCGCGTGTGTGAGATAGTAAATCATTTTATCAAAGAGTGTTTAAGGAGTGAATAATAATAAGAGCGCCTGGCAGAGAGAGGGATTCTGGACTGCTATGAACTCGTCACTTTTTCCCCGACGGCGCTGCTTCTAATGAGCGGAGGAATGAAATAAAAGTCAAAGGAAAGGTTCATTATCCTGCACAGGTCTTTCTGATGGTGTTGTAGTAAACGAATAGATCTTTGTAAGTTTGGGGTTGTTAATAAGAGATTCACTTTAAAGTTCTGAAAGTTTTCCAATTGGGAAGCCGGAATTCCTACTTACAGCTGTAATTTCTGTTTCTTTTTTTTTTTAAGTGTACAGTGATCCCTCATTTTTCATGGTTAATGGGGACCAGAAACCTCCGCGGAAACTGAAAAACCGCGAAGTGTGATTTGCCCCTACGAATTTTCGTGTATGCGGGTACACGAATGTTTTAAATATGTAAATAGTATTTATACCAAAAATTACAACTGTATACGTATTTACTTAAACGTGTGAGTGCTAATTAATAAGGTTAATTACAAAACTTTATAGAGTAATAAACATCAATCAAGATTGCTTTCCGAGAGAGGTGAAGAGTCTTGTGTTGGTGGTGGAGGAGAGGCTTTCTCTTGACTCGTAGAAGTTTTAGGCTCACTCGGAGACTCTTCTTCTGGAGGCGCTCATGGTAGAGCCAGGGGACTTTACCTTGGGGAGAATGGGTAATGGGTAGTTGTTGTCTATGTTTTTCCTTTTACTTCAAAATTCCCCTGTACAAGGACATAACCCCGTCAACGCGATTGCTGAACTCGACAGCTCGAAACATATTGTTGTCAATGTCTTGTGCAAATTCTTGCCATGTTGCACAATTGTTGCACATTCTCCAGGGTAAGGCCAAGCTTTTCAGTTTGTTCATCGTCTTCCTCTTCATTTCCTTCTTCACTTGCAGATCTTGTCATCTCTAGAGCCCGTGGTATGTACTCTGAGTCAACCCATCTCATCTGTTTGTTTGACATGTAGTGATCCTTCTCTCTCGCGCATCAACATGAAACAATGCTCCTTTCCGAAATGTGGCTGCCGACAGGGTTGCATTTCTTCATTTTTATTTTTTAATGAAAATTTTGAAAAAATCCGCGAAGCATTGAAGCCTCAAAGCATGAAGCGCAAAATAGCGAGGGAACACTGTATAACATAAATGTAAGTTTGTTATTGTCAAACTAACTTAGCTCCTAAGAGAAGAGGAATGAATCATTATCCTACTCAGATCTTTTCGGGGCTCTTGGTGAAAACGCATTGATATTCGTAGGTGTGGGGACGTCAGTAAAGAAACCACTAAAATTTTTGGAAAAGTACACGGAATTTCTCCTTGTTGGTATGATTCATAATTCCTTTTTCTCCTATAGCATAAATGAAAGCTTCTTATTGTCATGTTAATTTATTTCTTAAAAGTAGAGGAATGAGTCATTATCCTTTCCAGATCTTCTTGGTAGTGTTGATGAAAACGAATGGAGTCTTCGTAGGTTTGAGGTCGCCATGGCAAGATTTTGAAAGTTTCGGAAAGTCATCCGAACTTCATGCTGGTGTGATTTATGATTTCTTTTTCTTTTCCTATTGTATTAATGTAAGCGTAATGTGTAAAGCCAATTTATGTCATATCAAAGTCCAGGAAATATTCATTATCTTACCCCCTGAGCGATGGTCGAATGGTAGGGCACACGTTTGCTTGAAATCTCCCAGAAAAGGCTTAAAGCAGTATGTCACGGTTACATTCTCTCTCCTGTAACAAAACAATAGACCGTAACACTCCAAACGAACCCTAATCATTATCCTGCGCAGACAATTCGCTAGTGTTACAAAAACACATGGATAATCATACTTTAGCGCAATTACTAAGAAAATTACGATGAGATTTTGAAAACTTCAAAATGTCACCTTTTTGTAGATGGGATTCCTCATTCCCTCTACTTCTATTATGGCATAAATGTAAATTCAATATTGTAAAACTAAATCATCTTTTAAACCTGAGGCACAGGATGGAATAAACCTCTGAAGGGGTTGTTCCCATATATGCTTTCACAAAAGCTTTTAAGACAAGAATGACTCATTTCTCTCTAAAACAATACTCATTTGACGTCTTTCACCAGAGTCATTTCTCTCTTGAAGCCACTGAACTCAGATTCTGTATGACTAAACTTGGCCTATGTGATGCGCAGGAAAATATTCCAAAGCAACTCTTCCGGCTGACACTAGGCCGAAATCTGATAATCTACAACTCTGGCATAAAAACCACATGCCAATTTCCATTCATCTAACTCATTACGTTTTTGAGTTATCGTGTTCACAAATGCTCAGATAGACAGGCACACACACAAAGATATAATCAAATTTCATCCATCAAGTTCGTTGCAACTTTGAGTTATCGTGTGAGCACACATACTGACTGGCTGACAGACAGATAATCTCATTTACACTATTTTCGAAAGGTTTCAGTTTCGTATTTTAGAGGTCTGAAACGTCGGTATTCAACAGAACCTCCAGGACTATTTTTTTTAAACTCCTCGTAGGTTAAAGGTGCGTAAACACAACTTTTCAAATTAGTTTTTTTCGGGACTGTAATCAATATTTGACACAAAATTATTTTAAGGGTTGTTAAGTATATGGGTAGTTTTTGATTAAAAATAAGAAAGCAATAAATATTGATACTGCAAAAATCAGACAAATTATCAATGTAAGAAGAAAAAAGTTCTTTACACATATTTTTTTTTAAATATTCCACATTAAAAATAGTGTTTTACTTTTTTACATTCTGGAATACTATCTTCAAGGTATGTAAACTCCTAAAATACCATATTAAAATTCTATATGAATCTTTTGTTGATTTGGTCCAAAGTTACCTACGTACCTACGGAGCGGGGTTTACTTAAATGGAGGTTCATAAAACAAATTTTGAAAATTAAATACGCATAACTTACAATTAACCCTTTTCACTCCATATTTGCAAATATTGCAACACGATTGCTGAATGACTGCCTAATCAGAAAGCAAAGGGTTAAAATATAATTGCATTTTCACAAGTTACAGCAAAACAATGCAACTAAAGAGAAAATAAGTAATCAAAGAAAAAAAAACTCTAGCATTGTTCTTCTTATCATGTAAAGTAGTAAAACTATAACATACCTTATACTATATCTTTGAACATTGATAACAAAATAAATAGTCAAGTACAATTTCTGTAAATTAAGTCATCTCGATGTATTTTCCTACTTTTTCAATAAATTGTTACAGTAAATCAATACTACTTAAAAGAAATCAAGTTATAATAAGAAGAAAGATTGTAACAACTATTTCTCCCTATGGAATGTAATAAAATTATAATATTGCTTACGATATATCAAATATGTAAACTCGCCGAGCGGTTTGCGACGGTTCTATTTCCGATAGTAAGTCACTTGGGTATGACTTCGCATGGGTCTCATATAGGGAGCAGGTATGGAGACGAAATAATCAGCCGCAGGGGATTTAAACTTAATAATGTTGATTTATTACAAAAAAAAAAAAAACATTTAAAGAAAAACTATGTAAAGTCGTCCTGAGAGGAGATCACTCTAGGCAACCTGCTCACCAGGAAGTTCCGCCGGGAGTCCCCTCCCGTTTCTCCTTTTGCAAACAGGAAACCTCGGTTTTAGGGCAAAGCGACACCCCCCTCTCTTTGACCTTTGTCCTTGGAGTCGCCAAAACGCCCTTTGGTGCCCAGCTGACGCGGTAACACAAAGCACAGTTTGTCGACAAACAGAAGACCCACAGACTTGGCTTGGCACCCCCAGAGGTACTTATTGAAAACTAGGAGGACATTGTGACTACAAACTTATTTTACGTGCCCCAGTCTTTTTAGTTCTCTCTGTCGGTGCGTTGACAAAACGGCATATTTGACACCTCTAATCGTCCGTGCGTCAAAAGGACCATTACTCTCACAATACTGCCGTTTTCCAATTGTTCAAAAGAATAAAAGTTCGCCCGACCATCGACAGAGACGGACGCGACTATTACAAAATATTCAAGTACAATCTCTGTAAATTAAATCATCTCTTAGTCTGTTTTTTGCTGTTGTTCTTGTTATTTCTCATGCTACTTGGACAAAACAAGCACGATTGAGCCTGCTGGCTCTCGTATTAAAACCGAGAGGTGCGCCTTTCGTTTTAATGAACACCATTAAGATGAAAGACCGACTTCGCTCAAGTAGGTCCTCGTAATTTTGAAGCAGGGACAAACAGAAGACCCACAGACTTGGCTTGCCACCCCCAGAGGTACTTATTGAAAATTTGGAGGACATTGTGACCACAAACCTATTTTACGTGCCCCAGTCTTTTTAATGGATTTTTCGTGCTTTTGTTACCAATCTATAAATAGGAAAGTCCCAAATATTTTTCCTTCCGGTTGAAAGTATAAAGGTTTATGATTTTTCTTGCTTAACTTCTAAAAAAAAAATAAAAATAATTTGTTATATCCCGAACAGCAGTAAACAGAATTGTTTAAAACTTTAAACAATTCTGCGTTTTGTGGCTTCTTTGTTGAATCGTTATATACAATCAGCGGATGTTTACATCTTGCTCGCAGTAAGGTAGAGTACTTTATGCATTGGCTTTTTTAGGGTACTTTTTTATTCAAAGGAAAAATGGCTCATTTTTCTCTTTTATAGGTACATTCTGTGAATCGCTTTATCTGAGTTACCAATATGTAAGATTCTATTTGTTTGTGTGTGTAGAAGCGAAGTTAATTTACAACCTAGTCTATTTTAATTTTTTTAACAAATTTGTCAAAAAGATCATCAAAATGACAAGAAGTCATGTTACGTTCAGTTTGTATACACTATTATATAATATATTATGAAATGAGTTCAAAATCCTGTACCTCAACAAGTCATCCCTAATATATTTGAATAACTTATTATGCTATTGATTATTTTTGCCAGATTGTAGATTAGTAAGATACTAATTTTCGACAGTGGAGTGTGCGGGTTTAAAATACGCTGCATGCATGTTTATAATCTTCTGATTAGGATTTAAGTAGAAAATCCGAATCTAATGACCTATCGTGTGTCAATTTGAGCACGTCCTAACCACTAGACGTGATGTTGTAAGTTGGTGACTCAAGTAGCACGAGTTAAGCTATTATTTAGATAAATAAAATAACATTATGTAAGTTCTAAATTCAGCTGCATCCCTTTTCTTTATTTTCATTACTGTTGTCAGCACCTATATAATACAACTAACATCTAACAAACTACGCACCAGTCTCACCAAAGTCTTTTAACGGCTAACCGCGCTTAATCTCTGTTTAAACGGAGAATTGCGTTCCACCATTGGTTGGTACCATGGCTTTATCGCGGTTAGCCGTTAAACGACTTTGGTGAGACCGGCTCTGAATTTTGGAAAAAATCATTAAAGGAATACCTGCCAGAGAACCATAAAGTTTCAAAATTTAAAGACCACTTTAATAAGCAAATGATAGAACTAAAATAAATAGGTAGAACAAAACACTATTTTTGGTGAAAAAGAATACTTGTTAAATTTTGAAAATCTGAATGTGTTGTTGTTGTCTAATGCCACTTGGTCAAATCAAGGACGATTGATCCATACGCTACTCGTATTAAGGTCATGGGATGCGCCTTTCGTTTTAAGAAGCACTTCAAGGGTGAAAGTACGACTTCTTGCTCAAGTGGGTCCTCGTAATTTAGAAGCACGGAAAAAGCGAAAACCCATAGGCTTGGCCTGCCAACCCCAGAGTACTGGTTGAAATTTGGAAGACATTGTGATTACAAACATATTTTACGTACCCAGTCCCCTTTGCGAACACGGCATCCGATTGTGTTAAAAATGTACAAAATTAACCTTATTATTTACGAGAAAAGTTTTTCATAATTATGGTCAAGTTCTTCTATTTTACCTCTAGCCCCTTTAAAAACTAATAGTTTTTCATTTATGTTCTGCTTTGAAAAGATTAGAAATTTATTATTTTTATTTAAAGTTTCAAATCCATTTTTGTGGTTTTAAAACAACGATCATAGACTTGTTCGGAACAGTAAGTGTCTGCTTCAGAAATCTTATCACACACTTTCATAAGTGTCAAATGCTATCAGAAAAGAAAATAATTAAAAAATCACTGAGTTTATATCGCCATTGAATTACAAGATATTTAATGAAGAAAAAGAAAGAATATAATGTTTAACTAATCCTCAATTGTTCAAACTGACGAGCAATGCTGAGAATTAATCAATACAGAAAGTTGTTTTTTAACATGCAAGAGCAGGCTGATAGAATTTCAATCCTACAATTTGTTGAAACTTATAAATACCTGCCATAAATAATTTTATAAATTTTTTATACGTTATTTTTTTTTTTTTTGTTTTTTTTTTTTTTTTGTTTTTTTTTTTTTATGTTCTTTCCTTTTATATTCTTTTGTGTCTTGATTAAACTGTTTCTCATAAACTTGCCCCTTTACCTTAATACGAGTAGCGTATTGCTGAATTGTGCTTGATTTGACCAAGTGGCATCAGACAGCAACACATTTTACATTTTTAAAATTTAACAAGCATTTTATTTCACTAAAACAATGTTTTGTTCTACGTATTCATTTAAGCCCTCTCATTTTCTTAATACAGTGATCATCAAACTTTAAAACTTTATTATTCTCTGGCAGAATACCTTTAATACCTTTCTTAAAAATTTAGTTTGTTAGATGTTAGTTGCATTACATAGGTGCTGACAGCAGTAATGAAAATAAAGGAAAGGGATGCAGCTGAATTTAAAACTTACATACTGTTATTTTTTATTTACCTAAATAGTAGCTTAACTCGTGCTACTTGAGTCACCAATTTACAACATCACGTCTAGGGGTTAGGACGTGCTCAAATTGACACACGATAGGTCATTAGATTCGGGTTTTCAACTTAAATCCTATCCCGAAGATTATAAAATGGCATACAGTGGATTTTAAGCCCATACACTCCAGTGTCTAAAGTTAGTATCTTACTAATCTACAATCTGGGGCACCTAACAAAAATAATCAATAGCATAATTAAGTTATTCAAATATATTATGGATAACTTGTTGAGGTACAGTATTTTGTTGTCCATCGTTTCTTTCTTCATTCGGCACATTTCTCCTATCCCCCCTTCCTGCTTTTTTAAGTCACTGATATATAAAATCAAAAATCTCTGCGTCTTCAAAGTCTTAATCCTTTGTTAGAATATGGGATGATAATATGTCTGTTTGTTTTAATGCTATTTGAATATTTGACTAGATTTCAAAGTTATTGGTAAAGGGCGATTTTTTTTCAATGGAATAGGCTAGGGAGGATTTCATTCCGACGGCTTTTCATTCACCGATTAGAAGAATTTACATTCTCACCCGTTTGGAAAGGGGAGCTTTACTAGGAGCCTTCTATGGGTTCATAATTCACAATTATGTTACGCATGAAAGAAACCACGGGAACCCCCAAGATTTCAACCCGGAAATTAAACCCGGGACTGAACAGAACAATTTTCCATACAGAAAAGCAACCCCTCAACTTTTTCTAAGTCTGTGATAAAGAAATATATTTACCACCAATTTGATCAATTCCCATTGTAAGCTATTTTACTGCTTTTCGTGTCAGATCTATCAAATCATTGAATGCCATGGAGGGTTACTGGTGACCTCAGCAAAATAATGCATTACAAATGATTAAACAAATTAACTAATTTGTTGTAATTATTTTTCACCAAAATATTCATTGCGCAATAAGGAATTCATGTGGGATCACGGGCAAGACATGCGAAATTAGCCTCGCATTCAACGTGCTAATAATACCAGAAAATCGATAATAAACCATCCCCTATATAATAATAGCCTAAGTTATCTGTCCATCTGTCCCCGAATTTATGAAGCGGTTGTACCTGGAACGGATAGAGGTATCCATATTGCTTTCTTGATGTCTTAGGGTTAGCAACGTTCGAAATCCACCACTTTCCCCCCATTTCGAGCTTATAATGCCATTATATCAAGCCCCATTTTAAGAGCAAGTGATTAAATTTATCAATTTATCACATAATAAATAGGTCAAAATAACATTTTTTCTATCATTATGACGTCATTCCTTTAACCATCTCATTTAATCATTTCTTATTTTAAATTATTTAAATATCGTCTGCATTATTTTCGTACGTTTTATCACTGAACTTAGATATTATGTAAATAATTTTCTTTTATATTTGGCTTAAATAATAGATTAGGTACATATGTGATAATTTTAAATTTAATCATCGATTATTTTTTGTTGCAATGAAAATTTTATCACCGGTATTAACAACAAATTCTATATACCTCCAGGGTGTAGTGGAAATGATAGTTTCATTCCTTTACTTCTATTAATTACTGTGGAAAAAATTGGGAAGAACTTAACGATAATTTCGACTTAGCTAAGAAAACTTTGAATTATCTTTCTAAATGAATTCAACGTGATTCTAAACTGCATTCACAGTATCGGGAGACTTTAGAGGAGTATGAAGATAAGCAAATTATTGAGTGTGTACCAGATAATTCTCAGCCAAAAAACAAACCCCTTTTTTACCAGCCTCATAGGGCACTTTACAATTCTGGAAATTTAAATAATTGACTGATCCCGTGATATGACGGGCTATATGCTAGTATAATAATAAACCCCTTTAATTAGGCTTTAAACTTGAACAAAGAACAAGAATATTTTAATCTATTATTACTAGAAATAAAATGTCGAACGAGGGATGATTGGTTTGGGTGCTGGCGTTCGGTACCGGAGTTCGTGGGTTCGAATCCCACTGTGGCATGGATGCTCGTAGCCGTTCGGAATTGGCTTTAAGCTGTAGGTCCCGGTCTCATTAGCCCTCGTGTTGCAAAAAGTAGACCATAGCACTCCAAACCAAACTAAACTAAACTAGAAATAAATAGTTCATTAAAGATTTAACTTGTTGTTGTTGTCCCACGTCCCATAATGTTACTGGAATGTTACTTGAAAAAAGAAAGGTTGCATCCCATAAAGTTAGATTTGTTAACTTTTTTAATGCTTTTTCATACTGACGCTTGATAAAGGTTGCAAAGTTAAAAAATCTTGACATTTCCGCCGCTACGAGTTGCCCAACAAGTCGGCTATTTCAAATTATGAGCTTCAATCGCCGTACTTCCAAAGTGAATTTTTACTCATTATCCATATCAGTCACGTATAAATATAGACATAAATTGATCAGAAAATTTCGTCAGTGTAATATTAGAATAATCTAGCATATCAGATATTTGAAAAAGAGAGCTGAGGAAAATTGCCTCCGAACTACCAGGCCGGAGAGAACTGGAGGGAGTGTTTAGGGATGGAGGCAAGGAGGTTTCGACGAACAAGCGTTTATCTGCTGTTAAACACCTCTGTTTGAATTATTCAGCAATATATCGCGTAATTACAGTATTTTCCCGACCTGATTGATGGCGGCTCGTTGGACAGATCACACTATTCATCTACTTCCACGTCACTTTTGAAAGCCATTAGCCGAAAAAGCAAATAAAGAATTAACTGGGGTTTCATAATACGGGAAACGAAGATCCCTTCAATTATCTGGTAGCCATCCCGGTAGACTGTTGGTTGTGAGTTGGTCGGAAAAAATGGAGTAGCAAATGGAACTCGGAGTAGCATAGTTACCCCTCCAGGGGCGAACAGATAATATCGCTGCATCTGATACGATCTCCTGTTTAAGTATTCCTAAAAGCATTCCGCTGTGAAATGTATTAAAGTGAACATAAAGAAAAAAAT
This sequence comes from Pardosa pseudoannulata, assembly GCA_032207245.1. Classification (NCBI taxonomy): domain Eukaryota; kingdom Metazoa; phylum Arthropoda; class Arachnida; order Araneae; family Lycosidae; genus Pardosa; species Pardosa pseudoannulata. The sequence goes on along the minus strand of CM063501.1, from coordinate 84,025,439 downwards.
ATATTAGGAAAGATCTTGGGTTCTCACATACATTACCTTCAATTTAACAGGTGAATAAAAGCAGAATGCGTTTAGAGAGGAAGGACTAACTCGATCTTCCAAGTCATTAATATGCTAAACGTTAAATTTTTTATGGATATCTGTAATGAGTATAGGTAATAGGCTATTTATTTCAGCGATGCCCGTCGGAGCAGTAAGCAATAACAAGAATTTTGTAATATAACGCAGAAATTATTTTGATAGGGTTTTAAATAAATGTCTAGTTGTTTCTACAAGACAGCAAGAAATGCTTCTTGTTTTGCAGTATGTTCAGAATGCTATTGTACTTAAAAAAAAACCCTACAAACTAAGTACATCTCAGCTGAAATTTCTATTCTTTGTTCAAGATAAATGGACATTAAATTCAAGAGTGATTTTTTTATAAAAAAGAAAGAGAAGCAGAGAAGAGCATGAATTTAATGAATAAAATATCTTTTTTAGAGAAGTGAAACGGTTATAATAAAAAAAAACTTAGTGAGTTTATAGTAATACAATGTTAAAGAAATTAGGTAGAAAATAAGGTGGTTCTAAAATAGAATTTCTATAAAAACTTAACAGCCATCTTTTATTATGTTTAGTAAATGCAAAGGAAAGAGGTGTTCTTCAAATTGACAATTCTTAAACTGAAAATATAAAATAATTTTTTTCCCTAAAAAAGAGTCAAGCTTGGTGAACGTTTCATACTGGAATAAAATTTTTGTACTTGCTGATTATTTTATTCCATTGAATCCGGCCGAACGATGGCCGATTGGTTAGGGTGGTAATCTTCGGCACCGGAGTTCGTGGGTTCGAATCCCACAGTGGTATGGATGTTCGTAGCCGTTCGAAATCGGCTTTAAGTTGTTGGTCCCGGTCTCATTATCCTTTATGTTACAAAAAGCAGACAGTAGCACTCCAAACCAAACCATTGAAGCCCTTTTTTTTCTAGTCTTACTTTCTAATTTTAAAACTTCAATTATTTTTTAATTTGATTTTGAAGATTTCAAAATATCCCAAGTGCAATAAACTTTTCCCGTTTCTCAAAAATTTCCGGACATTTTGTATTAAAGCATTTTTAATAAAACTGGGTATACTGTTTTATGCTGCCTAAAATATTTTTTAGAGTTACAGAAGGAGTAATACCAGGAAACAACGAAAAATATTACTGAAATGTTTCACAAGTTTAAATAATTGTTTTATATAAATTGTATTTAAAGGAAAAGCCATATTCAGTTTTGTTTCTATATAAATACTAAACATACAATAAAAAAGTAAAAAAAAATTGACTAGTATGGAATGCACTAGGAACACTCAATATGCCAACATGTAATTCCAGGAACATTCATACTGAATGTTCTTGGACAGCTAAATAAATACGAAAATGTTTCCAGTTTTAATAAAACATTCTTTTTATGTAGATTTTAGTGCCTTAAAATATTTTATGCAATAACATTATTCATTGTAACAATAAAAATACAGTTAAAAGATGAATATTTTAAAAAAGGGAGGTTAAAAGTCCTTTGTGAAATAAAAGAAACATTTCGTGAAACAGCTAAAAATATTACTGAAATATTAAACAATTTTAAAAAATTGTTTTATGCAAATTGTATTTAATAGAAAGGAAAATCGATACTCAGTTTTGTTTTGATATAAATGCTAATATACAGTGCACTAGGAATACTGATAATGAACTCACTTGGACAGCTAAATATTTATGAAAATGTTTCTTATATTTATATAACATTCCTTTGATGTAAATTTAGTGCCTTAAGTATTTTATGTAACAGCATTATTTGTGGTCACATTAAGAATACAGTTAAAAGTTGAATATTTAAAAAAAATTGAGATTTAAAGTATCTTGTCTCCTTAAAATGATCGATTACATTGGAGTTCGGTAGCGTCCAAGTAGATTCGTACTTGTTAAAGAGTGACGTCAACTTTTCGTGTTTTAACTAGTTTTTGTGTACTACCAATTAAACTAAATAACTACGAATTAAGGTCAAATAATCGGAGCACTTACTTAATGCATACTCTGAAAAGTATAACTGACATCATTTTATATCCATAAATGATTTATAGCCTTAATGATAATAATACGATATTCTCTTAAAAACAAACGTATTTACCTTCAGAGGATATCGTATAAAGATATTAAAATAATTCTTAAATGAAGTAACGAAAAATAATATAATTGTATAACAGAGGGATGGTCAGCCTACATTCCTTCATCCGTCTTCCTATATCTTTCAAATGATATTAATAAGCAATACATATGATCGATTGGTAGGGATGAATCAATTTATCCCATATTGCAAACTATGGAATGTACGGTAAGAAGTAAGCTTTTCAAACGCAGGTACTTTTAAAAAATACAATGCAGTTATTCATAATATAACGAATGAATTATATGATGGAAATGCGATAAACAGGCGATCGTTCACAAGCGGATGAATCTATACATAACAGTTTGACAGTTGATGGATCGAAAGTCGCTTTTCCTTTTATTTCACTGGCATCTCCCAACTTTCCGACGTTTTCCGAGATCCCAACATTTTCCCCGCGGGGTCCATCTTTTTTTTTTATTGCTGCCTAATCTCCAAAGTAGATCGTAATTGGGCATAAACGCGGGAATATCCATTATACGTCCATCTGCGGAGCACAACATATAACGAGCTGCTTGTGCAAGCCAGTGCCAATCGTATATTTCCATCGAGCAGTTAGAATCAGAGAGGATCCGATTTAATTACGTCCATTTGTCTCTCCGCCATACACTAGATCAGCGTTGCGTCATAAAGCTGCACTGTTACCGGTGAGTTATGAATGACACACAGCAATTAATTACGCCTCTCTCTGAAATGACAGATGAGAAACTTGCAGTCGTAATTTTATAATCGCTATTAGTGCCACACTAGCAGGCGCTCACGGGAAAATCTCGAAGAGAAGGAAAAAAAAACTCTTCAAATTGGCGGAAGTCGACCATTTATAAAAACTGAGTAAAATATCCTTTTGTTTCAATGAGCCAAAGAATTATAAAAAATTAGTAAAATATTCTTTGTTTGGAGAAATGAAATAGTTTTTTAAAGGAGGAATTAATGATATATATAATATCTATCTATCTATAAAAACTGAGTAAAATATCCTTTTGTTTCAATGAGTCAAAGAATTATAAAAAAATTAGTAAAATATTCTTTGTTTGGAGAAATGAAAAGACTAAAATAGAAAAATTCAGTGAAATATTTTTTTAAAGGAGGAATTAATGACATATATTTCTATCTATCTATAAAAACTGACCATCTATAAAAGCTGAGTAAAATATCCTTTTGCTTCAATGAGTCAAAGAATTATTAAAAAATTAGTAAAATATTCTTTGTTTGGAGAAATGAAAAGACTAAAATAGAAAAATTCAGTGAAATATTTTTTTAAAGGAGGAATTAATGACATATATAATTTCTATTTATCTATAAAAACTAAGTAAAATACCCTTTCGTTTCAATGAGTCAAAGAATTATAAAAAATTAGTAAAATATTCTTTGTTTGGAGATATAAAAAGATTAAAATAGAAAAATTCAGTGAAATATTTTTTTAAAGGAGAAATTAATGACATATATATATATATATATATATATATATATATATATATATATATATATATATATAATTTCGTTACTATAGTTTCATTACTATAGTTTCTTACTATAGCTTCGTTACTATAGACTTTCACATGAAAAATAACTTTGTAAAGTTTAAGCAAACAGGAGATTTGTAGCAGATACACTGCCTCAATCGTTTTTACCACCTTAGGCAAACCTAAATGCTGCTGCATTCCGCGCTTGAAATCAACTTTAATATTTTTCAAAACCACTACTTTCTTCTAATTTATTTTCTACATTGGAATTATTACATTATATATCTTTGGGTTGTGTTTATTTTATTTAATCGCTCTAGTTCAGACGGTTTTGTTACCATAAGCAGTCGCTTACTTTGTCTACCGCTTAAAGCCAGCCATGGTAGATGCATTACTAAAAGTCTTTTTAAACATTAACTTTAGTCATCCCCTATACAATAATAACCTAAGTTATCTGTCCGTCTGTCTTTGAATTTATGAAGCGGTTGTTCCTGGAATAGATAGGAGCATCCATAATGGATTCTTGAGGAGTTAGGGTTAGCAAAATTCAAAGCAGGTCTTTAAAAAGTTCGGAATACACCCTTCCCCCCTTTTCGAGCTTTTAATACCATTATTTAAACCCCATTTTCCCAGGTTAAGAGCAGGATGTATTAAATTTATAAATTTATCCCAAACAGGTAAAAAAAATTTTTTGTAGCATTATGACGTTATTCTTTCAATCATCTCATTTAATCATTTCCTATTTTAAATTATTTAAATATTGTCTGCATTATTTTCGTACGTTTTATCACTTAACTTAGACATTACTTAAATAAGTTTCTTTCATATTAGTCTTAAATGATAGATTAGGTACATATGTGATATGTGATAATTTTAAATTTAATCATCGATTATTTTTGTTGCAATAAAAATTTTATCATCGGTATTAACAACACATCTTTTTCATAAAAGTCTAGGAGTCTATTTCCCGGAATAATAAATATCTAGCTTTTAAGTTATATATCTTTGAAAATTAAGAAGTTGGTCCGTTTGTGTGTTTGTTTTTTATACATAACCACACGGTTTGACTAAATGAATTTATCTACCTCGAGGGTGTAGTGGAAATGATAGTGTCATTCCTTTACTTCCATTAATTACTGTGGAAAAAAATTGGGAAGAACTTAACGATAACTTTGACGTAGCTAAGAAAACTTTGAATTATCTTTCTAAATGAATTCAACGTGATTCTAAACTGCATTCACAGTATCGGGAGACTTTAGAGGAGTATGAAGATAAACAAATTAATGAGCGTGTACCAGATAATTCTCAGCCAAAAAACAAACCTTTTTTTGCCTGCCTCATAGGGTACTTTACAATGCTGGAAAATTAAAAATTTTACTAATCCCGTCATATGACGGGCTATATGTTAGTAGGATTAATAATTTCTGAGAATGCTGCATCTTAGAAGTTTCTGACTGTAGAAAGGTCTGATTTTGACATGAAAATATTGTAATAGTCCGTTTTTAAGATAAGATATTTTGCAAAGGGTCCGGTTTTACGATTGAATATTTTCGTGAAAGTCCCGTTAACGGACTCAAATTTCACTTAAATAGGTTCCTGACATAGCATGTTTAGATGTTTTCAAAAGCAAACATGGAGAAAAAAAAATCTTTTAAAATTTTTATTTGTTAAAATTTATTTAAAGAAAGTTATATACATAGATTAAATAATTGGATAAATAAGACTTACGGAATTCCTGTGTAATCAGATAAATCGATACCAGATATGGGAGGTCTTGTCTGATAGAAATGAACTGAGAATCTCATTAACTGATTTAAGGGATAAATGCAAGCTTCAGTTTTTGGATAATTAAGGTGTTAGTATGTGTTTTTATTAAATTAATAAATTAAAATAAATACTGGTATAGTATATTTGATTCCAAAACTTTGGCTCTTCCTGGAAAATTCTTCATAGGGAGATTTAGGATTTATGCCATTTATGAGGTTCATTCGTATTTGAATGACAACAGATTAGTCAGTGATCATCATCATAATCCGAGATCCTTTAAGAATGTGCGTTATATTGACGTTTTTATTAAATTAATAAATTAAAATAAATACTGGTATAGTATATTTGATTCCAAAACTTTGGCTCTTCCTGGAAAATTCTTCATAGGGAGATTTAGGATTTATGCCATTTATGAGGTTCATTCGTATTTGAATGACAACAGATTAGTCAGTGATCATCATCATAATCCGAGATCCTTTAAGAATGTGCGTTATATTGACGTTTTTATTAAATTAATAAATTAAAATAAATACTGGTATAGTATATTTGATTCCAAAACTTTGGCTCTTCCTGGAAAATTCTTCATAGGGAGATTTAGGATTTATGCCCTTTATGAGGTTCTTTCGTATTTGAATGACAACATATTAGTCAGTGATCATCATCATAATCCGAGATCCTTTAAGAATGTTCGTTATATTGACGTATAATGAGTACATCCATAAATTATGAAAGCTGGAGTCAATGAGCAGGCAAACGGATACGAATGTTTTTATGCGGAGAAGGAAAAAAATAGCGTCTTGGATTCCAGTTTAATGAATCGTATTCCTGAGTTCTCTTGAGAGAGATTACAAGCCGAAGCAAACGATTCATCTTGAAACAACAGAGAGAGGTCCAAGTACATCCATCAGATCTCCGCATGCATTCATCCCACAGTGGTTTCCCTTCCCCCGTCCATTAGCATGAATGGTGAAAAAACTCCCCGTGCGTTTACACCGGTTTTTGGCTGATGAAGTGAACTTTCCAGGGCTCTCGGACTCCGTCGTTATTAATCTTGTTCTCTCGAGAGGAGGAGCTGAACGATGGAATGAAATAACCTTTATTGTGTGCAGCAGAAGCCGTTTCAGCTGGGTGGACCTGCAGAATTATCTCTCTCTGCTTAATAATTTCGTCAGTATTGTGCTGTAATTGGTTCGTGGTCACACTGCCGACGTTTTAATTTAGAATTGCTCGAGAACCGAAGATTAATCTTTTCGGAGAGGGGGTTATTAAATGCGCCACTTTCGAATTGGGAACAGCCCATGTCGGTAGACAAGGGCTTTTGTTTCTCTCCATGTTAATTGGCTGCCATCTGTTCCACTGATATTCTGAAAAAGAATACATTGCTCGGTACATAGATTTTCCACGTTAAGGGAGCATAAAACATCGCGATAATGGAAAATATTTAAGACATTTTCAGTGAAATGCTTTCGAAATTCATGCATTTCAAAAAAAGAAACAGATCTGAAATACAAATACATTAGCCTATACACCAAGGATTACCAAACCTTTTTCGTTCGTGGGTGAATTTTCCTGATTATTTTTAAAAAGAGTGAGTTAGCAGTCCACACATTGTGGATAAAGTGGAAAACAAAAAATTATAGCCATGTATAATTTTATTTCTATGAAATAGCTACAACCAAATATACATATCATTATGCAATTTTATTTTGTGTTTTATTTTTTATCACAATGGCAAAGTGTATTCTTATCTCGACCCAGGACTTTGAATGCGCAATATGATTTACTGAGAAACCTTTAGCTAAAACAGCAACTCGAAGCGGCTATCAAGATGCTGGTGATCTACTAGAGGCTACGATCTTTCATGGTCCAATTTTGATTTAGTCTAGTCCGATAAGGAGCAACCACTGCAAAGGCAATCTCGAAACTATCAGGTAAAATATATGCTCGGATCACTCGGATATTTCGGGTACTCGTACACACTAAAGTGAAGTGTGTACCTGAGGGGTTATCACAATGGATAAGATTAATAATTAATCCCTACATTTTATAATATTTTTGAGCAATTTGATTAAAAGTAGAAGTATAGCCAGTTGTCAATGTCGGCAATTAAATTTTTCAAACACAAACTTAATAGATACAAAAATATCTCTTTCGATTTTAACCAAAATTTTCTCACAAATTACGACGTACTGTAGTAAGGTGTATGAAACAGCTTATATTTCGATGATATATCTTCATAAAAGGCTCAAAATATATCGTGATAAAATATCTTAAATCCTCTAAAATTGAGAAATATACGTTGTCTTAGTTTTTTACATTATACTGCTCAAGAGTGATAAGATTTGAAGTAGAAACTGAATTGAAAACCATACGACTGACAGAACTATCAGGTAATATATAGAGTTAAAAAAAAAGAGCGGAAAGAGCTAAATAAGCAAACAAAAATAAGCATAATGAAAGTTGTTCTCATCGACACAAATGCGGTCTCAAGAAACGGTTAAACACAGATGTAAAAAAATTGAAAGTAATTGAAAACAGAAAGCAATTGAAATTTTACTAACTTATAAATTCTGAAGCTCTTAGCCCTATAAAGTGAATTGCTTATTATCAGTTTAGTTACTAATTAAAAAAGATACAGATCTACTGTCAATACTGATAAAAAATGAAATGAATTTATTCTACCAATCAAGATACTCCTTCAACCGAAAAAACAAATGTATACGAAGAATGTGTCTTCGTTTTTTACAGCTTTCTGCACAAGAGTGATAAGATTTGAAGGAGAAACTGAATAGAAAACCATACGACTGAGAGAAATTTCAGGTAATATCTAGAGTATAAAATGCAAAAATAGCTTAATAAAGGCTCACATAACGATAAAAAAAAAATCACGAAAGCAATTGAAATTTTCCTGATAAGTTATAAATTCAGAAGTTCTTATAAAATGCATCGTACATTATCAATTTAGTTACCAATTAAAAAAGATACAGATCTATTGTCAGTACTGATAAAAGAGAAAAAAATCAACTCATTTTACCAACTAAGATACTCCTTCAACTGCAAAATCAAGATAAAGTGTCTATATACGAAGAACGCTTCTTCGTTTTATACAGCATGCTGCACAAGAGCGATTAGATTTGAATGAATTAAAAACTATACGAGAGAGAAATTTCAGATAATATATGTAGTAAAAAAGAGCGAAGAGAGCTTAATAAGCGACAAAAATAGGAATAATGAAAGTTGTTTCCATCGACACAAAAGCTGTCACAGGATGGATATTTATTCAAAAATTTTAGGAATGAAGAATTAAAAAAAGATTATAATAGTTTAACATGGCCAAGGAAAAAATTGATTTTTGTGTGATAAAATTTGAAAATAAAAAATATAACATCGGTTTAATAAAGTCAAGATACACCGAGAAAATTTTTATGAAATATTTTTTATACGGAAAAGAACTTAATAAAGAATAAAAATAAACGTAATGAGAGGAACGTGTCTGCATTGACATAACCACAGGTTCACTGGATGGACAGTCCTTCAAAAATTTGTGAGATAAAGCAAATTTTGCTTTTGTAATACTTTTGGGAAAAATTGCTTTATGTGTAAGAAATTCGGAAACGAAAAAAAAGGTAGCATCCGTATAATAAAGCTAACATACTCCGAGGAACACTTCATGAAATGTTTTTTATACGGAAAAAAACTTAGGGATAAAAGTAAACAATGCAAACTGTCTATATCGACATAACCACAGGGCTTGGATGGGTCCTTACTGCAAAGTTTGTGTGATAAAGTAAATTTTACTTTTGTGTAATACTTTGAAGAAAAAAATTCTTTTGTGTGTGAGATATGGAAACGAAAAGAAAGCATCCATATAATAAAGTCGACTTATACGAAAGAACTTTTTATGGAATTTCTTTTATACAGATAATACCAAGGATTAAGTTAAAGGGAAAAAAATATTTTATATAAATAACTGCTCCATCATTATTTACCTTTTTCACCGAAGTAGAACTACAGAGACAGACACATTACAACTTCCGAGATCCAATTAAGTACCAGTATCCATTTAAACAGGCCTACTTTTCTTTAAAGGATATTTTTGAATCTTGAACATATGATTTAAAAATTTCTTTTTCAAAAACACAATTGGTTGCTACTTCTTTTTAGTCATCTTCTTACTTCTGCACACATCTTCATAGTGTGTTAGTGCTATCATATAATGATACCTCAAAAAAATACCTTATATTGAAAAGAAGAGAAGTCTTCACGTAATCAACTCTAATTGCGTCATATATATATATATATATATATATATATATATTACCTTAAGTATATCAACAGTTTTTGAACTCGAGTTCTTTAAAATGAAAGAACTACTGTTTCGGGTATTTATAAATTAACGCAAAACTATCTTTATTTTTTCTACTGTAAGAAGAGAGAAAATTATATATGTCTTTATTTCTATTCTAGAATTTTCTAGGAAATATAGTTGAAGCTTTGTAAAATACAAATTCCTTAAGGACAATGGACTTTCAAGAATAATTAATTTTTAATTAGTCTTTTTAAAAATATAATATCTAATTATTTTTATGCAAAAGGAGTTAGAATGTTGAAGAAAAAAATTAATTTATATGAAAAATATCAATTATCTTTTCTACAGTCACACTCATAAGATTTTATATAAACCGTGAAGTACTCAAAGAGCTTAAGACGTAGATTTATGATTTAATGCAAAATTATATTTTTATTCTGTTGTAAGAAGGGAGGAAATAATGCAAGTTTTTATTTCTTTTCCTAAGAATTTTCGAGGAAATACAGTTGAAGCTTTGTAAAATACAAATTCCTTAAGGACAATGGACTTTCCAGACTAATTAATATTTTAACCAGTCTTTTTAAAAATATAACTAATTATTTTTATGTTAAAGCAGTTAGAATTTTGAAGAAAAAAATTAATTTATATGGAAGATATCAATTATCGTTTCTACGGTCACACACATAAGATTTTATATAAATCGTGGAAGTACTCAAATTCTTTAAAATGATAGAACTCAAGAACGTAGATTTATCATTTAATGCCAAAATTATGTTTTTATTCTGCTGTAAGAAGGGAGGAAATAACAAGTTTTTATTTCTATTTTTAAGAATTTTCGAGGAAATATAGTTGAAAGCTTTCCAAACAAAATTTCACTTTAGGACCATGAACTCTCAAAATTAATTTATTGATTTATTAAACTAATTTATATACTTTAATACATCATTTTGAAAATATAATTTCTAATTATTTTTATGTAAAATTACTTAGAATTTTGAGGAATAAAATTAATTTATATCAAAAGTTATGAATTATCGTGTTAACATTCCCGCACAGAAGATTTTATATAAACCGTGGAAGTACACAAATTTCTTAAAATTAAAGAACTCAAGAACGTAGATTTATGATTTAGTGCAAAATTATGTTTTTATTCTGCTGTCAGAAGGGGAAAATTAATAAGTTTTTATTTCTTTTTCTAAAATTTCTAAAAAAATATAGTTTGAAGCTTTGTAAAATACAAATTCCTTGACGACAATGGATTTTCAAAACTAATTTAATTTTTAATTTATTAAACTAATTTATATGAATTTAATACATCTTTTTGAAAATATAATATCTAATTATTTTTATGTAAAAGCAGTTAGAATTTTGACGAAAATATTAATTCATATAAAAGTTATCAATTATCGTTTCTAAATTCACACACATAAGATTTTATTTATACCATGGAAGTACTCAAATTCCTTAAAATGCAAGAACTCAAGAACTTAAATTTATCATTTAATGCAAAATTATAGCTTTATTCTGCTGTGATAAGGGAGGAAATAATGTAAGTTTTTATTTCTTTTTTAAGAGTTTACGAGGAAATATATTTGAAGCTTTCCAAACAAAAATTCACTAGGACCATGGACTCTCAAAATTAATTTATTAAACTAATTTATATACTTTAATACATCTTTTTGAAAATATAATATCTAATTATTTTGATGTAAAAGTAGTTAGAATTTTGAAGAAAAAAATTAATTTATATGAAAGATATTAATTATCTTTTCAACATTCACACACATAAGATTTTATTTATACCATGGAAGTACACAAGTTGCTTAAAATGAAAGAACTCAAGAACTTAAATTTATGATTTAATTTAAAGTTATATTTTTATTCTGCTGTAGTAAGGGAGGAAATAATGCAAGTTTTTATTTCTTTTTTTTTTTTTTAAGAGTTTATGTGGAAATATATTTGAAGCTTTCCAGACAAAAATTCTTTAGGACCATGGACTCTCAAAATTAATTTATTAAACTAATTTATATACTTTAATACATCTTTTTGAAAATATAATATCTAATTATTTTTATGTAGAAGCAGTTAAAATTTTGACGAAAAATTTTAATTTATATAAAAGTTATGAATTATCGTTTCAACATTCCCACACATCAGATTTTATATAAACCGTGGAAGTACTCAAATTCCTTAAAATGAAAGAACTCAAGAATGTAGATTTAGGATTTAGTGCAAAATTATGTTTTTACTCTGCTGTAAGAAGGGGGAAATTAGTAAGTTTTATTTCTATTTCTAAGAATGTTCGAGGAAATATAGTTGAAGCTTTGTAAAATACATATTCCTTGACGACGATGGACTTTCAAAACTAATTAATTTTTAATTAGTCTTTTTAAAAAATATATCTAATTATTTTTATATAAAAGCAGTTAGAATTTTGAAGAAAAAATTAATTTATATGAAAAATATCAATTATCGTTTGTACAGTGACATACATAAGATTTTATATAAATCGGAGAAGTATTCAAATTCCGTAAAATGATAGAACTCAAGAACGTACATTTATAGTTTAATGCAAAATTATGTTTTTATTCTACTGTAAGAAGGGGGAAATTAATAAGTTTTTATTTCTATTCCTAAGAATTTTCGAGGAAATATAGTTGAATCTTTGTAAAATACAAATTCCTCGAAGACAGTGGACTCCCAAAACTAATTTACAAATTTATTATACTAATTTATATGAATTTAATACATTTTTTTGAAAATATATCTAATTATTTTTATGTAAAAGCAGTTAGAATTTTGACGAAAATATTAATTTATATAAAAGTTATCAATTATCGTTTCAACATTCACACACATAAGATTTTATATAAACCGTAGAAGTACTCAAATGTCACAAAATGAAAGAACTCAAGAACGTAGATTTATGATTTAATGCAAAATTATATTTTTATTCTGTTGTTAGAAGGGGGAAAATTATACAAATTTTCATTTCTTTTTTTAAGAGTTAAAGAGGAAATAAATTTCAAACTTTCCAAAACAAAAATTCTTTTAGGTTAATTGACTCTCAAAACTAATTTATTTCGTTTTTTAATACATCTTTTTTAAAATATGATATCTAATTAATTTTATGTAAAACCAGTTAAAATTTCGATGTAAAATATAAATTAGTTTAAAGCAGTGATTCTCAACGGGGGAGATACCGCACCCCGGAGGGTGGTGGGACTTTGTTGGGAGCCAGTGAACTTGTTTTGTAGGGTGGCGATGGAGAAGGATTTGGATTTTGGTTTTTATAACTAATTTGTTGTTTATTTTTACAAGTAAACAACCTTTAAGCGGTCATATTTTTTTGACTAAAATTCAAATTTTGGCAAAATAAATGCATACATAACATCATTAAAAACATACAGTTAAATTCTAATTAAATTCTGAAAATTATTTTAGCAGTTGAGGTGTGGTGGTGTAGCAAAAATCACAGTTTTTCAGAAATTCAATTTAAAGATTTTATTGGATAAATTCATTAAGTGTTTTATAATTTGATAAACATTCAGAAATATTCAATAATAATTTATTTATTTATTTAGAATCTATAATATGCTATTTACGACGTTTTTCATGCTAACACTCAAAGTCATGCCCTTTAACTGCTCAATTCCGGTATCTTTTCGACACTTCCGGTGAGGATTAAATAGCTGTATCATGACTTCTAATTACTCTATAAATAAGCTGAAAACTGTTTTCGAAAGCTAAAGGACTGATCTTTAAAGTAAAAGAATAATTTCTTGTCGATATTTTCCAGGAAAATAGCTATTTAAACGTGGTTGGTTACCTTAACTAAATCAAAAGTTACAATGAAAGCCGTAATCAAAAATCCGTCAATTTGACAGGTGCGGTGAAACTAGGTGTATATATATATATATAACATCGATAGTTCTAGTGTTAAAAAATAAATAAATAAATAAATAAATAATAATAACAAGTGATAAGCCAGATTTGTCCCTCGGGCCGTAGTTTGCCGATTACTGAGTTAGAATACTGAATTTTCATTCAAATTTCTCCCAGCTGAAGCTCTACCGTCGACTTAACGCGTAACTGCAGGTTGAAATTCGAGATCCATAGATTTAAAAAAATAAAGGGATGTATACGTTTTTGATAAATTTTTCGCATATTGTTTGTTTTTTTCCTATCAGTGGATAGAATTTCCGAAAACAAATACTTTTTTCATGGACGAGGTCTGTAATGATACTTAGTATTCTGGAAGAAAGACTGAAAACTGACGCCAACGGATTAGAACATTATTTTCTCGGATCAAACTTTGATCTAACTGTGTGATACGCCACTTCGGTCCAGTTACAGCAACTCTATAGCTGGGCGTTGCTTGGCTAAGAATCAGAATGTCCTTAGAATTCTTTCCCGTTTCGAGAGATACACTCTTTGAAGGGGTTTTTTCAGTTATGGTGAAAAACATGGTTTCGAAGCAACATACGAGCAGCTTCAACACACTTCTAAAAAATAGTCAACACATGATTTTTTTTCTGCACCTATTAAATTATGTATTTGTTTTTTAATTTTGATAGCATAATACAGCTCTAGAATTAGCATTTAAGTATTCTTTTAAAAAATTAGAGTTAGTTCCGTTTCTCACAGTAATGGTGTTGCTGAAAATAGTTCAACTACTGCTATCTGACGGCAACCGGATACGTTAACAACAGATACAGTACGCTTGTTTCGTTACATAGATATATAATTATAAACAGAAAAATATCGCAATTACAATATTCCTTTTACTACGTACAAATAAATAATAAAACCAGGGCTTTAAATAGTAATATTTTTCGTCCCGATTTCTTTTCAAAGTTTTTGGTTCAACTTAAAAAAATACATACCGCCTCAGTTACTATTTTCGATCAGCCAAAAATAACATTTTTTCTGGTTTTCTTTTCAGTTCCAAGTGAATAATTTTATTTATACTCTTAATTATAAAAAAAAAATCTACCAAAATTTAAAAGATTTTATTCCTTTTTACCTTTTTGTTACTTTGTACATAGTAAAGGAATTAAAGCATTATAATCAAGATAATTTCAGGGCTCAAGTTTGAAAGAAAGCACTTTTTTGACCAAGACCGACTTAGTTTTAACGTTTTTAAGTGCTACATCTGTATGCAATTACAAGACAATTTTATTCTAAATCTTTAAATATCTATTTAGAAGATTTTATTCCGTTTTACTTTTTTGTACATAGTAAAGAAGGTAAAGTATTGTAATCAAGATAATTTCAGAGCTCATGTTCCAACAAAAACTTTTTCTTGACTAAGACCGACTTAGATTTAATCTTTTTAAGTGTTACATCTGTATGCAATTACAAGAAAATTTAATTTCAATTCTTTAAACATCTATTTTGATAATTCCATGACTGGTCATGACTAGTTTGCTCTTCACGCCCGTACGTATATATTTACGTATATATCTCGTATAACTCAAAAACGTAGGCCGTCGATGTTTTGTATCTAAGATTGTTATAGCTGTGTATCCTCTCCCATTTTATTGCAATCTGAACTAAAGAAAAATTTATATATAACGTTATCAAGGCTGTGGGCCGTAACTCCAAAAGGACTAGCCATAAAATATTGAAATCTACTATTTAGGACACTTATAATATCTTGTTTTGCTCATTCTTATTCGATTGCACTCTGCACTCTATATAACGAAAATTATTTAATATAACGTATAGTGAGACTGTAGAGTATAATAGAAAACAATTAGCCGTAGAATGTTGAAATTTAGTATTTAGGACAGTTACAACGTCTAGTTCTGCACCACCCCTTTTGATTGTAACCTGAACTCTATATAACGGAAAATTTCAATATAATGTATACAACACTGAGGGACATAACGTAAGGTGATTGGCCATTAAATGGTGTGCACCTTCATTTTTTATTGCAATCCGAACTCTGCATAACGAAAAGTCTTAAAATAACGATCATTAAAG
This sequence comes from Pardosa pseudoannulata, assembly GCA_032207245.1. Lineage (NCBI taxonomy): Eukaryota > Metazoa > Arthropoda > Arachnida > Araneae > Lycosidae > Pardosa > Pardosa pseudoannulata. The sequence continues at coordinate 84,009,732 of CM063501.1, read as the reverse complement.
TTTTCAGTTAAGAACTCAGCTAGGACACTTAGGGCCCGATTCAAGTCAAACGCGTACCTCCATCCACAAACTTGCGGAGATAAGTAAGTTTCGGGTTCGGTTTCGTTTGGAGCGCTACGGTCTACTTTTGCTACACGAGAGCCGATGAGACCGGAACCTATTGATTAAAATCACTAAGGAACGGCTAAGGACATATATGTCATAGCAGGATTCGAATCCACCAAACCAAACTTACTTATCTCCGCACATTTGAAGACGCAAGTTAAGCTTCAAAAGATACGCTTTTGACTTGAATCGGGCCCTTAAGTCTGTCCAAGCTCCTTTTGCTTCTCAAAACTGTCTTTAATAGGAGTTATGATATTTTCAGTTGAGAAGCATCGTTCATCTCCAGAAATAATCCATGCCAGCAGTGGTAGTAGAAACTACGAACTCCAGCAACGAAGAACAGCGCCCTATTCATTAGACCGATATTCTGCTAGATTGAATGTGGAAAAACCTATTTGGAAGGGTGTGTGCAGGGGAGGGGGATCTGTAGATTTCACTAAAAAGAGGTGAAAATTTTCTTTGTTAATATGTCGGCACCATAGAGTAGAGTAAATAAAAGTGTTTCTGAAGATAAAACATGCATTATTTTGCTCACGTGTTAAATTATTTTGAAATCAACTGTCGTAGAATTATCCGCTATATTCAGAGTGTCTGTTAGTCAGTGTAGATAACACAGAGAATCCTATCCTAAGGGACTAAGGATTGGAAAAATGTCCGCTAATTATAGGTGCCACTATTCAGGATTGTTCTTTAAGGGAGGTACTCCACTGTATATAAATTAACTTATGTCTGATGTGTCCAAATAATGTAATTAACATGGTAATTAATTACAATGACAATTGCCATTTTAATCATTAGTTTATGGTCATACAAAATTTTATTTATTAATTACTAACTTTCTTCACTTTTGAAAAAATTTTAATTTTGAAAAAATTTTAATTTTGATATCAGGTTAAAAATGTAGCTGTCTTAAACTTCTATTGCCCTCACTTGATTATTTACTGGATTTAAAAAAATAGTAACTGACAAGTGTGGATTTAATACAAAATATTTTTTTCTCTCTCTGTCGTCATTTAATGCAGTGAGTTACTTTTTATTTTTAAGAGCTCCCATGCAGTTAATTTTACATCAATAATATTTAAAGGAGTTTTGGAGATGTGGCTTGGCATCATCGTAATTAATTTGGTTTTCTTTTGAGCGCTACGGTTTACTGTTCTGCTACACGAGGACTATTGAGATCGGTATTTAATTTGAAACTGGTACTGTATCCGTACTGTAATATGTTTCCTATTAAATGTGCTATTGTGTTACCAAAATTAATGACGGGCTTTAATTTTGACATAAGGTTAATAAGGTGACGGTCCTAGTTCCACAGCCATAGCTTGATCTTTTAATGGATAAAAATAATAGTAGATGACAGGTGTGATTTTAAAAGATAAACAATTTTTCTCTCTCTGTCATCATTTAATATAGTGAGTTATTTTTTATTTTTAAGTGCTCCGATTCAGTTAATTTTACATTAATAATGTTTAAAGGAAACTTAAAGTAATGTCTTGAAGGTGTGGTTTGGCTTCATTGTAATTAATTTGAAACTGGGACTGTATCCGTACTGTAATACGCTTCCAGCTATTCCTTATTAAATGCTCGATATTAATAAGGCATGATATATTCGCGTTATAGCAATGCTCTGACAGTGGAGGTTTGAGCCTTTTGGAAATTTGCAAATTGCTTCCTTCTCTCCAGCTCTTTTTTTCAAAGCGAACACACCTTACTCTCGATGTCTGTCATTATTGTGTTACCAAAATTAATGACAGGCTGTCTCTGCCTATAATTGTTCCTTCTCTCAACGGAAAGGTCAGTGGAAGTCAATTCGTATAAACGGTTCTAATTTTCCAGATTATTTATCGTGATCGGGCCAAAACAATGCATGCCTAATCGAATAGACTATCGAAGCAATTTCTCAACGTTTAACAGCCGATTAGGAAATTTACTCCGAGGATAATATACTTTAATTACAATAAAAATATTTAGCTTTATTCTTCATTAAAGATTGGTATGAGGAAGCTAGAGACTTTATTTACAATTTCTTTGACTTCAGAGATACCCTCCTTGTAAGTGTTCGTTTCAGAGGAACCAAATATGTAAGAAATTTTTATAGTTTAATTAAAATGTATTCCCCTTTTCTCTTTCTTTTATGCATTTAGCACATTGTGCACGTTGGTTTGGAATTGACACAGAGAAAAATTTGTACACATTACTAAATACATTAAATTTTTTTTTATTAAAATATTAGTTATATATATATATATATATATATATATATATATATATATATATATATATATATATATATATATATATATATATATATATATATATATATATGTATATATATATATATATATATATATATATATATATGTATATGTAAGGAAAGTATGTAAGTATGTATTCCTTACATATACATATATATATATATATATATATATATATATATATATATATATATATATATATATATATATATATATATATATATATGTAAGGAAAATTCTCAGGGGTTTTCAAAACTTAAATCAAGGGTAAAAATTCACGCGTCATTTTCCATTCCCCTTTTTAACCCCTAACCTAAATTGACCACTGGGGCTACAGGTTACGCCCTCAGAGAAGGGGCCTGTCCAATTATAAACCTACATGGCCCTAGCGGACAATTTAGGAAATTTCAAAATAAAAAGGAGATACACGCTAGCGGAGACAGATTTTTCTAGAGATATTTTCCCACAGATGTCGACCCAGGTGTTACGTGTCTTGTACATAGAACTTCATGCTAGCTGACCCTTCAGTTTGTCCTGTCCCTATGATGAAGTGTGAAACCGTCCTTCAACGTTATCTTAATAAAGGTTTTTAGCTGAAACGGTATCATTTTTATGGCCATGACTGCAAACCCCCATTGAGAAGTCAGTCTCATTACATATATATATATATATATATATATATATATATATGTATATATGTATGTATGTGTGTGTGTGTGTGTGTGTGTTGAGTCAGCACGCTCAACGAGCTTCAGGAACTGAGCTAAGCGGTGCTTTTTTTTTAAATGATTTAATGACAAATGACAGACACCTAGTATTTACAAATATTTACAGATGCTAATCAAAAGTTAGTATCGTAAGACGAATTGAGAGTCGGTCCCGCGTCTCGGAACCGCGCAGCGTACGTCTTCACAGAAGCAGCAACTCTCTCGCTCTGTCGTCTATGAGTGATTTTTCAAAAATTACCTTATATAGTTCTCCTTTAGGACGAGACTGCGCATATGTTGGGAGGTTCGGATAGCGTTCTCTGCCTTGACATATATATATATATATATATATATATATATATATATATATATATATATATATGCCTAAAGAAATACAATCCATAAACATCATGTTTTAATGTACTTACAACACTAACACCAGCGTCCGTTTTCAAAGGGGAAACACTGTAAAAATAATACCTTATATTTGAACTAAAACATTTATTATGTACTCTAATTATTTACAGACATTATTTCTAAATTAATATTTATAACATTCATTACTCGACGTTCATCATTATACAACAATTCATTACAATTTTCTTTTTGTTTTTATACTTTATTCCTTAATAAAAAGGATTCTCAGATCCAAGGTAATAATTATGAATATTATCAAGTTTACCTCCAGTAATTATAGTGGAGCAGGATGGGGCGGACGTTAGGGCGTACAGGACGTCGGTGTGGGCGCTCGGGCGTGTAGGATGTCGATGCGGGCGTACAGGAACGGGATTTCGATGTCCAGCCACTCTTGAATCCCGACTTCGATTCCTTCTTCCCACTCGCTTTCACAATTCACCACTTCGGTTTTAAAGCTCCCTTTTTTTTCTTTACCAATCATTTGTTGGTGAAATTTTCCCACATCTGCACCCCCTTCGGTCGTGCAGGTGGGCCCATTAAAATAGCCCCTTTTGTGAAAGCTGACATTATTACTTAGCCCTTGCTCCATATCTTACAGCTACATCCCATGTCTGGGCTTGACTGTTACACTTGTGCCACTCCGTGATCGATAAATTCTTCTTGGAAATCTATTCCACAGATGTGTATGCACGTGCTAACCATCGTGGGAAAATACATCGGTAGACATCAGTTATTGATAGATTGATAGAGGTGATTTTCTCTGGGTAGGATCTCTGGCATAAGATTTCCAAAAATGTCGTTGACCATTTTATTAGTCTGGAGGCTCCAACGCCCGTTGAGAAATGGGAAGCGAAAAAATAACAACCGTTCTTCACTACTCCAATATCTACTAACTGAAAATTTCCCCTTCCCCGCGAAAACGAGGGGACAGCTTCTGAACGGAGTGTTCAATACCGCTTAACCAACGGACTGTCCTACTGGTTGACCAAAGTTTTCAAATTTCTTCCTGGTCTTGATCGTTCCGATACTCCTTGCGTTCTACCATGAGGAATTTTCACGTTTTCTTATTTTATTTTTAAACAATAGACGACAAAAAAGGAATCAGGACAGTATCTTTTTTCATTTCATTTGGGGCCCTAATTAGGGACTTCTAATGGCTTTTATATCGGAGACTAACGTCTCTCGAAAACGCTTTTTTTTCTCCGCCTAGTTTGTGACGTTACAGCTCATGAAAACACCGACTTCGTATGTTTACATGGGAGAAGGGGACTTCTCAATTTGTTTCTGTTCAAAGAATAGCATAAATAGAAATTTTTTTATTATGTCTGGCATTAAAAAATTATATTCTAAATACTGTATTGTGCACTCTGTACGAATACAGCTAATTCCGATTAAAAGATATTTTTCAGCGTTCCAAAGATCCCAGTATACGTAAAACTTGGACTAAGCTTTGAAAAGAGATGAGAAATTAAACCCCAAATTACCATAAAAATCTCTTTGGATGCGATGGTATGTGATGACCATTTTACTATAATTAACCCTTTGCTTTTTTAATATTACGTTTAAAAGTGTTGTTGGTTAACCAGTGCTGGTTTTACTTTAAAAAAAATCCCTCATTTTGGAGAATTTTCACAAAGTTTAGTTACTTTATAATGAGTTTATGAAGACGGATATAAATTGCAATAATTATTTAATACTTAACTTTTAAAATTATGTATTCTGAAGGTATTTAAATATTTTCTTCAGAGATACCTACTTTCTTGACTATAGATGTCACACTGTGACATCTTTCATTTAAATTGGAGGCTAATCGGTAGAGGAAGAAAGGTTCCATTGTTCAAAGATGTTGAAAGTAACTTTTCGTTACACACACACACAAAAAAAAAACTCCTTCTCTTCAGAACTCTATAATTCTCGTTTTAAAGAAACAAACATTGTCACCGGAAAAAGAGAATTCTCTTTTTGCGAGAAGTCTGTCTCACTGAATCATCCAGAAAGATTTGAAAACTGAACTTTCTGGACCAAACTTTCTAGTTCAGAATTTACTCGGAATTGAATATACAGGTTATTGATTTGAGTTGGCATGATTTAAATAAGTACGAGGGTTGGAACTTGAATAGTGGCAACTATTTATTTACATGGTATACACAAGTGATTCATGTCACCATGTTTTACAGTTCTTCAATATAGTCGTCAGCATTGTGTATAACCCGTTTCCAACAATGTGGAAGCCTCAGAACAACTGTAGCAGCGCCTGTTCTGTTGATAGTTCGAATGGACCGGTCTAGTTCCGCAAGAATCTCTGAAATAGTTCTGAAGCGAATGCTACGAAGTGGTTCCTCCATCTTAGGAATTAAGATAAAATCGCAAGGGCTTAGATCTGGAGAGTATGGTGGATGGTAAAGAACTTCAGCCCCATCGATCGAACAAATCAGTCACAGCTTGAGCTGTATGCTGCAGAGCATTGTCATGGAAAATGATAGGGGCGTTCTGAAGAAAGAGCAGAATTTTTCTCATGCCCAGGCATTCCTTCAAAATGTGCAGTACAGTCGTATGCTCAAATCCTGTCTGTCGGACAGCTCACGAATCGTTTGGCGTCGATCACTGTCCACCCATAATGCACTCTGCTTCGCTGACTCTAGGATGACCTGGGCGATGCATGTCTGCTCCATTTTGGCGTCCTTGAAGGCATTTAGCTATCTTGCTACAGTTCTATAATTCAATGTAGATTCCCCGCAATCTTCTTGAAGCCCTAGAAGATATGGTCGTACTGTACGACCTCTGATACATTGAATTTTTATCCCACTTTATGGTTTTTATTTTGAAAGCACCCTGACAACACTTTAGACCTAAAGCTAATACAAAGATAAGTTCTTCGCGTTACTCTGCATGCGCATGACGTAGGAAGGACGATTCTTTTTGCTAAGAGGAAAGGTAGGTATAGAGCTCCCGTGTGGTATACGCGATATTCTTAGGTTTTGTTGCTTAGCACTTTTACAGCAGTGTTGCCACTATTAAAGTTCCAACCCTATTATGTGCTTATCTGATAAATTCTTAGATTACGTGAATGTATATTTTAGTGGTACATTCTTAAATGGGTTAGTTCACATCTTAACGACATATATGAGTTCAATCAATTAATTGCATAGCAGTGGTCAACACTTAAGTTTAATTAACGTGTCGTTTCTTACCAGCATGGACAAATGAGATAAATTTAAAGACAAAATTAAAAATACAGTAAAACCTCCAAAGTTGACCACCTCTGTACGTTGACCACCTCTCTATGTTGACCGAAATTTATTAGTTTGGTTGGTCATAACGCATTTTCAATGGCAATTTACCTCTCTATGTTGACCACCTCCGTAAGTTGTATGTTGACCAATTTTTAGTAGGTTTTACCTCTGTAACTTGACCACTGATGTTTTCTTGAATTAGATTTTTTCTTCCGCTGTTCTCCACCTGGTTTCCAGGAATTTCTTTATCAGGCAATCGGATTATTTGAGAAACACTCGCCACCCCTCCTCTTTGGTGCCCTATTCATTGTTCACTTCCACTATGGTACTATGGGAGGAAAATACCAGAGATTATACAGCCTTTTGTTAAGGAGAAATGATATTTTAGCCCTTTGCATACTTTCATGTCTTGGATTGGCTGTAATTGCTCAAATCTGTCGAAAAAGGTCAGGAGAGTGGGATATGTGTGTAGCGGTGAAGCATTGAACGAACTACGCAGAATTGGAAAACAAAGTGTATCACTCACATGTGAAACAAGTTCTGTTCTTTTTTTCTGGACATCGCGTAGTGGCAGTACCAGTCGTTTATTTTAGAATTTTTATTAAAAATGAAGCAAAGAAAAGCTCTAAAGAACTTAAAGTAGAAAGTGGATCTTCTTAATTTTCTGGAAAGCAGCAGCCAAAGAAAGACAGCAGAAAAATTTGATGTGAGTAAGACAACTGTGAGCAACATTTTAAAACGCAAGGAAGAATATCTGGAAAGATATTCTTCCGAAAACGGGGAACTTCAAAGAAAAAGGAGAAAAACGTGTCTCGACGCTGTGAATGAAGCCACATTTCGTTGGTTTACAGAGATGAGATCAATTAATGCAAGAATATCGGGATCTATGCTTCAGGAAGTAGTAAAAGAATTTGCAAAAGAATTCGAAATTGAGGACTTCCAAGCGTCAGCAGGTTGGCTTGAAAAATTCAAACTACGATACGAGATTTCTCAAAAAGTTATGTGTGGGGAATCGAATGAGGTTTCAGATGAAATGGTGGAGAAGTTTATTGAAAAATTCCCAGAGTTTGTTAAAGGTTTTAAAGATGAGGACATCTTTAATGCTGATGAATGCGGTCTCTTCTTTAAAGCTATAGTAGTCTGATAGAAGTCTAGTAATGAAAGGTGACTCTTGCAAAACAGGAAAACTTTCAAAACAGCGTTTTACTGTTCTTCTATGTGCTAGTATGACTGGAGAAAATTGAAGCCTATGGTGATCGGCAAAACCCTGAAACCCCGTGCATTTAAAAATGTAAAACCTGATGACCTTCCTGTTTTTTGGAGAGTGAATAATCCGCTTGGATGACCAGTACTTTATTCGAAGAGTGGGTTAGAGGAATTGAAGCAGAAATGAGGAAAAAGAAGCGGTCTATTCTACTTACCGCGGATAACTTCCCCAGCCACCCAAAAGTGAATAACCTCACAAATGTGAAACTAAAATTTTTGCCTCCAAACACAACTTCGAAAACCCAACCATTAGATCAATGCATTATTCAGTCCTTCAAAGTGCACTACAGAGCTCAACTTCTGGAATGGGTGATCATGAAAGCACAAAACTATGGTCCTTCAGCGTTGGCATCATCGACAGCTGCGTTAGTAAATGCTTTGAATGATGTTCATTGGATTAATTTTGCTTGGAAAAAAGTTACGCAAGCCACGATTAAGAACTGCTACAAGAAAGCTGGATTTATTACAGCTACAACATCGATGCAAGAGGAAGAGCTTCCTCTATCTCTCTTGCCAGTTTTTGATGGAGTTAATTTTGAAGGTTATGTAACCATGGACGATGAGTCAGTAACATGTGTTGAACCAGACCCAGAGGCAATCTTTAGTGAGATACTCTCTGGGACTAAGCACAGAGAGGACTCTAAGGTACAAGAAACAGCTGACTCTGAAGGACCAAACTCTGAAGGAAGACGATATAAAGCGCATTATATTATACTATAGTAAATATTATTAAAAAATTCTCTAAGTTGACCACCTCCGTATGTTGACCACTTAGTTACAGTCCCTTAGGTGGTCAACTTATGGAGGTTCTACTGTATATAAATAATAATAAAGTAGTAAAATGTAATTCTATCATATATTGGTTCTACTGTATATAAATAATAATAAAGTAGTAAAATGTAATTCTATCATATATTTTTTCGGTTTAGTTCCGGTTTTCATTCCACCAAAAATAACGGTTTTTTGTTCAGTTCCAACTGAATAATCTTATGATATGCATATTCTTATTTGGACTAAAATATAATTATATCATATATTTTTTTCGGCTTAGTTCCGGTTTTCGTTCCACCAAAAATAACTGTTTTTTGAATTTCGGTTCAGTTCCGATTGAATAATTTTATCTTATGTATGTTCTTATTTGTAGTAAAATATAATTCTATCATATTTATTTTCGGTTTATTTCCAGTTTTCTTTCCGACCAAAATAATTGTCTTCGGTTTTTGGTTCAGTTCCGATTGAATAATTTTATTTTATGTATATTATTATTTGTAGTAAAATATAATTCTATCATACTTTTTTTGCGGTTTAGTTCTGGTTTTCGTTCCGCCAAAAATAAACGTTTTTGGTTTTTGGTTCAGTTTCGATTGAATAATTTTATTTTATGCATATTCTTATTTGTACTAGAATATAATTTTATCATATATTTTTTTCGGTTTCGTTCCGGTTTTCGGTTCATTTCCGATTCGAAGTCCTGTTAAAGGCATTTCGAATTTTGACCGGACCCTAATATCCTTTGTCTATGTACCTGAAGATAGGCAAGAATGGATTAAGACACTCAATGGAAAAAATTAATCAAAATATTTCAATGGAAAAAAAATTAGTTTAATAAGAATAATAAATCTGTCGTTTGAATAAAGTTCCTAGAAACAGGTTAGAGATTAAGTCAACAGTGAACTTTCAAAACATCTTTTTTAATCAATATGCTTTGAAATTTAATATGTCGTTATCGATACTTTATGTAAAAAAGGGGATCAAGTTTCAAGGTAAACTATGAATTGAATAGGTGTTTGGGAAAAAGGATAACATTCCAGTCAAGCTTGTTGATAAAAAATAAAATGAAGTCGAAATTGTTATATCTGGAAAACAAATTTAACATTTTAACCCAGTATTAACAGTGTTTCCTCGCCACTTCACGACTCATGTCTTGCGGCTTTACTGTTTCGCTTTAGTGTTTTTTGCGGCTTTAGTGTTTCGAGGATATTTCCAAAATATTCTTCAAAAAATAAAGATGAAAAATACAACCATATCGGCAGCCACATTGCGGAAAGGAGGGTTGTTTAATGTTGATGCGCAAAAGAGAATGATCCCTGCATATCAAAGAAAGAGATGAGTCACAGTACATACCATGGGTTCTCATAAAGGCGCGTGATTGGTGTCCGGTGCGACATCGACCAATGAGAGTACGAGTGGATTTATCACTGTGAGTTGATTGTCTGCGCATCATCGCAACCTCACCTAGCATCTTCTCTTGTTGCATCACGCCAGTCTTGTCCAAGATGTCTTCAAGACATTGACGACAATATGGTTCGAGCTGTAGAGTTCAGCATTCGTGTTGACGGTGTTATGTCCTTGTATAGGGGAATTTTGAAGGAAAAGAAAAAACAAAGACAACCACTTCCCATCACCATGTTTCTCTCCAGGATGAAGCCCCCAGCTCTACCGACAGTGTCTCCAGCAGAAGAGTCTCCGAGTAGTCTCTCTAAACCTTCTACGAATGAAGTGAGAGCCTCTCCTCCGCCACCAACACAAGACTTTTCGCCTCTCTCAGAAAGCAATGATGATTAATGTTTATTACTCTATAAGGTTTTGTAATTATATTTATTAGTTAGCACTGACCGTTTAAGTAAATACTTATACTGTTGTAATTCTTGTCTTAAATGTGTAAAGTATAAATACTGTCTACATATTTAAAACATCCGTGTACCCGCATACAAGAAAATTCGTAGGGTCAAATCCTACTTAGCGGTTTTTCAGCTTTCGCGGAAGGTTCTGGTCCCCATTAACCGCGAAAAAAGAGGGACCACTGTACGAGTATAATCGAAATTCAGAAAGTAACATTTATTTATTAAAATTTCACTTAGATGCAGTTATAAAGACTAATAAAGGAAGTTTCTGAAACATTTCCTTATTACTCTAGATTTAAAAAAAAATGGTTTGTAATTTGTACAATAAAACACGTGAATCATCCCTTTGGGCAACATGTAGATTGGTTTCACGAGAAAAGAATTTTTCTCTATATTTCCATTTATAATTTTTTATCATTAAAGTTAGAGTTTTGACAATCAGTATATGCTATTTAAATCAGTCTGATATAATTTTCTATATTCTAGGATTTTTTAAGTGATGCTATAAGGAAAGTGCTACAAACCATTTTTTATCAGTCTCTATACGCTACAAAATTCATTTCAAGAAGTAATTTTTATCAAAAATTAAGCATTGTAAATTAAAATTTTTGCAACACAGTTAAAATGAAGTTTTCTTTTTAACTGAATTTTAATTCGCATATTCTTGTGTAGGAAAATGGATATATAAATGGTTAGTTAATTGTATACTTAAATGTACAAAGCACATTTAATTGCAAAATGCTAAAGTTCTCTATTTCTTAGATAGCTAGATAGTAGTATTTTAATGCAGAAGATTAATATTTTGAAATCGTATCCTTTTACCAATCTCCCATTCATTTAAAGTTAATTTTTGTTGATTGTTGTAAAAGCGACTTCATGGAAAATGTTCTGTATTTCTTTTACACATATTAAAGTCGTTTTTAATCCCAGTATACATTTTTAGACCTAAGTATAAACCTAGGTTGTTATCATAAGCAATACAGAACAAGAAATATATAAAGTCAATTCTTACTTAGGTCAACAAAGAAGAATTTTATTCTAGTCACTTTTTATTAAATACGATCACATATGAAATAAGAAAAAGAAATCTCGTGTAATCTTGTGTAATCATTTCAAATCCCGATTCTTAGGTTTACTGTAAACTGAAAGGCAACGCACTGGCGAAATCAGAAGGCTCGCGCCAAGAACTTGGCTTGAGTATCCTGATAAAACATAAATTAATTAATTTAATTTAATTAATGAATTAATGTTTTAAAAAAACTAAATTAACATCAAGTGTCATTTACTAGAAGTTTAAAAAATGTGTTTGAGCTTGAGTGGATGAATAAAAATAATTTTATCAACCATTGAAAATTTTAACAAGATATATAAATATATATATATATATATATATGTCCGGTTTAGAAATATAAAATTAATAATTTAGGGGTTTGAGAGCAGGAACGCAGCGCACTCTTTTAATGCAGGCGCATGAATCTCTAATAAGTCATTATAAAAGTACTTGATGCGTAAGGATTGCCAGAGAGTGTCTTGAAAAAGGGTTACAGCATGAACCCTAGCTGGTGATCCTTTGTTCCCTGGTCTGGGTGTTGCTCCTTTGTTATGTAGCCTCCCCACTATGGACAATTGTTCACCACTTCCTCATGGTGACCTTGGACGATGATTTACGGGTTGCATCCACGCACTGGGCCACTAAATGAGCCGAGAGCATGGATTCGTCCATAGAGTCTACTGCGCACTTTAGTTGTGCATCTGGCTGCCTTTTAAAAAATCACTTTCGAAACCATCCTTTGCCAAGGTCATTTTATCGTCTGCCACCGGCAACTTTGATAAGCAATACTCCCTCCAGACGGTGGCAATGGTTTGCAGTGGACCACAGTGAGGAGGGGCCTTTAGAGTGTGTACGCTAGCAACGCACCGAAATGTTTGATGGTTCTGTGGCAACACTAATATCCCTCTGCTCAGCATGTACGCGCAGATTTATTCTGCGCATGAGCGAGCGGTACGAGAGGTATGAAAATATTCCAGAGATCAGTTGGGAAAAGAAAATGGCATGTGTTGTGTTAATAAATGTATGGGAAGTTTAAATCTTCTTGCATCCATCACTATTAGAATTATTTTCACATGGAAATTAATGCCAAGCAATAATCCTCCATCATTTCTAAACCATAATAGCCAATTATTGTATAAAAGGGGGTATTTTCCCCACAGTTCGCTGTTAAATTGTTCAATACACATATATAAGGACATTATCAAGAAATAATATGACTCTTCATGTAGCTGCAAAGCCTGTTATATATATATATATATATATATATATATATATATATATATATATATATATATATATATATATATATATATATATATATATAAGAGAGAGAGAGAGAAAGAAATGTGAACTAATAGTAATAATTGAAAAATATTAAGAGAAAAAGAGGTAATACCCATTATTACTTTTAACTGAATAATTTGATTTTGAAATTGGTATATTAATTAATAAATAAAAATATAATTGCTAAATCCGAAAAGTTTCGAAAAGCGTCGAAAGAATATTTTCTATGTGGCTAAAGCTAGTTGCTTCTCTTAAATTTTCTAATCTTAACCCTGTACTGAAACAATAATGTTAAGAGCATTTTTTAAGAAAAGTATTTAAGTACAGAGGCTGTTAGCATATTTTTTTAGACGATTTGGCTGGTAGTAAAAAAATATTTTGTTGCAAAATAAATAACTGCAATTGTACTAAGTTTTTAAAAGTCAAAATTCTGGTCTGCGGCTTGAGAGGTTTGTTTTTTATTCAAAATGGCGTTTTTAACGAAGCAGTGGTTCCAAGACTATATTTATACTCTTTCCGAAGATAAGTATTCATATTCTGCTATCCAAAAATGATGTGAGAGTCATGGGTTTGTGATCTCTAAAGCATCGATAGGTCATATCGAATAAAAAAAGGAAAAAAGTCAAATTGGAGCCTCAAGTGGGACAAAAATTCCAAACAAGTATCCAAGGAAAAAACGAACATCTTCGACTATTGCAAAGGTACGTTGTTTAATGATTAAACAAAATCCCCATAGTCAAAGGACAGTTGCAAAATCATTAAAATGCTCCACTGTAAACAAAATGATAAATGTTGATTTCAAATCTTAAGAGAGCGAAAAAAAAAAAACGCAATGTGCATCGTCTTTCTCTAAAGCATATCGCTGAACGCAGGACACGATGCAGAGTTCTGTATGAAAAACATTTATCCAAATGGAAAAAAATTGTCCCAATAGATGAATCATGGGTGTATTTAAATGATTACAACGAAAAAAAAAGAGCAATTTATGATCATTAAAGGGAAGAAAAAAAATAAGTACATGGTTCAAAGAATCGAAAGAAAGTTTTTCTAAGGGATTCCTGGTTTTTGCTGATTTTTCATATAATGGGAAATTAAAAATAAAAATAATTTTTAAAATGTCAAGATTAACTCCAAATACTATCAGGAACCTATTTTATCGCCAATTTTTCTGAATGAAATACCATCGCTTTACTCGCAGTGCTATCAATCTGTGGAACTCCATCAAGACAAATCTAGCAGTCACACATCAAAATCCCTTGTAAATTTTCTAAAAGAAATGGAACAAAAAAACCAGTATCAAGGTCATAACCCATCACTGATATCCCTACGAAATCTCTCGATGTATCACCTATAGGTGTTTGTGCTTTCGAACTTTTAAAATCTGCATTATCCAAAGGTCGCCCCACGACCCTTACAGGACTCTGGAAAGTTGTTCAGGAGAAATGGAATAGAATACCTCTTCTGACACTTCAAAAGACATTATTATCCTGGAATTCCTGGCATTAATATCCTGGAATTATTATCCTGGGTGTCGTAAGATAGTTCAGAATAAGGGCTAACAAACAGAACATTTCAAACACAAGAATTTTATGTACTTTAGTTTTGTGACTACAACATACATCGTCTAAAAATGTGTGAACAGCCTCTGTAGAACAATTTAGTGCTGATGAAAGTTATAGACAGATGTTATTTACAAAGGTTCATTTAAAAATAGAAAAGAAAATCTCGAATCTTAAATCTCTATCTTAAATCAATCTATTTTTAGGTTTTCAACTAGTTTTAAACGTTTAGTTTGGTTTAGAGTGTTAAGGTCTACTGTTTTGCTTACGAGGACTAGGCTTTAAAAGGAGTTTGATTAATGAGTGTTTAATAAAAACCTCGAAGCTTTTCTATAAAAGAGATATGCAATATTAAAGCACTCGAGAAAAAGGAAGTAACCGACTCTCAGTTCCTTGTGTAAAGAATGGCGAGTAAAACTATCCTCAGTAAAAAGCAATTTAAAATTTTTCTCCCTAAAATCGACTTCCAGTTTAAGAGCTGTTGTGTTGTTTTCCTTCAAAATCGACTTCATTATTCCATGTAATGAACAAGTTAACGAGTCCGGTCTTTGAGAGAGCTTTCATCGCGAAAGTTGGTTGAATGAACTCCCTGACTCGAGAAAGAAGGAAAAGAGTTAGAGTCAACATGTCTCTTTGGTGCTTTCTTATGGATTATCCCAAATGCGTGTGGTCTGTTGGCCTGTAATTTATGATACATGCTTCAAAGCACGTGAAATTCAATCTCGGACTCAACGAAAGGGCGTCTTTAATCACAGCTTGAGCTCTGCAACAAATATTCGCTTTCATGCCTCGATTTCCGAGAACGCCGAGTAATTTTTTTATTAATAGACTTAATGCATTAGCATAATGCAACGGTTATAATATGAACCTTAGACATTATTTTCAGTTTAAACGAGAAAAAATAGATTTTTAGGGTGTTAACCTATTAAAAGGGGTGAGATATTAGAAATCAAAGTTTTTTCAACGCGCAAAAGTATGTTTGATAAATATTGACCATGATAGTAAGTTTTAAAATATTACTGAAAAAAAAGGATACTTGATACAGAATCACAACCATCTCGCCCACTTGAACCTCATATGACGTTACTAATAGGAAATAGTTTGAAATAACATTTTTTAACCCTCTTTTATCGTAGAGAGTTTTAGTTCATTTAGCTTGTTACTTGTCAAACTTGTCAAACGGGTCAGTTGAACTGAGTAAAAAACTGAATGATGAACTGAATTTAGAGCTCGTATGAAACTTCTCCTCTTTCAGTTTTTCCTCAGTTTTGTCACTGTCATTAAACATGAAAGGGTGACAAAAGGAAAACATTAGCTCCGTCCAAAAAATTGGGAGCAACTTAGAGCCGATTTCGAATGGTTATGGGCATTGTAATGATCCGTTACATGATCCGAACGAAAGAAGAATGTACGGTGGCTTTTCGCAGCGGACCATTATGGCTAGCGGTACGTAGACATGCGTGGTCTGGGCAAAGCCGTTTGTGTTGTAACGTCTCGGGCACAATACCAATGTAGTCGCTTAGGCGGCAGTACATTAAGAGCAGTCAGTACGCAGGAGCCAGTGTGTCTGCACCTTTACTATGTCTGCTACTGTCAAAGGACTCGAGTAATAATTATTAATCGAGCGATGATGTAGTGCACATCTGGGGTCCAGTTACCGATGCCGCAAATGAATTTAAGTTATTTTGGTCGGTTGACTTAAAGACGACCTTTCGACCACATCTGGAAACGGATCAACTGATCCAGGCGGGGAGTTGACCGCAAGATTGCGTCACCCTGGGTCTGGAAAGTTCCGGAAGAATCACGTGAAGGGAACCGGGACCCCTATAACAGAAGATTGGCTTAGCTAAGAAGGAGGCTTTTTCTTGAGAGTTGCTTTGGATCTGTTTTGTGGAGCTCGAGGGGAGTCCATTCGTCTCTCCGATTGCCGGAGCTTGCTTTGCTTTAGAGACCGCCAGCTTCTCTGCTTTTGCTAAGAAGTCGACTTTCGACATTGGAATCTCATTCCCGTTATCTTAATATTTTTTCTACTTCGTGCATAGAAGTAGATCGCTGAGAGTGACCCTTACTCTCATTTCGGATCGTCTTGCATCCTGAGTTTTCTCAACGAACTCCAGCGTGATAGGCACTCAGCGTTTGAACCTCAGTGTGGAAGACGACTGTACTGATTCAGTACAGTCGCTATAGTACTGATTCAGTACTGATTCAATACAGCCGACTGTACCATCAGCCCGGAGGTTATAGTGTCAGCATTTCGTACTGGCACTAATTAGCGAACTGTTCCAGTGTTCGAGAAGAACTAGCCTCACTGTACCCAAGCATTGTAATTATGTTAACGATATCCCAGAAGATTTAGAATCTACTGAGACCTGTACATAGCTGTACATAATTATTCACTCGAATGAAGTATTTAATCTAGAGTAAACGGTTGTCCAGCCTGTATCATTGACGTCTTCGCCTACCCCTACTTCAGTACGTCACAGCATCCATGCCAGAGTGATTCGAACCAGTGAATTCTGGTACCGAATAGCACAGTTTAACTGATAGTCTATGGACCGCTTTATATATCTGGTTCACATGATATTTCTCGCATCCAATTTGATTAAATTTCCGATAATAGCTGGTAGTATAACATTGAAAAGGGAATGTATTGAAAGAGTGAATACAGAAACAAAACATTTTACTTTTGCTTCATTTTATGTTTTCCAAAAATGAATTTTTGAAGTACCATCTATAGTAATTTCAAATTCTAATTTAAGCATGAAATTTATCCTCTACATGCACTTTCTGTTTTGTATAATATTTATAAATATACTTTCATTTGCAGCTACTCGAGACTCTTATGACGCTTCCTGAATTTTACTAAATTAGTTTCTGCTGAAAAGACTATTATTTTTACAAAATCTGAAATACTATTCAAAGTATCACAAATCGCAAAATTATTTTATCTTTGTTCGCCTTTTAATAACAGAACGAGAGGATTAATAAATTAACATTTACTTAAAATTCCCTCACTTTGAATCATATACCTTCAATTCAATAACAAAGATTTTTTTTTCTTTCCTAAGTGTCCAAGGTTTCAGTCTAAATCTATTTAAGTGTGACTGGAACGTTGAAGGTGACCTTAATAAGTTATTTTTTACCTTTTACCTGAATTTCCATCATGACCACACATTTGTTCAGTAACGACCTTAACAATTTTACCGCCGTAAGCATTCCCAAAAAAGCTTAAATATTTTTTAAATAAAAACTATTATAAAAAACCATGTTATAATAAGAAAAATTGAATACATTTTAATCAAGATAATACTACTATTACAGATAAACGAAAAAAATGTTTTATGGAAAAACAAATTTTACATTTTTAACGAATCAATGACAACGAGCTTACAAGCTAAAGCTTTTACCTACTATAAGAAAATACTTGTAAGTTGTTCCTGTTAGTTTTGATAGTTTTGAATAAGCTTATAAAATGTAGTTTTGGGATGCACCCAAAGATATAGGAATTCTCAGATGCCTGTCAGTTCCTGTACTACTTGATTGCACTACGCATTTATCTTCAGAAATCGATATATTGTTTTATTTATTTTAATTTATTTATTGCTCTCTAATTCAGGCATTTTTGCCGCCCCTAAATTTTGCCTCCCCGATTATTCCTACCACCTAGAACCAGCCCTGATCAGTGTATATTTCTGAAAGTTGGTGTGTACTTACAATATTGGTTTCCCATCGCTTCAGGCCGAACGCTGGCCGATTGGTTAGGGGGCTGATCATCGGTATCGGAGTTCGTGGGTTCGAATCCCACTATGGCATGGATGTTCGTAGCCTTTGGGAATCGGTTTTAAGCAGTAGGTCCCGGTCTCATTAGCCCTCGTGTGCAAAACAGTTGACCGTAGCGCTCCAAACCAATTCCCCACGCTTCATATTAACTCACAATAGAAACAAAATTCCCATTTGCTGGTTCACATTTTAAGAATTCTATAAACAAATTAAACCAAACCACATGATAATAGAATAAATTCTCTAGGATGCTATCTTTTTTGTTTTTTTTTGAAAAATATTGAAAAAATATATTTAGTTTTCAGTTATTGAGAAATTTAGGTATACTCTTCTTTTCAAGCGCAAATAAGGTATACATAAATTCAAAACAGTAGGAATAGATAGCAAAACAGACGATTCGCTGCTCTTTCACATGGAATGTTTACCATGTGATGGACGTCACTACGCGTTTATTTTCAGAAATTGATGAATTGTTTCTTTTGTTTATTTTAATTTATTTATTGCGCTCTATTTCAGGCGTTTTTGCAGTCCCTAAATTTTGCCTCCCCGATTATACCTACCACCTATAACCAGCGCTGATCAGTGTATGTTTCTGAAAGTGGGTTTGTACTTACAATATTGGTTTCCCATCACTTCAGGCCGAACGCTGGCCGATTGGTTAGGGCGCTGATCGTCGGTAACGGAGTTCGTGGGTTCGAATCCCACTAGAGCATGGATGTTTGTAGCCATTCGGAATCAGTTTTAAGCAGTAGATTCCGGTCTCAAAAGCTTTCGTGTGCAAAACAGTTGACCGTAGCGCTCCAAACCAATTCCCGGCGCTTCATATTAACTCGCAATAGAAACAAAATTCCCATTTGCTGGTTCAAATTTTAAGATTTCTATAAACAAATTAAACCAAACAACATGATAATAGAATAAATTTTCTAGGATACTATCTTTTAAAAAAAAATATTGAAAAAATATATTTAGTTTTCAGTTATTGAGAAATTTAGGTATACTCTTCTTTTCAAACGCAAATAGGATATACATAAATTCAAAACAGTAGAAATAGATAGCACAACAGAGAATTCGCTACTCTATCACATGGAATGTTTTTTAAATAGTTCTTAAAATGTGAATCCTTTATTGAAATTTTTATTTTTCTCATAGATTAACACTGACCAAGAAACATCCAATATGGCCCGTACAATGTAACTTCAAGTGTACAAAGAATAAGGCATCACGGCATCAACTGTCCTTTACAACAAATAATGCTAAAACTTAAAAAGTGGACGAGTAATGTTTGAAGACTGTAAGGAATATAAGAATTCCCTGCGTCATTGATTCCTCTTGACCTAGACAAAAAGGGCGACAGAGATTCGGAGATCAATACGATAAAGTTTTAGTACGTTGCAATAGACTGGTTTGATTGATGCACTTCTCAATTAATAGAGAAAACCGATTTGAATTAATTTGAATTTTTAAATAGTCTTATTGTTTTAATGAATCTATTATTTAATTTAACCTTAGTTTAAGTAATCATTTTCAGATCCTATTTTAAAAAATGAAAATATGTAAAATTCAGAAAAATTAAACAATTGCATCATAAAAGGATACGTTAACACTAGAATTCACGGAACCTTGCTGCTACTTGCTCTGCCAAAGGATGTTGACCGGTGTATCTATCTATCTAACTATCTATCTATCTGAAGAAAACCTCAATTCGATCCGACTGTTTTTTAATTTTTTTGGATTTGGCTGTAAGAGTAGTTAATAAATGTATCGATTATCAATTATATGATAAACCAGAATCTTATGACTTTATGATTAATCGTATAACGGATTGGAATAGTTGAATACATATTAGCGTAAAACGCAATATTTTTTAAAATTTCTTAACCCCTTCCGGTAAAATGACGAGTCTAGCTCGTCATTGGTTTTTCATTGCATACCGCACAATGACGAGCTACACTCGTCATGCGACTAAAGTTAATGTTAAATATGATAATTAATTTAGTTTATAATTTCTAGTATACTGAATTTAGCTAGACTTTTGTTACTTGTGGAAATATCAGATCACTATTACATATTGTTTATTTAGAATTTCTTGGTACAAGTCACTGCCAAATTGATGAGTCAGAATAAAAGAAAACCTACTAAGAAATGCCGTGTGTGTTACAAGAATCAAATTAGAAGTGAGACTCCCTGGCGATGTAAACAATTCAGCATTCCTTTGCACTTTGTTTTGAAAAGTACCACTATCTTGAAGACTATTATCTGTATACCTTATTAATGTTTTGCTTTTATATTTTCTTAATTATACCTTTTCTGATATTATTTAACACTATGTAAAAAGTGGATTTTAATTAGGAATATGTAAGAATTGTAAAATGAAACAAGTTTTTTAAATAAAAAATAAATGGTTACTTCACGCACAGTTTTTCATTATTAAATCGTACCGGAAGGGGTTAATACTTTGTACTAGACTCAATAAATCTACTTCGATTCGGAATAATCTAATTAAAGAATATGTTAACCATATTTTAACTACAGGTTACCCGCGATGTTTCATCCTTCGAGTTTTCCAGTCGTATCTTAAATTAATTAAAAAGGAAGTTCTGCGTCTTGTGGGTTGGGTATAAGTATATGTATTCATAGTATAATATTTTTAGTGGATTTTATAATGGTAATGAATGTTTTTGTGATTAAGTTAATGTTTAAGTTAGTTTATGGTCTTATTTTCGTATGGATTGTTTTTAGACTATTTGTCTGTTTTT
The DNA here is from genome assembly GCA_032207245.1 of Pardosa pseudoannulata. Classification (NCBI taxonomy): domain Eukaryota; kingdom Metazoa; phylum Arthropoda; class Arachnida; order Araneae; family Lycosidae; genus Pardosa; species Pardosa pseudoannulata. The sequence continues at coordinate 83,988,695 of CM063501.1, read as the reverse complement.
ATTGCTGTACTTATGGCGACCGGGAGCGTTTCATATGATTAAAATGGCCATTTAAGCGGAAAGTGGGGTTCGCAATTCCTCTCCCCACTGCTTCAAGCACACCATTATGGGCCCTATGCAAGTGCCTAGGTTGCCTAGGCCTTAGTCCGCCCCTGCACGCGATCGGAGACAGACTTTCACATAGATTTTGACTGAAGTTTTCGCACATATGTTGACCCAAGTGTTAATTATCTTTTACTTAGAACTTAAATTAGCTCTCAGTTTGTTAAGATAATGAAGTGGGAATTTATTCCCCAACATTCTGCTAATAAAAGTCTTTAATAAATGATCAACTTACGAAACTTTGTGCAATATTAATTAAAGAAACTGTAAATTGATCATATTAAATTATATTTTCCTTACAATCAATATGTTTGAAAAAATTATTTTTTATTAAATATTTTATAAATTTTAAAAATATTTCTTGTGGCATGATTTTTCAAAAATCCATTAAAAGATATATACCAAGCCCTCCTAGTAAATGTTAAAATAAATCTGTGCACCCGTTTTGAATTTAGACTTTATTTAAAGTATTGAAACTTAGATATAGAGAAGTCCGAATATTTCGTAAAAATTCGAAGTACATTCATAAATGCATTTTCTATAAATTAAAATATTCAATCTATCAACAAAATAATACCCAAAAAAATGTTAATTGTAGAAATAACTAAAAATTGTTGTTGAAATTTTATTTATTATTAAAAAAATTGTTGAAATGTTGTTGATTTAATCAAATATATTTTAAATAATAATAAAGCAAAATTAAAAGAAAATTTAAAACTTAAGGAACATTTTAAAATTTAACAGAAAATTTCAAAAACTTTAGTTAAAAATGTTATTTGATTTCTTTTATTTTTAAAAAACTTGATTCATTTAGTAATACAGTGAACTCCACTTAATGTGATCGCGGTTATTGTTATCAATCGCTTATTGTTATCGAAATCACTTTTTCCCGATTTCTTCTACTCATTTGTATGTTAAAATTATCGCTTTATGTGATCGTTACATCGGTTAATGTTAACAGTTTTCGAACCTCATTTTAACTGGCAAAGAAATATTCACAATGTATTTAGAAGAAACCAATTATTTTCTTTCCTTTCGCTATTGTTTGAATTTCCGAGAATTCTCCCTCTTCCACGTAGGGAAATGGGGAATGAACAAAGGAGTGGGGTATTACACGTTCCTGGATTTTTCAGAAATACGCACACTGTACTGGTGGTCAATGGTTGTCAGATAAGCAGAAGGCAACCCATTCTTATCGGAACTCAGATTAAGAGTATGCACATTTTATGCCTTACTCGCTTACATGCAGCTTGTCGGTATGGAAGCCAGAAAGTGAAAGGATTTAACGTTAAAACTAAAGATCGGAATTTTAAATCGTTATGACAGTTTACCAAATATGCTGCAGTGCAGTTAAACATTTCTCAGCTTCTGAATTGCATTGGAAGTGTTGAATCGTGGAGTACAGCACCGTTCCGCTGACTTTAAAAAACATTATGATTTCGATCAACTTATCAATAAGCTTCATAGAAAAAATTGCAGACAGCCAACAATTGTTTTCTTAATTATGTGTACAATTCTTATGCTTTAAAGGATAATATAAGTACATAAATATATGAGTTTTTTTTCATTTTATTTTGAAACTAGCATATAGCCCGTCATATGACGGGATCAGTAAAATTTTCAATTTTCCAGAATTGTAAAATACTCTATGAGGCAGGTAAAAAAATCGGTTGTTTTTTGGCTGAGAATTATCTTGGAACAAAATATAATTGATGATTAAATTTAAAATTATCACATATGTACCTAATCTATTATTTAAGCCAAATATGAAAGAAAATTATTTACGTGATATCTAAGTTCAGTGATAAAAGTTATGAAAATAATGCAGACGATATTTAAATAATTTAAAATAAATGATTAAATGAGATGGTTAAAGGAATTACGTCATAATGCTAGAAAAAAATGTTATTTTTACCTATTTATTATGTGATACAATGATTAATTTAATCGCCCGCTATTAACCGGGAAAAATAGGGCTTGATATAATGGCATTAAAAGCTCGAAAAATGGGGAAGGGGTGGATTTCGAACGTTTAAAAGACGACAGTTCATTTCGCTGTGATATGAAGTATATTTATACCAATTTATTTTAAAATTGAATCGATAGTTTAGAAGATAAACTTTACTTCCTTTGAATTTTGCTAACCCTAACTCATCAAGAATTCAGTATGGATGCGCCTATCCATTCCCGGTCCAGCCACTTCCTAAATTTGAGGATAGATGGATAGATAACTTAGGCTATTATAATTGTAAAGGGGATTTAGTACACGTGAATTAAAAAGGTAGGTAAATTTATCTAATTTTGCATATCGTATATTGTTATCAATCGGGTATTTTTATCAAAATCAGGGTGTTCCAAACTGATCACTTTAATCGGAGTTCACTGTACTTCAATTTATACATCTACAGAGGTTCAAAATTTCAATTTGTCAAGTATAAAAATGCTTAATAAAAAAAATGACTACGGGGTTTTATAGCAAAAACCCGGAAGCTCGTTGCCTGTTTATACTAAAAATTCTAATTTGCAGACGAGGTTTATCTGCTTTTGTATCAGTCTCCCAGCGGTTTGCGATAAAGCAGTTTTTCTAGGAAATGAGATAACCCAACATATTTTCAGTTTTCACTTCAAATTACGTCATCAACACGAAGCGCGTCACTGTTTAGTGAGTGCGCATGCCTAGGCGAAATCTTGACACTGAGTATAATTTATTAGTCATGTTGTTACTACTTTAATGCTATCGGAATGTTTAGGTTTTGCATATTAAGCAGGCGAAAACCTCTGCGTTCTTTTAAAAATATCTTTATCTGAAAAACAAGCAAGCACTACAAAGGTTCGAGTAACGACCTGCTTAAGTATTTTCGGCTACTTCCCTTCCTCAAAGCAGCAGTCATCTCGTTATATCGTCGCCCGCTATATATATATATATATATATATATATATATATATATATATATATATATATATAATATATATAGTATATATATATATATATATATATAATATATATATATATATATATATATATATATATATATATATATATATATATATGTATATATATATATATATATATATATATATGTGTGTTATATACATATATATATATATATATATATATATATATATATATATATATATATATATATATATATATATATATATATATATATATATATATATATATATATGTGTGTGTGTGTGTGTCAGGTCTAAAAAGAGGGTAGTTGGAAATTACGTCAGTTATAAGCGATTTTAAATAGGAAACTCTTTTATAATAATAAAATAAATGAAAAAGACCCACGCTCGCGTAAGCTTTTAGGATAATCCGGTCAGGTGGAAGCATTTTGAAAGAATTTGATGAGTTTGCAAACAGATAAGTTTCAGTTAACGCGTGGACATGGAGCGGTCAACACCTTCACGCATAGCTACGCTACGAACAAAGAAAATGGCGCAGGTTTCGCTTTTAGAAGACACGATGATTTAATGAAATTATTATTATCAAGAAGACTTTTTCCATTCGCCTTAACTCTGGATCACGACACACACACACACACACATACATATATATATATATATATATATATATATATATATATATATAACATATATATATGTGTGTGTGTGTAATATTAAAATCTCTTGTTTAAATATTTTAATATTAATTTAATAACTTCTGTTCATAAATTACGCAATTGAGGTTTGTGCATTAATTCTGTTTTTTCCCTCCAGACACGCTATAGACTTAATTCAGCCTCTGTCTGTACTTCTTCAGCCAATAGTAAACGCGTTCTCTTTAAACATGGATATTTTATATCACATGATCAATTGTGTTTAGGGATAATTCATAGTCTTTTTTACCTTGGAAATCCCTACTTAAAAAGTGTGTGTGTGGACGATGTGCTAAAAGTTCAAGTTCATGCCAGTTGTATTGATTTGATATATCGTCACCAAAAATAAAATGTGTTGAGCTTTTGGATGAATCTCTCCCATATCATATATATCATATATATATATATATATATATATATATATCTTCTTCTTCAGCAGCACTACAGCCTACTGGAAGTCAAGGCTTTCTCTGTCAGCTTTCTCCATTCAGCCCGGTTTGACGCGATGTTTCTCCATCTATTAATGCCCAGTACTCTCAAATCGCTCTCAACACAATCCATCCACCTTATTGGTGGTCTTCCTCGTTTGCGTTTACCCTCAAATTTTGAAAACGTCAATTTTTTAACAGGCTCTTGGCCCTCTTTTCGAAAGATGTGTCCCAGCCATCTGATTCTGTAAGACTTTATATATATATATATATATATATATATATATATATATATATATATATATATATATATATATATATATATATATATATATATATATATATATATATTAACCCTCTCTCTTGTGTGTTTCTGTATTGTTATGTTATGCATCATATTGTATAATCATTGTGTACCATTGTAAAGAGAGTTTATAATTATAGAAAAAAAAGTTAAAAGGGCTAACGAAGATATATTTTTATTGATATGTATACTTAGTGATTGTGCTTTGTTTTTATTTTATTATATTACCGATCAGCCATAAGTGTAGTAAATATTCTTTTTTATCAAATCTTAGTATTGGAGATAAAGAACCTAAGGCTCTAGGTGTGCCGAAACCAAGTATCCCATAGTTCTAATGTTTATATATACACATTGGATACCGATCTATATATATATATATATGTGTGTGTGTGTGTGTTTGTATGCCAGATTTAAAAATTGGTGTTAAGAATTAAGCGAGTTATAATTAAAAATAGTTAGAACTCATTGAAAATAACGTAATAAGAGAAAGACTCACACCCTCGAGTGGAACTATACAGAGCAAAGAAGCTGAAGCGGAAGTAGACATAGGAATTTGCTTAGGTAGCAATGCTAAAAAACACAGTTCTGAGAGGGAACTCGGGCTTATAACATCCTCCACGCTTGTCATGGCAAAAAATGAGAACAAAGGATATCTAAATGGCATAGCCATGGACTGAAGGATTACAATAAAGAAGTTTTTATATATGAAATCAAATGTGTCTTGAATGCCTTAACCACTCGTCTGTGTCATATTTATATATATATATATATATATATATATATATATATATATATATATATATATATATATATGTGTGTGTGTGTGTGTGTGTGTGTGTAACAAGCGAAATTTACTGAATGATTACATGGGAAATTAGACCCAATAATTTGAATTGTCCGGGCTTACTTGGCAATTAGAAGCCCTAATCACAGTGCAGTCGTGGCTCTCTTAAAGAAAGTGAAGTCCAACGTTGTGGAATAAAAAAAATGTCCATATATGCAAGCTTTTTATCGAATACCCTAGAAAAATATATCTTTCAATGACTTTTCGCATACTATAGCGAGTAATCACGTGAATTTTTCCCCAAGAAACTTACCAATTGCTCAGCATTTTTGGAAAGTAAAGAGTGAACTTTAAGCATTTAAGTTTGCTCAAAAACCATTAAAGTTAGCAATTTAGTTACTGGAGAAGTGAAGCTATTTTCCTTCGGGACTTCGGAAAAATGTGGTCTGTGGACGGAAAATTAGCATTTATTCTAGCATTAGTTTTCGGAGACGGGTAAAAAGGATTAAAGTCAGCGAGTACTCTTTTAAATATGATACTTTACGGCTAGGAAATTAGGAATTAAAGAATGAGAAAGGGGGAAAGAAGAATTTTAGATAGATGTTTTAATAATTTAATGTGTAATGGGTGTCTACTCACTATAAACTTAGAATGGTATTCATGCTGGAGTGAATACTGAATCTGCAAATGGTGGAAAACAAAATTCAACCTAAAAAATTGTTTCCAAATCCACTAGGCTTCTACTTGTAAGCCGGTAAATGCACATTTGTGTCTCTATAGCCGTAGCGTCTAAAAACGACCTTTCGTTTTGGACGGCTATTACCGTCATGCCTCATAGTGAACTTCGCTTTGATGGCTATAGACGCAAGTGTCCGTCAACGTGTTAAAATTACATTTTGATTTATAAATAATCTATCATTCCTCAATATTCTAGTATTGTCTTAATTTATAGCGTTTACTGTTTAGTTGAGATTTGTTTGAACTTTTGCCTAGTTAGTGTCGAATATAGCTAATGAGATTTAACTTAAAACTTTGTTGGCCCGAAGAATTTCGTGTATTAAAGCTCAACAAAGAAGCCGTTCTTCGTAAAATAAAATAAGCTCTCAGAAAGCCCCGCAATCAGTTCACACTCCGCATCCGGATTCTTAGCTTTTCGATAACCCTTTGCAAACAGCATGAGTGTTGAATTAACGAAAGAAGAAGAGATCACTACGTAAGTGTATTTTCTCGGGGATTTTTAGTTTGCCTACTTATGGTCGACGAGATTCTAGGAAATCGATCGGTTTTTTTCGTTTATTTTCTTATGAATGAATCGACTTTCGTAACAGAATTATGTAGATCAAAACCGATTTTTGTTAGTAAACACCAGAGATAAAAAGAAATTAACCTAAATGTCTCGCTTGAAGAGCAACCGCTGTGAGATCAAAACTGCACGATGTAATATGGGGTAACGTACTTAGTGTTTAATCTTTCGCCTACATGTTGCGTGGAAAATTATGTAAACATTTTTGCAAATAAATAAGCGAAGAAATATTTCACAAAGATTTGAGTGACATTTACAATTAAGGAGGTGTCATTTAAGTCAAGAGATTTTTTTACTCTGAGAGAATTTATTCTGTAAGTGCTTATATTAGTCCTTTCTCGATGCTTTAACCATCTAAGCGGTTCGCACGTACAATTCCGCCAACCCGATGATGTCTTCAAAGCGTTTGTCAAGTACAATTTTTGACCTCCAAAAATGCTCCGGAAATGGATGTAATGTACAATATCTGCCAGTGCTTTCCCTCATGGAATTTTGCGGTAGGAGGGTCAGATTGATTGTTTAGGAACTACACCCCTCTTTGACTAAAATTTATTGAGTTATGCACGCCTTCCCCTGAGGCACAAAGACGCTGATAGTTTTTCATGACTTTGTAGATCTCTATTTCGAAGTATTTTATTTCAGGTAACGGATGTGTCTCTAATTGCACCACTTAAATATCTTGGATGACTTTCGTAAAAAATATAAATAAGTCTCTCGAAGACTATTTTTATTTGTACTTTTGGAATCCATTATTTCTTATGGGATGATCTTCGATACTTGACAAGTTTTATGTGTATAAAAATTGAAATCTATAGTATCAATTTATATATCTATTTATAACTGAAAGTAAAAGGACAATAACGAGGGCGAGTTTCCCGTATTCGATTCTAGTCGACTAAGGGTGAAGTAAAAAATCATAGAACAATTTGGCCACTGACAAAGTAAAACTTTTTTTCCTCGGTGTGTTCCACTCGGAGGGTTAAATCCAAACAGATGATATTGTATGTTAACACATTTTGTGCGGGTATATTTCGCAGCGTAATTGTACCGGGAGCGGGCGTTTTGCTCGTAAATTTAGTTATTCAGTTAAATATAAATAGATCGAAAATTATTTAATTTTTTAACCAACTTTTCGTATTTTATATTGAAATATATAAACAAATATATAAATAGAAATATATAAATAACAACCATAAGATTTTTGTAAACAAAAATATATTTTTTAGTGGATAAATTTATAATAGTATCGTAAATAGGAAAAATCAAATAGAAATAGTAGTATATAGTTTTAATCAACCTTCC
>CM063501.1:83903364-83975864 GCA_032207245.1 Pardosa pseudoannulata | reverse complement strand
TTTATAACTTGATAAAAATTATATCAGTTCACGAATAGTTTTACAAAGGAGAAATTATACTGATGTAATGTAAGAAGTAAACTTTTTTTACTACATTTAATAACCGTTTTAATTAATTTTCGTTTTACGATTCTTGATTAAAAAACGGGCAGATAAAGTAAATATATAACATTCAACAGTATTTTAATGTTTGTTATAATTAACTATTATGGAAGAGGAGATATTCCAAACTTCTCTTTCCTTGTTAAGAGGGCGATGATGTAGAAAGTGTTGGGAATTTCTGGTGTAGACCGTAGGAACAGATAATAGTGTAATAACTAAAAATGACTCCATCGTTGATTGGTTAAACTCGGTTATTTTAGAAGCTTTAAAAGTTTTATTAATCTGATAAACTAGCTACAATTTAGCTTTCATAACACGTGTCTTTTAGCCCCCCCCACACACCCCTTAAAATTGGAAAACATTTCTAGAAATTTTTTTAGATCTTACATAACCTGTGAGCAATAAGATATACCACTTTACGTAAACATCCAAATCCTTTAATAATAATCAGTATCGCATTGTACGCGTAAAGTAATCCCAAATATAACAATAGCCTAAGTTATCTGTCCTTCTGTCCTCGAATTTATGAAGCGGTTGGACCTGGAATGGATAGAGGCATCCACATTGGATTCTAGATGAGTTAGGGTTAGCAACGTTCGAAATCCACCCCTTCCCCCTTTTTCAAGCATTTAATACCATTATTTCAAGGCCTTTTTTCCCCGGTTAAGAGCAGGCGATTAAATTTATCAATTTGTTTCATAATAAATAGGTAAAAGTAACATGTCTTCCTAGCATTATGACGTCATTCCGTTAACCATCTCGCTTAATCATTTCTTATTTTAAATTACTTAAATATCGTCTGCATTATTTTCATACGGTTTATCACTGAACTTAGATATTACGTAAATAATTTTCTTTTATATTCGGCTTAAATTATAGATTAGGTACATATGTAATAATTTTAAATTTTATCATCGATTATATTTTGTTGCATTGAAAATTTTATCTCCGGTAAAAACAGCAAATTCTCTCTAGGTGTAGTGGAAATGATAGTTTCATTCCTTTACTTCCATTAATTACTGTAGGAAAAACAGGGGGGGGGGGACAAAGATAATTTCGACTTAGGTAAGAAAATTTTGAATTCTCTTTCTAAATGAATTCAACGTGATTCTAAACTGCATTCACAGTATCGGAAGACTTTAGACGAGTATGAAGATAAACAAATTATTGAGAGTATACCAGATAATTTTCAGCAAAGAACAAACCATTTTTTTACCAGCCTCATTGGGTACTTTCCAATTTGGAAATTTAAATAACTGACTGATTCCGTCATATGACGGGCTATATGCTAGTCTGCTTAATAATTGCTGCATCGATTCCGTGCCACTCTAGACTAAGCATCTCGAGAATGCGCACGACACAAAATCACTTGCAAGTCAACGAAAAACAACAGCAATGTGTGAACTGAGTTAACAACATTCCCGTATCTTATTTATCTTTAATAAGGATTTGACATCCACGGATCAAATGCATGTTGTAAAAATGTACTTATTTTTTTTTAATCTTATTTTTAAATATCTTTTTCTAACCTCCACATTTCTGACACGCTGTTAATCCGTATCAGCATATACCATTTCCCTTTCTCGGTAAGAGAAGATTTTTACACTTGTTCGCGTTGTTGAAATAAGAACGTTTTTTCTTATCTAATTTTATTACGTGGGAAATCTGGGTGTGTGCATTTTTCTGTGAAAGGTTTTTAATGCCTCTGGTTTTTGTTTTTTCTTTTAAGAAAGAAAACAAATGCTGTAAACGTCATGTAAAAGAGTAATATGGAGAAGTATGAGATAGTTGGGAATATATTATTTGATACACAGATATAAATGAACATGTTCGGGAGAAGACAGTTTCATCTCTTTTGGACCACACAGTGCATTCTCGCGGATTGTATTTTAGGATGTAACCTATCATTCTTGGAGTGGTGATACATGAAACTTCATTATTAAACCGGTAGCATTCCCGCCCAATTTTTATCAGAACTCGAGTTGGGTATCTGTATTATCCAGGGGTAGGCAAACGACAATCCGTGGCGGAATTCTTGAATTTATATTTAAAGCATATTTTGCATTTTATATTTTAAAATTCGACATAGACTTGAAGGAATTTCGTGACACCAAAGAGTTAAGGTCACATTTTTAGAGTTTTAGCTATTATTTTTAAAATTATATTATGGTGGTGGATTGTAGTTATCAAAATGTTTGCTTCATTTAAAATACAAAAATAATATTTTCTTTGTTAGTTAAACAAAGAAAATGAAACATTTATGCTACTGTAGCATACATCATGACAACATTTAGACCGTTGCACCGTGTATGATGCGATATTATTGAGTGTTACAGATTGGTTAGTGACAATGTGTAAGTAAAATGACAAATTTTTGTTTCCGAAAAATAAAATTTTATGGGCTGAGACTTTCTAAGTTTCATTGCTACTGTCACAATTAAACAAAGAAAAGGAAACATTTATGCTACTGAATCTTGACAATATTTAGACCGTGACGCCGTGTATGGTGCGACATTATTAAGTGTTACAGATTGGTTAGTGACAATGTGTAAGTAAAATTGCCAATTTTTCGTTCCCGGCAAATAATATTTTATAGTCTGAGACTTTCTAAGTTTGATTACTACTGTCCCTTGAGGATTAACTGCATGCTGAATTGGATCTACATTATAGATAAATATTCTAAATGTAACTCCAGTATTTTCAGCTATTCAATGTATTTTAGTATCTAGATATACACTATCTACCAATAAGTATTTGGACACCTATGCAAATGATGATAAGGGACATATCTAGAGATCTGAGGTACCCAAAATCGACAGTGGCCTATGTGATTAAGAAGTGGAAGGTGAGCGGTGATTGTCAGAATGTGCCCCGAGTCGGGAGACCAACGAAACTGGGAGATACAGAACGACGAGTGCTGTCCAGAGAAATTCGGAAGAAACGCACCCAACCGATGGTCATCATCCGCGAGGAGTTTCGACAGGCATCCGGGAGTATTGTTTCAATGACTACCATCCGTAATGAAGCACATCTGCTTGGTTTTCACGGTCGTGCTGCTGTCCATAAGCCTTTGATCACAAAGTCCAACCGTGCTGCTCGATTAATTTGATGCAAAGCACATCGAAATTGGACCGTAGGTCAGCGGGAAACGGGTTCTTTGGTGCAAACAAACATAGCTAAATCAGTTTGAAAATCCTAGGCACTAAAACAAGAATTTTTTTTGTAGGCCTGTGAATTAAACTACGCTGGAAAATATTGATAACTACACTTGAATTGTAAATAATTATTTTCCTTTTTGTAACTTATATTAAACAAATATACATTTTTTTAAACTTGCAGCGGGTTGAGTAAAATCTTCAGTAATTTGCCCATCCCTGTTTTACCCGAAGCAAAATCTCGGTGAATGATGATTAATATTAAAACATTTTTTATGTGTGTCATCTCTGTCATTGTACATTATATTGTATAATCATCATACTGTATAGGATTTTTGTTTTTTATTAAACTCAGTTTTTTTACATGCTTTTTTATACTGAAACTACAACGAACTCAAGTTATTTAACTCCTTTAGCCATACAAAAAAGACTCGCAAGATTCTAAACAAAAACATACAAACTGTGGTATTAAAGAAAGAAACCATTTTATCATCTTTCTAACTTATACATTAATCAAACAAACTTCTAGGAAGAATAAAAAGTACCCCGAATTCAGAATGCACTAAAGAAGCATAACATGCAAAAAAAGGTTTAGTGTTCCATGCTAGAGTTTCTCGTATATTCCCTAAGGATTAAGTAAGCCAATCAGTGCACAGCGTCCTTACTTGAAGACAGTTAATAAAATGGTCTTTAGAATTTTTTTTCCCTGGAACACTATTTCTCTTTTAGCTACGTAGCTAGCAAAATAACCCTTAAATTTTCAAGTAACTTCTGCTATTTATAAGTTTGTAAATGAGTTTAAAATTTTAGGATGAGACTCTCACATTAATTTTCTTGAGCAAATACATCAAACTGGCATATAGCCCGTCATATGACGGTATCAGTAAAATTTTTATTTTTCCAGAAAAAATGGTTTATATATATATATATATATATATATATATATATATATATATTATATATATATATATATATATATATATATATATATTATATATATATATATATATATATACATATATATATATATACATATATATATATACATATATATATATACATATATTATATATATATATACATATATATACATATATATATATACATATATATATACATATATATATATACATATATATATATACATATATATATACATATATATATATACATATATATATATATACATATATATATATACATATATATATATACATATATATATATATATATATATATATATATATATATATATATATATATATATATATATATATATATATATATATATATATATATTTGGCTGAGAATTATTTTCAACAAAAAATAATCTATGATTAAATTCAAGATTATCATATATGTACCTAATCAATTATTTAAGCCAAATATAAAAGAAAATTATTTACGTAATATCTAAGTCCAGTGATAAGACGTGATAATAATGCAGACGATATTTAAATAATTTAAATAAAAAATGATTAAATGAGATGGTTAAAGGAATGATGTCATAATGCTAGAAAAAAATGTTATTTTTACATATTTATAGTGTGACAAATTGATAAATTTAATAGCCTGCTCGTAACCGGGGAAAATAGGTTTGGTTTGGAGTGCTACGGTCTACTTTTTGCAATAAGATGGCGTATGAGACAGGGACCTACAGCTTAAAGTCGATTCCGAACGGCTACGAATATCTATGCCAAAACGGGATTCGAACTCACGGACTCCAGTACCGATTGCTACCACCTAAACCATTCGACCATTATTCGGACAGGGAAAATAGGACTTGAAATAAAGGCATCAAAAGCTATAAAAGGGGAAAGGGGGTATATTTTGAACGTTTTAAAGATGACAGTATTTTTTGATGTGGTATGAAGCATATTTATACCAATTTATTTTAGAATCGGATCGATAGTTTATCAGAAGATAAACTTTACTCGCTTTGAATTTTGCTATCTCTAACTCATCAAGAATCCAATATGGATGACTCTATAAGGTTCAACCGCTTCATAATTTCGAGGATAAACGGACAGATAACTTAGGGTATTATTATATATGTGATAATATCATGAAGAATAATTATATCTGCAATTTTAGAATGCGTTGACATATGATAGCAAATAACCAATCAACTGATTCCACCAATAATTGAATATATATCAGCCAGTTTGAAATAAAATTCACATACCAAATTTTATCCATTTGCCTCTTTTAGTTTTTGTGTTCATATACAGAAAGGCAGACTCATAATCCCTAAAATTGGAATAGAGTGGATATCTAAAATAGTCTAAAAATAAATATTTATCTACACTCAAAACTTTTCACAACTGCCATAGAAGAGCATGTGCAAAGCAAAAGTATCTACAGGCCTTTCTTTTATCAATCGAAATCTTTTTTAATCGAAAATTGTCATAAATATTATTCAGAATATCTGGTCATGTTCAGCATCAACTTTTAAAATTAAAAAATATATATATTTTTTAATAAAAATTATCCTGAATATTAATTTATAGATAGGGATTTTACCACTCAAAGCCCCATTCCTACGATATGCTACTGTAAAAGCAAGTAAACTGTACTAGATGGTTTAGTATAAACCATCTAGAACAGGGATTCTCAACCTTTCTTAAGCTATTGTGCCCCAAACGAGAGAAAATTTTCCCCACAACCCCCCTTTAACGTATTCTTGTAACAACTATCAACTATTTTTTAAAATTAAAAAAAAAAAAAATAAGAGATTTGAAAAAAAAATTTCAATTTTACAACTCCTCTTCAACCTCCACTCAAAATACGTGTTCTGCAAAGATCAGTCGATTTATTTGAAAAATTGAAATAAAAAATAAGTATCTAACGTGTTCTGCAAAGATCGGTCGATTTACTTAAAATTTGGAAAAAGAATTTACCAAGTATCTAAAAATTTATTATTTAATTTAATTTAATTTAATTTAATTTATTAAAAATTTATTATTAAAAGTATTTAAAATAATCAAATTTTGAAAAATTTTTCCTCAAAATGTTGTTTTTGATTAAGAATTAATTTGTTGAGTACGATCCCCTCGCCAGATTTCAAACGCCACGCTGCAAGCACGCCACGCACGCAAGCTGAAAGCACGCCTATTTCGCCAAATGTGGTTGAAGCACCAACAAGTTCCATGATTAGAAACAGGAGAGTGGGCTAAGAAGAGGAGTTGAAAAAAAATCCTAAATTTTGAAATGCGAAAATTTTGTTACTGATGTATGCTCAAAATTACGCATTAAAAAACGCTCAAACGAATGCTATTGGGAATATTTATTTATTTATTTATTTAATGTCGGGAGTCAAACTTTACAAACTTGGAAACGTAGGGAGTGATATTTGCTGATTATGGATCCCACACATAAATTCGTTTTATTACTGGTATAAATGTTATGAATTGGATAATTGATTTAGTAAACATATTTGTGAGTTTTACCATTAAGTTTGAATGCCAAAACATGCTAATATTGCTCCTTACCGGCAAGTTATAGGCACAAACCCTTACCACCCGAATGATGTTCATCGAATCACATGCTTACCAATTATATTTATACAATATATAGTCAAACCTGTCTATCTCGAAACCAGCTTATCTCGAGAATGCTATCTGTCTATGTCAAATTTTTACAATTTTCCACATTTTCAATAAAAATTTAACGTATTTTCTAAACCTATCTCAAATTATTTTTTCTCAAACCTGTCTATATCGAATTTTTGTAAGAAACACAACATTCCAGAGAGCCTTATTGCGTCTATAACTGCACAAGTTCCCATTTCCAGGAAATACACTTCTAGTTTCCTTTCTGGGGGGGATTATTTGGTCAGGGACTGGGTGGGAATTGTACTAAATATGCACAGTCGGAGAACAACGTCTAAAAGAAACCGAAGAGCAACCGGCCGAGGAAACTGATGGAAACCCGAAGGAATGGATGATTATCAGAGAGTAACTGTCTTCGCCGTATGACGGTAGTTCTCGGAGCACCTTACCCGGCAGGGCATATCTCCAGTAAGTAAGATAGATGGTTCTGAGAGGGATCGGTTCATTCAGGTATGTATAAATATCAAGATGCCAGTTCAGAATGATAAATAAATGAATATAAAGTTAAATGTATTAAGTATAATAAATATAAATTGCACACAAAGTTGAAAAAATGGTTAAATAAGGATAAATGTGAACAAATATTGATTAAATAAGATTAAAATAAGATTAAATGCGATTGAATGAGAGTAAATAAGAGTAAATGTGGGAATAATAGCATTAAAAACGTAAGAAAGCTTGCACAGGAACGTAAAACGGATCCTGGCAGCGACCAATTGAATTTCACTGGTAACGAGTGGGAGGAGCCTAAGCCACCTCATTATTTTCACAAAAATAAGCTAACTTTTCTTGATCTGCTGTTTAGAATTTAAAATTTTTTATAAATTTCCTTCAGAGTAATATTATGAAGGGGAGGTAACTGAATACTGACACTTCATTTAAATACTTTATAGGAGTAGATGAATCAGTGGTATCGAACGGAACATTATTAACTGATTCCGAAATTTTAGTAAACGTTCGGGGAACTTCTGATGATGAAGAGGATCATGACAAAGAGGACAGCATACATCGATGCAGAAAAAGCCATTGAAACACTAAGACATTTTCTTGAATCCCAAGAAAACATTCATCAGGATTGTTTCGCCACTGTATCAAAACTACAAAAAAATTGTCCAGTCTTAAAAAGTTTTGCATTAAAAACTCCTAACGGATTACTTTCTGTAAGGTATTAAATAAAACTAAAAGTACTTCAAATTTTCAATCTTTTGTATTGTGTAAAGAAATTTTTTAAGTCTATTTTCATAAAACCTGTGTATTTCGAAACCTGTTTATGTCGAATTTTTTTTTTACTCCCAAGAGATTCGACATAAACAAGTTTGACTGTATATATAAATATTTGAAATTATTTAGACTTTTACAAAAAAATTGTAATGGCGCTTGTTGTAAATTAACACAACTGAATGTTGTGAAACGTCAGGTAGGTTGTGACAGGCCATTACGATTCGAAAAATACCTTTTTTAGTATATTTAACATTAGATTTATAGAACGAGTCAATTTGACTCATTAAAAATTTGATCACTATATATATATATATAAAACTTTAATATCACTTTTCAAAAACATATTTTGGTTTTTAGTTAAGTAATAAAATATATGTTAACTTTCATACCTCTTCCCCGCATACCCCTTCCTTTCGCATTATCAAATATGGTATACCTATTTTCACGGTTGTGAGCCAATTTGACTCATAGAATGTACATGAAAATAAATAAATATAGTATAAAGTAAATATAAAGTATAAAGTATAGTATAAAGTAAATATAGAGAAGAAGTCGAGAACACTTCCATTCCAATGACAGAAATTCATGCTACTGACGCACGGAAAAATTGTCAAGTTCAACAATCATGCAAAAGAAACAGATGTAGAAACCATTGTGCTAAATGTAATAGAAATGTTAGAGAAAAATGGGTTTCAAAATCAGATTTTATAGGTAAAAAATGTTTTCCATGAATTTTTTTGATAATAAACGTTTTATTTAAGTTAATTTGGAACTATTATTATTGCAAAAAACTTAAACTTTCTTGTATGAGTCAAATTGGCTCACTTCAGTAAAAATAGGTATATAATCAATATCCGTTATAGGTAGCATCCGTAAATCTAGTGTTAAAGAGTGCAAGGTTCACGCGAAGTCTGCTTTCTGTTTCAGAAAGGTTTGCATGACTAAGCCAAGAATCTAGTCGATATTTTGGTTTCTTCAAACCAATTTAAACATTTCGTTGGCCGCAATTAGTTAATAATTTGCTTGTTTTTATTATTTTGCCAAAGGAATCTTAAATTGCATGTAAATATGTATCGAAGCAACTGGGTCAAACTAGTGTAGAATCCATTTTCAAATCCCCTCCTCCCCAGTTGGGCGTGAGCGCCACGTTGGGAAACGCTGATCTAGAACAAAGACACTTC
The DNA here is from genome assembly GCA_032207245.1 of Pardosa pseudoannulata. Taxonomy (NCBI): domain Eukaryota; kingdom Metazoa; phylum Arthropoda; class Arachnida; order Araneae; family Lycosidae; genus Pardosa; species Pardosa pseudoannulata. The sequence continues at coordinate 83,966,594 of CM063501.1, read as the reverse complement.
CTTGTATCTCGGAAGAGTATATATGATATATAACCTACGAGATAACAACTGTATGTCCAAGCAGAGATGCCATGGGAAAGCTATGAAGCACACAGCTTTTAAACACTTCAGGGGCGGCTCATATAGATTTATGTGTTCAAAGATGAGCCACTTTACGTTAGGGATTTTTTTACGTTGCACTTGTACATGCTAGGGATCTTTCCCCGCCCGATTCTCACGCACTTAGATCTTTTGCGATATTACGATTAATTTCGTAAATAAAGTTTCTATATTATTGAACTTATTGTAAATAATCGCCATTTTCCTAGCTATTGTAGGGAATTTTTTAATAAGTTTCCTTCTCATGCCTGTGGTAGGTGTGACGCTCAGTTCTTTTCGTACTTTTTTACTCAATAATTATTTACCCCCATCTCGAATTCTGTTCAATCCCTTAGTTCTCGGTTCGTGTTTTTGTTCCTATCATTTTCAGTCCTATACAACATAATGTAAAATTGCGCTTGTTTACATATATATTTGTGTGTGTGCAATACCAAAAAATTACAGAAACAATACTCACATTCAAAACTTATATTTACCTCTTAATATATATATTATGTTATTTTAGGTATAGAAATAATGGGATAGTATTCCAAAATACTTTTCATTGGGCCTGGGGTTTTAACCCTTTAACGGTCCCTATTATAAATTCTTCCGGATTTAATGAAATTATTTTATAAATTGTATCTATGAACTTTATAAATGTAAATGCATATTTATTTTACATTTTTTGAAGGGGGGATTTGAGAGGTGGTTAAATTGCAAAATCCAGCCCCTTGTACGGAGTGAAAATGCTTTTTTAAAGGCTTAATTATGCTTCGGGAACAATGATTATTATCTAAAAGGGTATGATAAAGAAAAACTAACCAATTTACAGTCGAACGATGGCCATAAAGTACAGCGCTGCTTTTAGGTACCGGAATTCGTGGGTTAAAATCCCACTGCAGGTATGGATGTTCGTAGCAATTCGGAATCGGCCTTAAGTTGTAGATCCCGGTCTTATTCCCCCTCGGGTTGAAAAACAGTAGACCGTACTAAACATAAACAATTTATAAGTGTTGTTTGGATAGACATTTATTTGGGTTTATAAGTGAAAAAATCATATTACTGACTTTTCCAAGTAACGTAAGTTTAACCACGTATATTTCAAACGAAGTATAGAACTATTGTATACTCTTTGTTGTGAGTTGGAAATGACATAAACATAGAAAACCTAAAAGTCCATCCTATATCTTTCAAAAGCAGAGAAAGAGTTAAACAGGTGGTTTCGCTCCGAAACCACTGTCCGTTAAAGGGTTAACATACGTATTGCAACTAGATGTGCAATTGTAGAGAGAACTTTCGAGGTGGTATCTCAATAAACAGTTGCGTATTTGACAATGGTGAGAAGCCATAGTGGGGTTCGCTGCTTCATAAGGATTACCTGAGAAAAATAAAGGATTTTGCCCTTGTCATTTACGGTATGTGTAGTGTTCACGTTTCGCTGTTTTTGAAGGACCCTGCCCTCTTTTTATTTAACGTTGACGCACCCTGCGACCCTTTTTTCTTTTCAAATTTATATAAATTATGAAATCAATTAAAAACTGAGGAAGTGCCTTTTTACATAAAACATTCCTTTCCATTCTAAAAAGTGCCTTTTTTTGAAAGTCCCTCCTGCACCTTTTTATGTGACTATGTGAACACTATGTGTGTGTCTTTAACACTCATTCTTAATGGATTAATATTTAATATTTTGAGTCATACACATATTCACACTTATAATATATATATATAATACATATCATATATATATAATATATATATATAGATAGATAGATAGATAGATAGATATAGTGTGTGTGTATGTGTCGTATAACGAAGTGTACGACGAAGGGTTGTTGTCAAGCCCAGATCATGGGATGTGATAAAAGCAGGAGACTGTTTCACTGACGAAGATGTTTATTTTCGTAATATCAGTTGAACAGTTTTTCGCTTCATTTTAGAGAAATTAAGAACTGCGAGACAGCAATTACAATTAAAAAGTATAAAAATCTGGAAAACTCTGAGAAATCCATTGAAAATCCGTTTTCGACAGCTTGCATCTCTATTTCGTTCAGAATTTTTAAACTGACAGTTAAAGTTCTATAAAATTTTAATTGTTTTGACTCCTTGCCGGAGGGCGTAAACTATAGCCCCAGAGTTCAGTTTAGAGTAAAGATTAAAAGGGGATAAAGCAGAGACACAGGGTTTTCCCTCTTGATTAAGTTTGAAAAACACTGATAATTTTCTGGAGCCATAATGAGGAATTTGGCTATAAATTTACTTAGGTACTTTTAATGGATCGGATTACAGGATGTGTATATTCCTACAGAGTCCATCTAAGGGATGTTATGCAAAATATCTACATTCGTTTGCAGATTTAGTTTACTTTTTCCTTGTATATATATTTAATATGAGAGAGACTCATTCAAAATCATAACACACTTTATATTTGGTGAGATACATGAAATCCATATAGCAGGCAAGCACTTTTACAACATCGTGAATACAGACAATGTGATCCTGCACATACACACTTTTTTCAAATAGGGATTCCTCAGATAAAAAGACTACGAATAATCCCTAAGCACAATTGATCACGTGATAAAAAATACCCATGTTTAACCCCTTAAAGCATTTGCCCGTGTCTGACACGGGCAAAATTCAAAATAAACATGCAACATTATTTACACTTTGAGTTACAAATTTTTTTATAACTTTTACCTCTTTTTCCACTGTAGTCACCCCCTCCCTCAGAACTAAAATTGCAAAAAGTAACTTACTCTATACCTATATATTCTTTTTCAGTCATAAAATATATAAATTTTTATCAGTTTTTCCGAAAAAAATTCGTGCTTTAAGGGGTTAAAGAGAACCTGCCGAACAATGACTGAATGGTTAGGGTGCTGGCCGTCGGTACCGGAGTTCGTGGGTTCGAATCCCACAGTGGCATGGATGTTCGTAGCCGTTCAGAATCGGCTTTAAGCTTTAGGTCCCGGTCTCATTAGCCCTCGTGTTGCAAAAAGTAGACCGTAGCACTCCAAACCAAAACCAAACCAAACCTAAAGAGAACCTACTAACTATTGGCTAAAGTAGTACAGACAGAGGCTGAATTAAGCCTATAGCGTGTCTGGAGGGAAAAATCGGAATTACCGCACAAACCTCAACGTACTTTATGAACAAAAGTTATTAAATTCATATTGAAATATGTAAATAAGGGATTTTAGTATTACATATATGTGTATGTGTTTGTGTGTATTCAGGCAACGCTGAGTTCTTCAGATACTTTTTTGTAATATCAGTACAATGAATAAAAATTTTCTGAAAGCTTCTCATTTATGTCCAGACTAGAATCTTTAGATATATAGTATCTGAGCTATAAGTTCTTTCGAGATATCATGAGATGCTTGGTTGTATTATATCCTTTCTAATTCCTTTCGCGTTCCATTTTATTACTTAGCTGAGATACTGCAGAAGAAACAGTATTGTAGCATCACGCTACTAGAAAACTATTTTTATTTGTATTTGTGTATCAAGGCTCGCTCTGACGTCAGTCGAACGTGTTCTTGCTATCTGAGGGGTCCCCATGCCTCCATTCTCTCCTCCCTAACGTCTCCTCTAGAAAAGACAGAGATAGGGGTGTGGGGAATTACGAGTGACGTCACAAGGGTCAAGCGTCGTTTGGTGTGGGAGAAGATGCTGAGAGTTGTTGTCCTGTGGGCGAGGATGAATGAGACGTACCGAGAATGTGATGATGTAAATATTTGTATATACCAGAATAAATTCTTCTTTCATCTCCACCTCGCTTGTGTTCGATGTGTCATCCTCATGAGGCCTTTGAAGAACCCTGCTCGACCATAACGCTACCAAGTTACCTATTTTAGAGCTGTGACGTTACAGTATATACACAGACTCTATGAACTCACAAAAGATATGTTTACAACAGGCCTAGATTTTTTAATGGAAGAATAGCGATAAACTGATGTTCATTATCATTTCAAAAACATGTTCCGAACAACATTTTTTTTTAAATAAAATTTGACACAAATCTCATTCAGCCGGATAAACACCTAAAATACGACCGCTTACCTGTATACCGGCCTATCAGAGATAAAGTTTAGAAAAAAAAAGAAAAAATTACCACCTCTAACCTACCAGATCTCCTTAAGCAGCCGCCTGGAGAATGGTAAGGCATCGCTTAAATCTTCCCCAATCTTGGTATGTGGTCCTCGATCGAGTACGGTTTAGTAACAACATTTTTGCACGTGACGGGGATTTCGGGAAACGTGATGGTCGGATCTGATGCCAGTTACTGTTACTGGAGTGATAAATTAGCCCGCCACAGGGCTAAAATGATAAACAAGCTTTCCATTGTTTACAACCATGCTCCTGATGATCTCTGTCGGGGAGCTTGGTTCGGATGGGCTCACGATGCCGATGTTTTTCGAGAGTAATTGAAAGGTTTTCCGGAGGAGGTTTTCCGTATATTGTGACGGTTAATGGCTGTTATAAAGGATTGCTTGCAGTTAGGTTAAATAGATGTAAATGCAGAGAATATTACCCTCTCTCTCATTGATAATTTGCTCTTGTCCTCAAACATAGGGATTCATCAAAGTATTTTAAACGTAGCTATCAATAATAGCTATTAAATATTTATCATGGAGTTATTACCTTAGATGATTAGTCATTCCGTAATATATACAGTGAAGATGAAATAACCAACTGTATTTTAACCCTCTAATTGCTCATTTTGTAGACCGAAATCGATTCAAAAATTGTGTACTTATTTTGTATATTTCAAATCTATGTAGACTGAAGAATTGAAAAATGAATTTTTTCTTTCTAAGAAAGATTTTTATGTAGATTTTGTTCACAAGAAATTAAACTGTCAGAAAAAACAAATTCCGATGTTTTTACAAGAAATTTATTTTTTTAATAGATTTTAATTTAATTACAGTTAATTTCTATTTATTAGAAATTATAATTATAATTATATTATCTAATATAACTATAGTTATATTCATATAATTCTATTTATTATAAAAAAAAAGAAAAATTGCCACCTCTAACCTACCAGATCTCCTTAAACAGCCGCTGGGAGAATGGTAAGGCATCGCTAAAATCTTCCTTAATCTTGGTATGTGGTCCTCGATCGAGTACGGTTTAGTAACAACATTTTTGCACGTCATGAAATTATTATCTTGGATGATTAGTCATTCCGCAATATATACAGTGAAATTACCAACTGTATTTTAACCCTCTGATTGCTCGGTTTGTAAACCGAAATCGATTCAAAAATTGTGTACTTATTTTTTATATATTTCAAATTTATGTAGATTGAAGAATTGAAAAATGAATTTTTTCTTTCTAAAAAAGATTTTTTATGTAGATTTTTATCACAAACTAAACTGTCAGAAAAAACAATTTCCGATGTTATCACAAGAAATTTATTTTTTTAAATAAATTTTAATTTAATTACAGTTAATTTCTATTTATTACAAATAATAATTATAATTATATTGTCTAATATAACTATAGTTATATTCATGTAATTCTATTTATTATAAAAAAAGAAAAAAATTACCACCTTGGAGAATGGTAAGGCATCGCTTAAATCTTCCCTAATCTTGGTATGTGGTTCTCGATCGAGTACGGTTTAGTAACAACATTTTTGCACGTCATGGAATTATTATCTTGGATGATTAGTCATTCCGTAATATATACAGTGAAGATGAAATGACCAACTGTATTTTAACCCTCTGATTGCTCATTTTGTGGACCGAAATCGATTCAAAAATTGTGTACTTATTTTTTATATATTTCAAATCTATATAGATTGAAGAATTGAAAAATGAATTTTTTCTTTCTAAAAAATATTTTTTATGTAGACTTTTATCACAAGAAACTAAACTGTCGGAAAAAAACAATTTCCGATGCTATCGCAAGAAATTTATTTTTTTATTAAATTTTAATTACAATTAATTTCTATTTATTTCAAAATATAATTATAAATATATTATCTAATATAACTATAGTCATATTTATATAATTCTATTTATTACATAATTAAATGCCTAATACTGTGTATATAATTTATTTCTCTGGTTAAACCAGTGTTTCTTAACCTTTTTGGCACAATGGACCACTTTAAAATTTTTAAATATGTCACGGACCCCTCTGTGAAAAAAATTGCTTAAACATCATTTATTACAAAAAAAAATCTGTTTTATTATTTAATTATTTTAATATTTTTATTTCAATAGTATAAAAAATTTGAAAAAATTAAAATTTTAAATGTGAGCTGTTCCTGTTTTTCCTTGATTAACAGCTTGAATTGTGGGATGGTTTTCGACAAAGCAACGCTCATATCATGTTCGATATTCAGTCGATTTCGATGTTTTCAAGTGAAGTAAAATTCAAAGGCTACTTTGTGTTTCTAAAAATTTCAAATTTTATATGGTTTGCGAATGTTTTTTTCTTCGTATTGTAGAGGTCTCTATTGGAAAATGGCAGATAGACGGCTTACAGAGGTTGCCCGTGACAAAAAAAGTTTTTTTTAATAAAACCTTTTTCATTCAATGCGACATAATTGCACAGTTACTATTGTATTGTAACCCCTCAACTAACACAGAAAATCTACAAAATAATGCCTCATAACCAAGTCTAAAATCTGGCAATTTATTTAAGCAAACTGTCTTACTGCCTATTAGTTATGTTAATCTGGGTTTCTAGACTGTATTTCATGAATAAATTCAAAAGGAAACGGCAAAAATTAATCTCCTCTCCGTTAACAGCTATTGTCTTATTTCATTACTCCCTGGTTGCGTAAGTGTATGGTACAGCTGGGAAAATTAGTGGCCGGGACCCCACACATCTTAGAGGTTCTTTTCAATCGAAACATCTATTTAACGTTTCCCCATCTACTTCTTTGCCTTTCGCAAGATTTTTCTATCACAGTCATTCATTTCTCCGCAATTCTGAAAAAGGTTTTCTAATGACGTTCAATCCATGCTGACCTTATTTCATCACCTGAAAGAAAATGGCAACAAAACTTAGAAGCAAATAGTTGAGTGTGTGGGGAGGGGGAGAATGCCCCCGGAACTGACGGGTTTCTTTCTTGGGGCCCAAGGACCCCGGCATTCATTCACTTGCAAGCTACAGCCTTTATAATATCGTGTTACATCTTTCACTCGTACCGTAATGAGAAGAAAATAAACTGCAGGTACCACGCCCACCAAAATATCACGAGTTTCAAACCATGACTTTTTTCACAAAGCGCTAATGAGGTTAGCTGAGCACCCAAAAGGAAAATATATATGAAATTATAGAGATTTTAGCTTCTAGGTGAATCGTAAACCTGGTTATTTTAGAGGCTTTGAAAGTTTTATTAATCTGATAAACTAGCTATAATTTAGCTTTCATAACGCATGTCTTTTAGACCCCCCTCACATACACTTACCTTAATATTGGAAAACATTTCTATAAAAATTTTCTAGATATTACATAACCTAGCAGCAATAAGATATACCACTCTACATAAACATTCATATCATTTAACCCCTTCCGGTAAAATGACGAGTCTAGCTCGTCATTAGTTTTTCATTCCATACCGCACAATGACGAGCTACACTCGTCATGCGACTAAAGTTAATGTTAAATATGATAATTAATTTAGTTTATAATTTCTAGTATACTGAATTTAGCAAGACTTTTGTTACTTGTGGAAATACCAGGTCACTATTACATATTGTTTATTTAGAATTTCTTGGTACAAGTCACTGCCAAATTGATGAGTCAGAATAAAAGAAAACCTACTAAGAAATGCCGTGTGTGTTACAAAAATCAAATTAGAAGTGAGACTCCCTGGCGATGTAAACAATTCAGTATTCCTTTGCACTTTGTTTTGAAAAGTACCACTAGCTTGAAGACTATTATCTGTATACCTTATTAATGTTTTGCTTTGATATTTTCTTAATTATACCTTTTCTGATATTATTTAACACTATGTAAAAAGTGGATTTTAATTAGGAATATGTAAGAATTGTAAAACGAAACAAGTTTTTTAAATAAAAAATGGTTACTTCATGCACAGTTTTTCATTATTAAATCGTACCGGAAGGGGTTAACAATGTGGAGAAATCGAAATCTGATCTGATGACGTCATAATTTAAATGACGATTATTATTCTTTTAAGTTTTATTTTTATGTTTAGATTTTGATTTACCGTTTGGCACTCGCTCAAGTTTCTGTATTAATAACGAATAAAGAGGTTAAAAAATGGAGTTGTTCAAAAATTTACGCTGTGTTTTATACAAACAATTTTATACCTTTTTTAAAGGAATTTACTTTGTTATATGGTAAATTCAACAAACAATAATGACTATCTCATGGTACACTTAAACCAATCCCCTATATAATAATAGCCTTAGTTATCTGTCCGTCTGTCCTCGAATTTATGAAGTAGTTGGACCTGGAATGGATAGAGGCATCCATATTGGGTTCTTGATGAGTTAGGGTTAGCAACGTTCGAAATTCACTCCTTCCCCCTTTTCTAGCATTTAAAGCCATTATTTCAAGCCTTGGTTTGATTTGGTTTGGAGTGCTACGGTCTACTTTTTGCAACATGGGGGCTAATGAGACCAGGATCTACAGATTAAAGCCGATTCCGAACAGCTACAAACATCCTTGCCACTGTAGGATTCGAACCCACTGTGATGAGGCGATTTAGATCAGTAATATAATTGATTCATTCATACAAGAAGTAAAATGCTCGGGATCTCAATCTGACCTCATCACATCTTTGTAAAAAGACAGAGGATCATAAATTTATATTTTACGGATATTGTTATCTTGTACGGTGGTCTCGGACGGGGCTCTGATCCCAGTCCCAGATTAGAATCCCGTCTGCGTACTTGACATTAAATAAGAATGTACCTTTGGGGAGTATTTATGAGTCCCAAAAAAAGGTGTTCGATAGTCGAGACGACGAGAGGAGTCCGACAGAAGAGGTTCGGAAGTCCGACAAAGGTGTTCGATAGTCTAGACTACGAGAGAGTCCAATAGAAGGTGTTCGATAGTCGAGACGACGAGAGGAGTCCGACAGAAGAGGTTCGGAAGTCCGACAGAAGGTGTTCGATAGTCTAGACTAAGAGAGAGTCCGACAGAAGGTTTTCGATAGTCCAGACGAGGAGAGAAGTCCGACGGAACGAGTTCGAGAGTCCAGAACTAATTTAGAAGATGTTGATAAAGCTTCTTTTATGAAAATTAGCATCAGTTTTGTAGGTACATAGATGTATATACATTATAATAAATTTACTTTTTTATATTAAGCTAGTTTCGGATGCTGTTAATTTAGCTTTTAGTTTATCTTCATATTTCTGTCTGTAGTTTCTCAGAACCTGTGGTTAAATTTAGTACTAAAATACTTTTACACAACGCAATCAAAATAAAATCATCACTATACATTTGATCACAGATTAATACTCAAATATAAACGAGGACTACAAGACACCCACGAACTCCGGTACCGAAGACCAGCACCCTAACCAATCGGCCGCTGTTTGGCTATTTCAAGCCTTATTTTTCCCGTTTAAGAGCAGGCGATTAGATTTATCAATTTATCACATAAATAGGTAAAAATAACATTTTTTTCCTAGAATTATGAAGTCATTCTTATAAATATCTCACTTAATCATTTCTTATTTTAAATTATTTAAATATCGTCTGCATTATTTTTATCACTGTTATCACTGAACTTCGAAAATAGAAAACATTTTTATTCTTATTTTCTTTTATAAAAAAATATTTTAATTATTAAAAGAAATGCCAGAAGCTTAGCAGATTTAAGAGAGTAACTGAAAAGGTAAAAATAATTTTTTTTTAATGGAACAATAAAAAAAGACACCGGGAATCGAGTCCAAGACGGAAAAACGGAAGCACAATGCGCCAACACCACGCCAAAAGTGTTTACAGGTTGAGTATTAACCCTTAATTTGACAAATCAAATCTCTGTCAAGTATTTTTTTAATTTCTGTTATTTTCCTATGTCTGTATAGACATTAGGATTTCTGTAAAATAAACAAAAAATATATATATATATCATTCTCCATTTTTGAGATAATTAATGTCCACTGTGGATGACAAATATGTTATATAGTCAGTGGCGTGCGGTCCATATGTGCAGGGTGTGCACTGCACACCCTAGCAAAATTATGAGAGACAATAATTTCCTGCACCTAGGTCTACCTATCTTTATATGGTATATAATACATATTATTTATAATATATTCATATATTACGTTGATTTGCTTGCTTGTATTCTCGCAGAGCGTGCGGTACTAGGTGTTGCACCACATAGCTCTTTCAAAAGCAAACAAACGTAAGAAATTTTTATGTGTACGCACTGCGCACTAATAGAAAATCACGCTTTATATGTATGGGCTACTGTAGAAGCACAGCATACTATAGCACTGAGGCAAGTGCGACTATTTTTCCTGCACTTGGCATTCAGAATCATCCGAAGGTGGTACGGTTTATGAAGCTTTGTATTAGACCGGGGACTTACGTGCTGAAGCGATTTTTGTTTTTTAACTGATTAACTGCCCATACGATTTTGCAGACGCTTAATGTTTAAATTTATATATTGTAAGATTTGGTTTTCATGGAAATATAAACGAAGTATTTCATCAATAAAAGGGAAATGTTTTAGTGTGGTAAATTAATTTCAGTGATGTATTATATTTATTGAAATAATTAGCTGAAAAACAATGTTGTTTTGTTTTAAAGAAACGAATTTTAACAGAACAGTCCAAATTTTACCATTCATTGTGTCTTACAGACAGTATATAAGATATATCTGTAACACCATATCCCTGGTTTTGTTTTTAAAAAATGTGAAGCTGTTTTTCGCAGAATATATGATTTCCAAATGTTAAAAACAATTAATAACTATAATTTAATCCACTGACCGGACGAGAAACAGTTATTTCTATTGCGCCAGCGTGCAGCGAAATCCTCTGCACGTGGACTAGATTTTCGGTTTGTCGGCACCTATGAGCATCCTGATGAGGCACCGCAGCGGCGGTCGCCGTGTGGTACAACAATTGAAAATATATGTTTTTCGTGGAAATATAAGCTTTTCGTTATTTTATTAGTAATACGGATAGACGTATGGATTTTGTGTACAAATGAATAATATGCATTAAAGAAGTGTTTAATGTACATTTTTATGGTTTTATTATTATTGTTGTTGTTGCTCTCTGCACACCCTGCATGAACACCTACCGCACGCCACTGTATATAGTAATTATAAATATACATATACGGTGTAGCGGCCGGACTTAGCCAAATTAAGGGTTAAATTGACCTTATCACAAAAAAGAGGCGGAGCGAAAGCTTCACTAGCATATTGCCAATGGAAAAAATAAAAGGAATTGGTGCTTAGTGTTAGCATCCAATGTTTTTATAATTTGTGTAATGAAAGAGAGTTTTATACAATGACGAGAAAGACTTGCTAACCGTTGGCGAAAATCATTGGCGTCAATTTGGAGTTGATTAACCAAGTTGGCGAAAAACCAGATTTCACGCCAATGTTGATAATTTTTCACGGATGCGTGTCGTGTACGAGCATTTGGGGATACGCGTAGTATCATCTATTAATTATCTGATTCTTTTTTTTTTTTAAGTTTGGGAGGCTTCTTTTAATTTAGTAACTAATTTCACTTTTCCCTTAAGATATACTCAAACAAAATACTGCAATCAGTAAAATAAACGTTTATGTGAAAAAAGATGTCTTAGTCTTTAAACCTTATTAAATTTGGGAGTTCAGTACTTAACAAGTACAGAATATATATTGTAAGAAACTCAATATTAAATGGAAAATAATCTTCATTTATACACACTGAATTAAAAAATACAATGTTATATTAAAAATGTTCTGTATTAAATAAAGATACAACTGTAATTCCTAATTAAATTGAAATACAGTTTTAAAAATTTGTTTGTCACATGTTTTAAATGTTCTATACTTAACTTTGAATAACATTAATAGAATGTAACGTTTAAAATATTGATTTTGATACGTATTACAATTAATTGTCCTAATTTTTATCTGAACCTGTAAAGCGATATGTATTCTTAAATATTCTATTAATGTTTCAACGTAACTTTAGCATTACTACTAAAATATATAAAGTTAAAAAACATCGTAAAAATTAAGTAACAATAATTTTAATTTGTGTTTATACATAGTATATTATTTTTACTTAATAGAATATAAAGATTAACAAGGTTTAATTTATTTATCCTTTACGATCGGTTAGTAAACATAGGTCATACGTGCGTACTAGATTCAAATACTATGTAAACAAACACATCTCCCCGAGTAACATATCAACAAATGAATTTTGTAGAAACATAATTTTCCCTAAACTGCCAAAATATTGATACAGAACAAGATATAGCAACCATACCCTTACAAGGGTTACCATAGCTTAAAACGATTAGCAAGTCTTTCTCGTTATTGTAGAAGACTCAATGAAAGAGCGTTAAAATTAACAATAATTATTGTACTGAGTATAAAAGTTAAAACTTCAGTCATATAAAACTTTAGCTTACCGTGATCTTTAAATGAAACGGTTAGAAACTTTTACCGTATCGGATAACGATATGGGTAAAGTGGAAAGACTGTTACCTTTTTGTCGTTGCATTATTTACCAGCCGATATAGGCGTTGTCATGTCAGTAAGTGGTAAAGCGTTCTTATGTCACTAATCTCAATAGTATTTTCATGAAAATGCTTTTTCTATGTTTTCAGTTTCCAACTTGCCAAAGGCTATGAGACAAATAATTACCGTGTCTAACATGAAGCTACTAAGTTTGAGCCAAATAACGATGGAATTCTATTTATGGTAGTTAACTAGTGATTAATTTTTATTTAAGATAGTTAATTACATTTTCCCTTAAACATTTGTAGTGAAACCGAGTTAAATGGATTCGTGATGCAAATGGTGTACGTTTATATTTTGTTTTTATAAATGTAGACGAAAATGATCTAGCTATGATGTTATTCGTCTTCATTATCAAATCGAATAATTTAATAAATCTAAATTAACACCATTTAGAGATGTCAAAATTGTTTTAGGACCAATAATACATTACAATTTTTTAACAGCGAAAAACCGGTTCTTTCATCAATGGCGTTACATATTCAATCCGATGTAAAACTATTCTATGCCATGTGCATGGGAATTGATGTGTTAAAAATATTAGATATACTGAACCATTAAAGGTTCACTATGACTAATTTTTAATAATGTGGAGCGGTTGGCTTTATAAACTGTTGAGGGATTAATTGCCCCTAAATGTAAACGCCCGCTTTCTCAGTGATTTTGGTTAATTAAGAAAATGTATATAATTCTATTACAATTGTGCCGTCTACATCAACTAAAGTCGCCCAAATAGCAAGGGATACAATGTTGTTCGGATGAAATACCTCTGTGTTTTAGTAAACATCGCCAATAATTCACCAAATTTGCCAAGGGGCACCCTATTCTTCAGTAGTACCGACAGAATATTCTAGAACACTCAAATTTCAACGTAGCCGGTCCAACCGTACTCAAAGACCAGGCTTACGTTGCTTAAAGTCTTAACGCACATAATATGTGATATATATTACTGCAAACATTAATAACTAAAATTCCATGTTTCAACTGTATATAATTAAGACGACTAAAACTATATAGACAGTTGAAAACTTCAATTGGGCAGCAAAAAGATTTTAAAAAGACTTTAAAAAGATTTTAAAGGGCCGCGGGTTGGGCATGCTGATATAGACGGTTTCATGGAAACACGACAAGAAGCACCGTAACATTTCTCTTATTAATTTCATATATATGCTTTCCGTTATCTTACAATACTCCAATCTCACCAGAAAAACTTATTATTCTTTCTTTTCAAAAGTTTCCACACCACAAAAGTTATTTGGTTTGGAGTGCAACGGTCTATTTTTTGCAACACGGGGGCTAATGAGACCGGGACCTACAGCTTAAAGCCGATTCCGAACGGCTACGAACATCCATGCCACTGTGGGATTCGAACCCACGAACTCCGGTACCTAAGGCCAGAACCCTAACCAATCGGCCATCGTTCGGCCCACACCACAAAAGAAAATTAAAATAAAACTAATGACAAGTGATAATATTTTTAAAACAAATAATAAAACCATTGATATACTGTACCGTACTGGAGATATGATAGGCGAAGCCGTCAATGAAACAGTCTGGATAATTGTTTACTCTGGACTAAATATTTTATTCAGGTGAATAAATTATGTACAGCTATGTACAGGTTCAGTAGATTCTAAATCTTCTGGGATCTCGTGCTGAGATAACATTAACCCAATTACAATGCGTGGGTACAATGAAGCTAGTTCTTCTAAATCATTGGAACAGTTCGCTAATTAGTGCCGGTACGAAACGCTGACACTATAACCTCCGGCTATCGATCAGTATAGTCAGCTTCCACACTAAGGTTCAAACGCTCAGAGTGCGTATCACGCTGGAGTTCGTTGAGGAAACTCGGGATGCAAGACGATCCAAATATGAGAGTAAGGGTCACTCTCAATGACCTACTTCTATGCACGAAGTAGAAAAAAATATGAAGATAACGGGAATGGGATCCCAAAGTCGAAAGTCGACTTCTTAGCAAAGCACAGACGCTGGCGGTCTCTAAAACAAGCAAACTCCGGAAAAGGGAGAGACGAGTGGACTCCTCTCGAGCTCCACAAAACAGCTCCAAAGCAACTCTCAAGAAAAAGCCTCCTTCTTGGCTCAGCCAATCTTCTTTTATAGGGGTTCCGGTTCCCTTCACGTGATTCTTCAGGAACCTTCCAGAACCAGGATGACGCAATCTTGAAGTCACTTCCCGCCTGGATCAGCTGATCCGTTTCCAGATGTGGCCGAAAGGTTGTCTTTAAGTAAACCGACCCAAACCATTTAAATTCCTTTTTCGGTACCTCTAACGGTCACTACAGCGTCGCTCTATTAATAATCATTACCCGAGTCTTTTCACTCAAATACCCCTTACAATGGCTCAGAAGCGCTGGCTCCAGCGCACGGACAGTTTTCAATTACGTCTCTTTAAGCGTGAGTCGTGGGTTTGTTGACGGGACCTAGTACACAAACAGCTATTGTTAGGACCGCCCGGTTCTACCTGCCGCTAACCGTAATTGTCCGCTGCGAAAGGTCACCTTCTTTTCTTCTTTCGCTAGGGTCATGTAACGGATCGTTACAGTACGCAACAGGTGTATTCATAGAGGGGCTAAGAGAATAATTGCCTTTCTCCCCCGAAAAATATTTTTATGTAAATTAAAAATATGATGATTTTACAATTGTTATGCCCGAACGATGACCGAACGGTTAGGGTGCTGGCCTTCTGAACCGGAGTTCGTGGGTTCGAATCCCACAGTGGCATGGATGTTCGTAGCCGTTCGGAATCGGCTTTAAGCAGTAGGTCCCGGTCTCATTAGCCCTCGTGTTGCAAAAAGTAGACCGTAGCGCTCCAAACCAAAAAATTAAAATTTTTAGATTAACTTGTAATATTTACTTTTTCTGGCTTAATAATTTCGTATAAAAAAAAACTTAGATTTTAAAGTTTTTTTATGAACGTTAAATATTTGTTGGCAATGGTTCAATTTCTTTTGTGTGAATTTGACTATAGAGCAATAAGGCAATTTGTCGCAACGTTACGAACTACTATAATGCCCTTCCCATTCATTTTCATGTTTACAACAGCCAATAGACAAACAATAAACTACCCTTCCGTTTGAAACTAAAGCCAGAATTGTCATAATTTGAGAATTTACCGTACTACGTGAAATCGCCTTATTTGTCGCAACGTCCGAACTACTATAATGCTCTTCCCATTCCTTTTTAGGTTTACAATAGACAAACAATAAACTACCCTTCCGTTTGAAACTAAAGCCAGAATTGTCATAATTTGAGAATTTACCGTACTACGTGAAATCGCCTTATTTGTCGCAACGTCCGAACTACTATAATGCTCTTCCCATTCCTTTTTAGGTTTACAACAACCAATAGACAAACAATAAACTACCCTTCCGTTTGAAACTAAAGCCAGAATTGTCATAATTTGAGAATTTGCCCTACTGCGTGAAATCGACTTATTTGTCGCAACGTCCGAACTACTATAATGCCCTTCCCATTCATTTTCATGTTTACAATAGACAAACAATAAACTGCCCTTCCGTTTGAAACTAAAGCCAGAATTGTCATAATTTGAGAATTTACCCTACTGCGTGAAATCGCCTTATTTGTCGCAACGTCCGAACTACTATAATGCTCTTCCCATTCCTTTTTAGGTTTACAATAGACAAACAATAAACTGCCCTTTCGTTTGAAACTAAAGCCAGAATTGTCATAATTTGAAATTTACCGTACGCGTGAAATCGCCTTATTTGTCGCAACGTCACGAACTACTATAATGCCCTTCCCATTCATTTTCATGTTTACAACAGCCAATAGGCAAACAATAAACTACCCTTCCGTTTGAAACTAAAGCCAGAATTGTCATAATTTGAGAATTTACCGTACTACGTGAAATCGCCTTATTTGTCGCAACGTCCGAACTACTATAATGCTCTTCCCATTCCTTTTTAGGTTTACAACAACCAATAGACAAACAATAAACTGCTTTTCCGTTTGAAACTAAAGTCAGAATTGTCATAAATTGAGATTTGCCCTGCTGCGTAAAATCGCCTTATATGTATGTAAAATCCTTGGTTAGGAATGTAATTTAACCTTCACTTTTTCACAGATGTCTGTTAAAATACATTAATTAAATTACAAGTTAATTAATGTTAAAATACATTAATTAACTTGTAATATTTACTTCTTTCGGCTTTATAATTTCCATTAAAAACTGAGATTTTAAAGTTTTTTTTTATGGAGGTTAAATATTTTTTGGCAACAGTTCAATTACTTTCGTGCACATATGACTGTATTTTTGTAAAATCGTTGGTTAAGAATGTAATTTAACATTATTAACTGGCTTGATACAACGAGATATATATTTTACTGTTAACTTGAGAGTAACCGCAAGCATATATGTTAACCTCAAAACTCGAGAAATTTGAAATCTGGCTGAGTCAAAAGGATTATATTGGATGTAAGTAGTGTATTGAGATTTATTGGTTAGATTTGCAGTGTCTATTAAATGATATCTACTTATTATAAAGGCCTGATCACATGTCAAAATGCAGGAGTTTAAAAAACAGCGGATTAAATTGATGATTCTTTTTCTCGATGAAGAATGTGCAGATTTCTTCTTTCATTCTAAAACTTTTTCTACCGATTAATAATTGTTCTGCTTAATGTTTGATAAAATTTTTAATCGGTAGAAAATTTTTCGAAAAGGAATCTGCACATTTCCCATCAGAAAAAGCAATTGTAAACTGAATCTGTTGTTTTTTCAACATGGACAGGTTGGAATGTGATATCATTCGAGCACGTTGTTGTGCTTAGTTCTTAAATAGGATATTATTCATTTTACATGTGTTTCTACTAGTGTGCTTTTGCTTTATGCTTTTCTTATTAATTGGTCACTCGATCAAATATTAAAATATTCGATTTCTGATTTAATTTTGAAAATATAAATAATTTGATATTGTAAAAAATCTTAAAATGTGAATTATTTTAGTTTATTTATGTATAGAGTTTGCATATTTTACTCATTCCCGTCTTCCTGAATATCTTCGTTTAGAAATACTACGTTTTTACAAGTTTAAGTTTCTATCTTTACCTTTTAAAAATTCATTAGTTGTGTGTAAATGAACTTGAAGCTTCTCTATAAGTAAAGACACCAAATTTAACATAAAATAAAAGCATTTATTAAATAAAGACATGATTTAAGGTATATTGTATAGTAGGGAAAGTATTAAAATTAACATAAGAACATCAGAATGAAAATAATAGAATGTAAGGGGAGAGAATTACGGATAGAGTGCATTAGCCTGTAACCAATGTTGTTCATTTGATGTGTCTTCTAAATATATTTCTAAATTTTATCCCTTGCTTGGTATATAGACATGTGTATCTGTCTACGTATCAATCTATATCAAATCTTCCATTTGTAGAAAAGAATATCTCTTTTAATAGGAAAGAAAATAGTAGAGTGAAGCACAAATAAAGAACTTAATTCATCAAACATGAAACCAACCATAAAACATGGAGGAGAGAACGTGATGGTATATGGATATATGGCTGAAACAGATGTTGACCAATTAGTGTTTATTTGGCCAACGATGGTGCTTGACATATTCGAATAGAAACATTTTTTTATATCATGGTAATAAAGGCTTAAACATACTACAGTCACTATCGGTTTCGGGCTACTATACAATTACACTAAAGTTGTTAAAATTCCACCTATATAAGTTACCATATTTGAAAGTTACAGAAAATGTATGGCATCGGAAGTTGGAATGGAATAAATTTATATTACGATGGAAAGTAACTTAAAAATAGCTGTCTTAGAAGAATATAATAAAATTGGTCAATATTTATATAGTTCTCGTTCGATCTATACCAATATGTTAGAAACACATTAGAAGACATAGAGGATTCCCAACAAAGTAATAAATTAAAATATCATATTTTAAGTTTTCTAAAACTGAGAATTTTGTATAGTGTATAAATTTTACTTTGGCCCTCTTTTATCTATATTCGTTAAATATACGCTTTGAATATTGTGGACAGAATAAAGTTATTTGCTTAAAAATACTTATTGATATATTTACTTGTTAGTTAAGTAAAAAATGTGCTGAATGTTCTGACAATTCTCAAACAGAAAAATAAATGTTTACGACTTTTACTTAGGATGTATATTTGTGTCTATATATATATATATATATATATATATATATATATATATATTATATATATATATATATATATATATATATATATATATATATATATATATATATATATATATATATAATGTGTGTGTGTGTTTTGTTCCCGATGCTGCTACTTAGGATTTATGTATTAAGATTTATTTATGTATTAGGATTTATTCATAGATTAATGATGGTGTACCATTAAGCAAGATTTGCAAGCAGTTCGAATTTTAAAACATTCTTGCATTTCTCCAATTTTACACATCCAAGAGAATCATAGTAGATATTAAATGAATATCCTATATTGTATTGTTAAATATCAATTAACTTAGTACCAATATGGGGCCAGGTTGGTTCATTATTAGGTGTAAGGCCTCTTTTAATATCTGCCGCATAAACACCGTCCTAAGAGATAGATCAATTTAATGCGGTACATCTGGTATTATCTAGAGGACAGGCTCGTGCAATATAACTATATATGGGAGGGCTCTATTTCACACATAGATCATAGTCCATTTTAGACTCTGCAAGGATATTTGCTCATGCATTATCCACTTACATTTTTGCATGTACTATATTAGTACTGTTGTAATCTACTTACAACCTATACACCAGTGTTCGTTACAAGGGGGAAATACAGAAAGAATATAATACTTTATACCGAGATTCAGATATTTATTATGTACATTCATTTACAAGTTGATACTTGGTTATCATATATCATAATCACCAATTGCTTAATTCTTATATTTACAGCATGATTGCTACAATTCTCTTTATAATGAACTAATTATCCAATTGAATAGAGGCCTAAGTGACTGTAAATATTATTTTATCTTTACCTCTAGTACAGGCAGGGGCTTTCCTCACGGGCGCACGGGACGAGTTGGTGATGGGGAGCGGGGCGGTGTCGGTCCGGGCGCACGGGACGAGTTGGTGCTGGTGGATCCTTGTCCCACTTCTCTCGTCTCCCGACTTCAACTCCTCTCTTTCACTTCGTTTGCAAACTACTCACCTCGGTTCCAACGCCCCTTTTTCCTTCCTTGCCAATCACTTGTTTTCGGGAAATTTTCCCACATCTCTATGCCCTTCGGGAGTGCAGGTGGGCTCATTAAAGTAGCCCCTTCTGTGCAAGCTGACATTACTTTTTAGCCCCTGCTCCCATAACTCACGGTTACAGCTCTGAGCGAGCTTGACCATTAAGCTGCCATGCCGTGATCTATACCTTCTCTGTGGGGGTCCCTAAACTAGACGTGCACAATTGGAGTCCTAAATTCCTCTAGGAAAATCCTCCCACAGCTGTGCATGCAACTGCAGATCACCGTGGGTACAAGTACTATATTAGCTAGTACTATATCAGCTAAAAATCCTATTCTCTTATTCATGCATACATACAGGTTTGTGCGTTTTATAATAGTATTCAATTTTTCAAAGATCTTTTTATAAGCTAAAAGGATTATAGTAATTACGAGTTGTAGTCATAAATCTGCTCAATTAGAGCAAATGGCGGTTTTAAGTGCGATTTTAATCTCTATGTAAGCTTATGTTACGATGCCACTATAATCAGTTAAACTTTGTTAAACATCGAGGCCATAAAAACGCTTTATTACATATATAATCGGATTAAAACCTAAACTTCATCCTCTTTAGGGTTTGATGTCTGTATTCTCTTGTTGCATAATGGAGTTTGGGCACAGAATTTTAAGGTTGTTTTGTATTCGCTGTCACAGATGATCAATTTTAACATATTGTATGCTGGACACGTACTAGTACTTTTTCTGACAATTGATACTTGAGCGCGGGTCACGTACTAGTACGGATTAGTGTAACAACATGGTTTGTTTGGGGATAAAAAAATAACGGTATATACAGGAAAATGAAGCCGAATGTTCTTGTCTACTACATAGACTCTGGAAAAATTTAGACAAATAAAAACTAGCTTTTACAACAGTCGATAGGGCACCACAGAACGGGAAGGTTGGTTAAAAAAATCAATTTAGATTTAAAATTAACTTTTTATTTATCCTTGAGAAAATGATATATATATATATATATATATATATATGTATATATGTATATATGTATTTACATATATTTGTTTATTTGTCTATTTATATATTTGTTTATATATTTCAATATAAAATAATTTTAATATAAAAAAGTTGGTTAAAAAATTAAATAGTTTTCGATTGAGATTTAACTGAATACCTAAATTTATGCCCAAAACGCCCGCTCCTGGTACAATTCCGCTGTGAAATGAGCCCGCACACACTGTGTTAAAGGGGGGAAAAATCTAAAAAGGATTTGAATAAAGTTTTGAAATTTTGCGAAATGTTACTAAAAATCCTTCCAGTTTTCTAATTTATCAACATGTACAAATTATTGCCGTTGTATAAAATTCTCTGAAAATTGCATCTCTTCATAAATCATTCTTCCATTAAAAAATTGAACAAATAATCCATAATACTTGGCTTTTTATGTAGATATCTGTTTTACATGAAAGCCACATCTTTAGCTAAAATTTATCACTGTGGTTTATCATTTCAGTAAGTCAAAATTCAAAGTGCCTTTTTCATTAGGTAATCAACGAATATTGTCTACATAGTGATACTCAGCTATTGCGTTAATCTTAGAAACACTTTAAACTACATTAGTTTACAATTTTATTTAAAGGCAGGTTTACTTTTTTAGGGTATGCATTTTTCCAAAATCTTCTGTAATGGGTCCATAAAATTCACCTCAAGAGTGTCTCCTATCAGGTTACAAAAGACAAAAATAAAAGAGAAACATTTATTTTTTAAATTTTTCTTATTTGACTTTCATTGTCAGTTGTACCTTGAAAATTTTTTAAAACTTTTAGAACAAAGGTCAACAAACCGTCGATCATGAGCAACTAGTAGCTCGCAGAGACATTTTCGTTAGATCGCAGTGTCACACTCACGTTAGGACGGATTGGTTTTCAAAATGATTTACATTTAAACGCGTTCTCTCGAAGCCTTGAAAATATTTAGCCTCTTGTTTCTAAAAAAAAATATCCGATTTTGGCACAGATTAGTATAATTGTAATAGCGTCGGTGTCTGCCTTTCTCCCGTGACTCTATGCCCCGTTTCCGTACCAGCCTATTTTTACTGGAGCACGGATTGTAGATTCGCTAAATAGCATGTCTTGGCGAGAATTGTGTGTTTTTCCTGTGCTTAGTCTTGGAGTTGCACTTAAAACTGTGTTCTCGAAGATTGTAACGAATATCATAAAGTTTGGACTGTAAAGGCATTATCACACTTCAACATGTATATGTTTTATGTTTTACTGGTGAAGAATGTGCAGATTTCTTGTATTACAGCCACACTACTTTTGCTCCGATTTATTTAAGTTCAGGTTGACTTATGAGGCCTTTAATTAATTCAAAAGTTTTCGGTATCACACGAGGGATCCGCGTATTCTGCTGCGGGAAAGGGAATCTAAACGGAATCTGCTGTTTTTTCAACATGATAAGGTGTGATAATGCTTTAATGGCACTTCAGAAACGCTCTTTAACTTTATTCTATGCTTCAAGCATGCTTTTTAATAACTTTCTTTGTAGATTGCAAACTTCGAAACATCTTTGAACATTAAAGTATTACTGTATATAGTCTTCAAAACAGTCCTTTCCCTCAAATCCTAACTAAAGACTTCACAAAATGTAGGACCTAAATATAAACCACGTTAGTACTCTTTCTCTTACGCCACTCGTAGATGTTGCAATTTCATTTAGAGACAGATTCCAATCACTTCATCCATTATTTTGTGTTTTCCTCTAGAATGTTCATTACTGCAAATCCCCTCGCTCGAAGACTTCATTTTTGGTCTTCCGTGCTCGGCGCATTTAACAGGTGAACAAATTTCGTCTTTTGTCTCCAGTCCATGAGCTAGTTCTGTCCTTGGAGTAGTCGGAACTGGTTTGATTTTTTGCAGAGGAATAGAGGGGAGGCAATAAGTACGTGGAAGAGTAATTAATTGCTAATAGAATAGTATTTAATTGAGCTATCTCGTGAAGTGGCCTTCCGAAGCTGGTTCGCAATCATTTGGAGACGATTCCAAAATAGATGGCGAGAAAGAATGCATACAGTCAGTCGGGGTAGAGGCATCGATCTTAATATCTGTCACCAGAGATTGCCACCGTCATTAGAGAAAGCTACTAATATCTCAATTTGTCCCGAAACGCTAAAAATTTTTTATGTATGCTTTGGCTTATCCTTGTAGTAATCGAGACAACTTAAACACCTGCCGTTTAATTCTTGGAGGCACAGTGTACCATCTTTTTAAAACATAAAAAAGCATGGTGGGATATTTTTTGAATTACTCGAGAAAATTGCAATTATTACGCGAGCGTAGTTTTATTTATTAAGATCTATTTATCATATTGGTATCATTATTGGTTATCATTATTTCATTAGACTCATTTATCATATTGGTAGATCAGTATTGTGTAATATTGATCTACCAATATGATAAATGAGTGTTAGCAAGCCGTGCCTCAAAGGATTAATGACACACAGGACAAATGGTTCAGAACTTTGTATTTCAAGGGCAGTCAAACTATAGAACAGGGGTGGCCAACCTGCTGCACTCAAGCCCATGCGGCTCTTTGAAGGATTATTTGTGGCTCTCGATAAATGTGCCCGAGTTCTGTTTTCATTTTTGTTATTATATTTTTAAAAAATTACAACTGATAGAGCTCTGACAATGCTGGGTCTTATTGGTCTTATTGAGCTTTTAAGAGATGATTCTCAAATTCCACGATTCATATCGATTCACTACATAATTCAACAAGAACATCTCGTTACAAAATATTTAAAATATCCTGATATTATCAAAACAGTGTAACACATTGTAAATTACATTCGCACCAATGCAAAAAATCATCGACAATTCAACCTTGAAAAATTAAAGGACGAAGAACATCCAAATGACATTCATTAAATATAATTTCTGTAAAAAAAACTTTTAATACATTTTTTACACACCTTTTAAATATTTAATTGCGGCTCGAGAAAAATTTCAAATTTTGAAAAATGGTACGAACTGTCAAGGAGCTTGGCCACCCCTGCTATAGAACAGCGGAAGGTTAGGTTTGATTTGAAACGCTATGGTCAACTGTTTTGCTTATGGGGGCTAATAAGGGCGGGACCTATTGCTTAAAGCTGATTTTGGACGGCTATAAACATCCCTGCTAGCAACGGGGTTCAAACCCGCCAACTCTGATACCGAAGAGCAGTTCTCTGCCATTCGGTCATCGTTCGGCAGAAGAACGCAAGATTACTTTTTTAAATATTAATTTCGAATATGAATACAAAGGATACCGGATGAATGAAGATGAGCTCAGCGGGAAAAATGACTTGTTGAATGTTGAATTTTTTTGTAAATAGGATGTATGAGTGACCACGATCACAAAGTTTGTTTTTAGAAAAGCAAATTTGAATCCTTTCGTTTGAAATTTATGTGTGCAAGCGGCTAGAATGCATGTGGTGAAAGAGAGCCGCTCTTATGTATTTAGCGCCGAACGATGGCCGATTGGTTAGGGTGCTGGCCTTCGGTACCGCAGTTAGTGGGTTCGAATCCCACTGTGGCATGGATATTCGTAGCCGTTCGGAATCGGCTTTAAGCAGTAGGTTCCAGTTTCATAAGCCCTCGTGTTTCAAAAGTAGACTGTAGCACTCCAAAACCAAATCAAACCTTATGTCTTTAGAGCTTTATAAAATTGACCAGCGGTAGCTCAGTTGGCAAAGGCAGCGATCTCGTTACTAAAAGGTTGTGGATTCGAGGTCTCGAGCCGGCATAAGATCTGCCGTGTTCGTTAAAGGTGACATGGGAACGTAAAATATATTCGTGGTCACAATGTCCTCCAAGTTCTCAAACGATACCTGTGGGTTAGCGGACCAAGCCGTCTTCTGCTTGGTCCCTGCTTTTAAATAACGAATATCCAGCGAGGGTAATGTTATTCGAGTCCATAGCATACCTTAAACTACACTTGCTCCTCTGGCGGGTCTATAGGGGTAACTACTTCGCAGCCTTATATTAGCATAAAGGCATATAGTGCCTGTATTGCCAGCTACGTTAAAAAAAGAAAGCTTAATAAAATAGACAAAGCTATATAGAAAGTAAGAATTTTACAAAATAATTGTTGCGAAATTTTGCTTACAAAGTTAAAAAATGTAATATATTTAACTAAGAGCTTTAAGTCAAATAATTGAAATTTCTTGCAAAATTTGTTAAAGCCATCAACAAAAGTTCTGTAAGATAATAATTAGTCAACTGCGTATTTAAGATTTTACTTGTCTGTCTAGATCAAAATCGCGTAATCTTTTTCTAACTTCCTGAAGAATAGTTGATTTTGAATTTTGCATACTAATGTATCTTCAATTACAATACACTGGTGTACCATAACTTTACGTCATTGTAGATAAATTAATGCATATCAACATAAATGTTGTACTCCTTTCCACAGTCGTTGGTAGCTCGGAGGCAAAAAAAATGGCATCAGATGTATTCATCAATGTGACAAAAATGGTTGACTTGCTAAGATGGGATCAAAATTATTGTTTGGCGGGAAATACTCTGTAAATTTCCGCAGTATTGCACCTGTGACGTCATTCATCGACGCTGACCTCGAAGAGGCTAACGACCGAGTCTTTAAAGTAAAATAAAAAATATTAATAAAGCACTAAAAGATCTTTTTGATGCCGAGAGAGAAATAAACAAATAAATGTGTTCTCCGCCACAATCCTGAGCCTTTTTGAAATATGTTCCTGGGATAGTGAGAGATACTGATTAAAGCAGCGAGTGGAATTAATTTGCGGCCAATTATAACTGCCGACGACGATATCGGCTCTGGAAACGGGACGCGTACGCTGCGGTGAATCAGCCGCGGAATTTCAAGTGGGTATTTGCGAAAACGTTGTGCTTCAATGCGAAAAGTCCGTGGACCGTTTTTTGAGAAATGCCGCGCATTTCGTCGCTAGTTATAAAACGGAGGAAAATGTCTATTTCGTTTTTAAAATTGTGGCTAGCATTCAGAGTTATTTATTTCTAGTTTAACTTTTCCCCCATTTTTGTTTTATCATAAACCAAGCATGTATGGGTGTGTGTATATGTGTGTATTATAACGAATTCTCGTTACATTAAATTCCCAGTTACAGGCTTATCTACTACCGTGAGAAAAAAACGGCATAAGGTAGAAATAGCAAACGTGCCTTTTGTGAGCACTTGAACTGAGCTCATCATTACCTAATGGTTTTTATTTTTTTTTTTTTTTTTTTTTTTTTTTTTTTTTTTTTTTTTGTTTTTCTTTTTTTTTTTTTTTTTTTTTTTTTTTTTTTTTTTTTTTTTTTTTTTTTTTTTTTTTTTTTTTTTTTTTTTTTTTTGTTTTTTTTTTTTTTTTTTGGTATATGATGTCATAACATAATTGTTCCAACGTCGAAGTTCGTCGCTATCTTAAATCCGAAATCAAAAGTAATTTTAAACTTGAGCGGTTACGTTAAATGACTAAGAAATTTCATCTTACTAGATCACTAAATCAATTCAACGATGTTAACACATACAAAAACTCTTTTATTTAAAGAAAAACACTTAAGGAATATATTCGTGATCGAGCGACGATCATACAATCGAAAACGTCAGCCATTTCTATTCCACGCTCACTGCGCCCTCTGTCTTCTGTAAGGGAAATCTCCTCACTAGTGAAAGGACGTTGTATCGCGCAGAATAGGATGCTGAATAAAGAATTGTTAACACCGAGGACCATCTCAATCATTCTGTCTGAGAAATTTATTAGGATGCTGGCGAAGTGTTACCAGTGTTAGTTTCAATGGCATCCCGAAGAAAGAGTCTCACACGACAGAAAATCTACGTTGTAAGGGAAGCAGCAATACTTTCCTACCTTGTTCTCCAAAGGTTTGTCCAAAAACACAGATTAATGATGTGCATAGATCGTCGAGATTACTCCCGATTACTGCAAACTCCTCTTGGAACCGGGCTTACACCTGTCCGGCTAGAGTTCTACAAGCTGTTCTTCACCACGTTATGAACCAGATATCCGATCAGCTGAGATGGAAATCTGCGGAATGATGGCGATATAAAAAGACTATGTTTTTATATCGATGTAAATTATTTACATTTGTGTGGGAATCGTCGGGGATTAAAGGAGACATTTATACTTAATAATGTTTATTTACAAATGGGGAACCTATTTACAGGGGGAACCGACATAAAAAGGGAGGTTAAACATTTAATCAGCGCGCAACACACAACTTGCTCATACGTCTCACGTTAGTCTCACAGCTCGTCTGCCTTTCGCCGCAGGCGCTCGCTAGGTGGCACTCAGCAGGAGTTGTAGCAAGAGTGTGATGTACTCGTTACCGTCCTACATTTGTGTTGTCTTCTCGTGGACAAATTTTTATGCATTTCCTATAGTTGTAAAGCGAACGATGACAGAATGGGTAGAGCGTTGCTCTTCGACACCGGATTTCGAGGGCTTGAATCTCGCTCATGGCATGGCTGTTCGTAGCCGTTCGAAATCGAATTTAATCAGTAGGTCCTGGCCTGCATAAGCCCTCGAATAGTAAAAAAGTTGATAGTACAGCTGCAAACCAAACTCTAAAGTTTTCAAGAATAATTTTGTGTGTAAAACAATAAAATATTTAAAATATTAATGCATAGA
This sequence comes from Pardosa pseudoannulata, assembly GCA_032207245.1. NCBI lineage: Eukaryota > Metazoa > Arthropoda > Arachnida > Araneae > Lycosidae > Pardosa > Pardosa pseudoannulata. Next base: position 83,938,929 of record CM063501.1, on the reverse strand, counting down.
AATGTTTATTTTTAAAATCCACCCAAGAAAAATTATCTTTGTTACTCAAAATCTACCCATGTAACAATATTTTTAAGGATATGCTAAGTATTTAACCCTCTAAGCGGTTCGCAAATTCCGCCAAACCGATGATGTCTTCAAAACGTACAATTCACGTACAATTTTTGACCTCCAAAAACACTCCGAAAATCGATGTATTGTACATTTCTGCCATTGTTTTCCCCATAGAGTTTTGCGGTAGGAGGGTCAGGCTGATTGTTTAGGAACTGCACCCCTCTTTGACTGACATTTATTGAGGGATGCACCCCTACCCACTGAGGCACGAAGACGCTGATAGCTTTTCATGGCTTTATAAATATCTATTTCGAAGTATTTCGTTTGCGATAACAGATGTATTTCCTTAAATATCTTGGATGACTTTCATATAAATATATAAATAATTCTCTCAAAGAATATTTTCATTTGTACTTTTAGAATCCATTATTTCTTATGGGATGATCTTCGAGACTTGACAAGCATTACTTGCATTGAAAATTAAATTCTATAATATCTATTTATATATCTATTTATAACCGGAGGTAAAGGGACGAGGATTGATTTCCCGTATTCCATTCTAGTCGACAAAAGGTGAAGTAAAAAATAGAACGCTTTGGCCACTGACACAGTAAACCTTTAGCGTATTTTTGGAGATTTATTTTCCTCGATGTGTTCCACTCGGAGGGTTAATAAAACAACCTTTAATCAAAAACACTCTAAAGTGTACCAAGATCTCCATAAACGTCGATTTACGGAACAGATGAATGCAACTTGCGGGTTGTAATAGAGACGGTGATTTCACAAAACGTGCCCGAGGAGATTGGGGGTGGAGACACCGGATCACTCACCTCATAGTGGTGTTGTGCCGCACCAGTTTGGGGGAAATTTCTTATATTAAAAATTCTTACGGGTTTGATGTATGAATGAGGCATTGTTGATAAGGCAGGATCTCTCCAGCTATCGCTCATCAGCTCTCGAGTGGTTAATGACGTTCACGAAAAGGTCTTTTAGGTCGCTGTTTAAGGCTTCACATTTCCCGAATGGGAGAACAAAATAAGGAAGCGATAGAGAAATATGCATTTATGCATAAAAGTTCCGAAACAGAACAGAGAGGGAATTTTGGGAGCCAGAGTGGAATATACCACTTTTAGCATTCGAGCGTGAATTCAAATTTATATTCGTGTAACACAAAGCTGGTAAAAGTGGGGGAAGCAGGAAAAAGGGGGTTGAATTGTGACAAAGGGACAAACCGGTGGGGGTACTCATAAACAATGGTGAGAAAATCTGAAAGAAGGGGCCCTTCCCTTTGCTCTGACGCCACAAAAAAATGTTGTACGTTGCACTTTATGTATAATATAACGCGGAAGCATTTGCCTGTTAAGTATTCAAACATACAACATCGCGGATTTTTTTTACCATTTTATTATAGAAGTACTATATACAGTGTGTTTCAAAAATGACTGATATATTTGAAAAATCAATAAAATCTAAATGGACAGTGATAGAAATCCAGATTATTGCAATATGCTTGAGACAATAGTAAATTTTCAGGCAGACAAACTTTGAAAATTGGTTACAATATTTCACAACAGATGGCGCTGCAGTCTGGAAAAATCTAAACGACGATATTATTCTGTGGGGACTTTAAAAGACCAGGTGTACCGCCACTATCCAGAAAGAAATTGAATAACTGGAACAGTACATGTTTTGCATGTGTAGCCATCCCGCCTCAGATGTTTACCCGGGTTTCTGATAATTTCGTTCTGAGAATACGCCATATTATTTCTGCGCATGGTGGATAACTGGAAAATATCGTAGTTTAGATTTTTTCCAAATTGCAGCGCCATCTGCTATGAAACACTGTAACTAATTTTGAAAATTTGCTGCCTGAAAATTTACTATTGTTCCGAGCATATTGCAACAAACTGTGTATTTCTATCACTGTCGGTTTAGTTTGTATTGATTTTTCAAATATACCCATCATTTTTGAAGCACTCTGTACATGCCGAACATTACTCCCTAAGACAACCCATATAAAGTGCATCCTCATAATTTAGACCAAGCTGAAAACCCATAAGCTTGACCTGTCATTTTCAGAAATATCGTTTAGGAATTTGAAAGAAATTCCTACCACGAACTTATTTTACGTGCCTAGGCCATCTTTAATGAACACGGTGGATGTTTGGTCGGCTCTAGCCCCGAACCCACAATCCTTCGTTTATTTGTTTACTGTCTTAAACATGGATGGGCAAACTACGGCCCACCGGAAGGTTTTATCCGGCCCTCGGGTAGAATTTTAAGTTGCCGGTCCGAGGCAAATTAAAAGATATATATATATATATATATATATATTTATACATTATATATCTATCTCCTTTTCTACTTTGCTTAAATAGTATATCCCAAATTTACTATCTCACACCCAGAAGATCAGCAGTATATTTGCTTCTTATATGTGAACAAGTGTTTACAACTTTGAACCTTAGAAAGAATAATTTCAGAAGCAGATTGACAGATGAGCATTTAGCATCGTTTCTTAAAATCAGTACATCTCCTTTCGAACCTCCGTATAAGGAACTTTTAAAAATGAAATTGCAATTTCATTCATCTCATTAACGTATTTAAACCGTTAGGTACTTGTATATTGTTTTTAAAATATTAGAAAAATTTATCTTGGTCCGCCAAACTTATTTTCTTTCGATTTTTGGCCTGCAGCCTTAAAAGTTTGTCCATCCCTGGTCTTAAACGTCTGACTTACCGCGGCTCTATTTCAATGTAGAGTAAGTAAAATTTCTCATGTGGACACCACCATTTGCGTAACAAGGTCTAGATGTACCCGATGCGGAATGTAAACTTGCCACGCCGTATCTCTTGTTTATCTAAATATAAATCGAAATTGAGTTAGCAATATTGTTATTCAATTTGTTAACAAAAAGAGCAAAATGTTTATTGTTTTATAAACAATGTTTTAAGGATTAATAAAAAAGTAATACTATTTTATTAATAAGCCAGTTTAACGCACATTAAACGGTATATTTTTTGAATAGCAATATAATTTAGTACATAGCTTTATTGTTATTAAAATACAACTAGCTGCCTTACACACAGATTTCGACTTGGATAAATGAGAATGCCAAAGGTTGCATAAAACAGATTAATGGCACAATCCGAAATAAGAGGGTTAATATAAAGCTGGCAATTTTTTTCACCCCCTCAGACTTTGTACCAGGGTGCATGTGGCATCCCCGTGTAAAAATGGTTCGTCGGCCTAGTGCTTGAGAAAGAAGAAATTAAAACTTATTAAAAAAACACATGGACAAATATGTATTGATTAAATAATTTTATGAAATTAGATGCCTAAGGAATACAACCGGAATCAACTTATCATTTGTAGATATCGAAGACTGCTCTCGAGTTGGCGTCGGCCCTAAAAAAAAATATGGCTTTGATTTTCCTCTTTCTCGTGTCGCCCCCAAAAAATGTACCAGTAGCATTCACCATCTTCTCACCTATGGTAAACACCTTGTCCTCTAAAAAAATCCGACTGCCCCAAGGAGAAAAAAAACAGGGGTGCCCTTCCGAACGGAGAGGTCAGAATTCCAAAAAACCAACGGGCCCTTATATTGGTTGACAGAAGTCTGAAATTTCTTCTAGTTCAAACCGGTCCTGTTCTGTATGTGTTTTGACGATGGCTCACGAGAAGGGATAAAAAAAGCTGAACCGAATGTAACTTATTGTTACACCCTGCATCCAGCTTCTTACTTCACTGGACAGTACTTGACTCTATTGTATAATTATTCTATCTTTATATTTTGTACAATGCGTTATCAGAATTATCATTTGCCCATTATATTCAAGATTCAAAGTTAGTTTAGTTTCGCAAGGTGTAGAGCGCAAGTGCTGCCATCTGTAAGTGACTAGCCGCTGTAATATTCGTTGTATTGAGACTTTTCATTATAAACTAAAACTTTAGATATTTCGATTTTTTCTCAGTATACGCTTAACAATTAAACTGGATCAAAAATAGATAAATATATGGTTAATCTGAACGATGGTCAAATAGGTACGGCGATACTCTCCTTTACTAGGGTTCATGGGTCCAAATTCCACTGCCGGCATCGATGTTCGTAGCAGTTCGGTTTCGTTTTCATTTTAGAGCGCTACGGTCTACTTTTTGCAAAACGAGAGCTAATGGGACCGGGACCTACTGCTTAAAGACGATACCGAACGGCTATGAACATCCATGCCCTAGTGGGATTCGAACCCACGAACTTCGGTTCCGAAGGCCAGCACCCTAACCATTCGTAACCGTTCGGAATCGCCTGTGTGCAGTACGTACCGGTCTCATTAGTCCTGGTGTAGCAAAAAACAAATAGATCTAGCATTTTCAACCCTCCAACCAACCATCTATCTATGGTCAAATTGTTTATTATCGTTGAAACGTGAACTCCGACATTTTTCACTTTTGCAATACTTTTTTTACTTGGCAAAAGTAGAATAAAGATTGCATTTTCCCGAAACAAAATGAGCCGTCTCTGTTTCTGAGAAGTAATTAAATTCATTTGCGAGAGAGGTGGCTCAATGAGCGACGCTCTCTGCCTTTAAAATTTCTTTTCATTTCTCATACATTCCATTAACACTGGAAAGGGGTGGAGTATCTTGTCGAGCTATAATTCAAACCCCACCCCTATTCCTCGGTTGCAACACTCTATCTAATGTGGGGTTAATTGCATCTGGATGTTGCCAGCTACTGCCAGACTAAACGCCCTCCCATCGCTTAGTTTTAGGGCAAAAACTGTTCATTCACTAGCATATAGCCCGTCCTGTGACGGGATTAGTAAAATTTTAATTTTCCAGAGTTATAAAGTACCCTATGAGATTAGTAAATAAAATAAATTGTTTTTTGGCTGAGAATTATCTGGTACACGCTCAGTGATTTGTTTATTTTCAGCTTCTCTAAAGTCTACCGATACTGTGAATGTAGTTTAGAATCACGTTGAATTCATTTTGCCAAACCGTGTGGTTATGAATAAAAAACAAATACAAACGAACAAACTTCTTAATTTTCAAAGATATATAAACTTAAACGCTAAATATTTATTAGTCCGTGAAATAGACTTCTAGATTTTTATGAAAGTAATTTGTTGTTAATACCGGTGATAACATTTTCATTGCAACAAAAATAATCGATGATTCAATTTAAAATTATCACATATGTACCTAATCTATTATTTAAGCCAAATATAAAATAAATTTAGTTACGTAATATCTAAGTTCAGTGATAAAACGTATGAAAAGTATGCAGACGGTATTTAAATAATTCAAAATAAGAAATAATTAAATGAGATGGTTAAAGGAATGACGTCATAATGCTAGAAAAAAATGTTTTTACTTATTTATTATGTGATAAATTGATAGATTTAGAGCCGATCTCACCAATGTCGCTTAAGGCTAACCGCGATTAACCTATGGCGCAAACCAATGGTGGGAAGTAATTCCAAGTTTAACCATAGATTAATCGTGGTTAGCCGTTAAACGACTTTGGTGAGACTTGCCATAAATTGGCTGCTCTTAACCGGGGAAAATAGGGCTTAAAATAATGGCTTTAAACGTTCGAAAAGGAGGTGAAGGGGTGGATTTCGAACGTTTTAAAGACGCCTTTCCGCTGTGATATAAAGCATTTTTATACCAATTTATTTTAAAATCGGTCGATAGTTTAGGAGGATAAACTTTACTCGCTTTGAATTTTGTTAACACCAACTCATCATGAATCCAATATGGATGCCTCTATCCAATCCAGGTCCCGTCTCTTCATAAATTCGGGGACAGTTGGACAGATAATTTAGGCTATTGTTATACAGTGGACTTTAGGCAGAGGATTGCTAGGAAATACTAAAATAATACTTTTTTTTTACTTTTTTGTATCTAAAGCCATTATTGCCAGAATTATTTCTCCTGAATGCATATTGATGGATACCTGAAATCTTAGTTACTGGAAACTCGTTAAACTTTTAAAAAAATAGGAAATCTAAACAACTTTGAGAGTTACAACCAGTTCTCTTGAGTAGACGGACTGTAACTTTAAACGTCAAGGAACATCAGGGCCGTAGCCTCAACGAGTTCTAGTCCCCCCCAGAGGCCTAACAAAGGGGATGTAAGGGGATGCATCCCCCAAGATTTTTTTCTCGAAACTAAAAAAAGAAGGGGTGGGAAGAAATTTTAAATTTTGTCTTCCTTTTTTTAAGTTTAGAAGTACCATAATACTACAATAAGACCATTATTAAAGAAGTCTATTTTTTCATGGCAATTATAGGCGCCTATATGAGAGAATTTAGGAGGGGGGGGTCTGAGATAAAAATGTGTGTATGCATGTGTTGTATTTGCATATTTAAGTGTTAAATTTAGTTTAAAGAACTGACTTTACAAAATGGGGGGGAAGATCAAGCCCCTTCTGCACTTTCCATATGGGTGCCCTTGTTGGCAATGACAATATGTGCCCCCAATATTAATTATTGGATACATCACTGCCCCCACCCTTTCCTGTTATATTCTGGAGTTTTTAACATCGAAATGAAAGTACGAAGTACTTTTTCAAATTAAAAAAAAATTAAATGCATAAATAATCAAAATTTAATGGTTTGGTTTGGTTTGGTTTGGTTTGGAGCGCTACGGTCTACTGTTTTGCACACGAGGGCTAATGAGACCGGGACCTACTGCTTAAAGCCGATTCCGAACGGCTACTAACATCCATGCCATAGTGGGATTCGAACCCACGAACTCCGGTACCGACGATCAGCGCCCTAACCAATCGGCCAGCAATTTAATTTTGAAATAAAATTTTCAGTTTTTAAAATTTTCACTTTCAGTAAAATCATCAATTTACTTTTTGAATTTTAATATCTTTGCTTCATATTGTCTTATACATTACTGAAATATACATCAAAAGACTGTACATGAACTTTATATATACTTATTATCATTATTATTCAATTTATATATAAAATTCTTCTGTTCCTGTGTTTGTAATAGAACTCCTTCTGATTAATATTCATATATTAGTACTATGCATGTATTAATAGTATTTATGTTCTGTTCCTTCATCGAATGATTTATAAATGAGAAACATCTCTCAGTTAAAAATTTTCCATGTATAATATATATATATATATATATATATATATATATATATATATAATATATATGTGTGTGTGTTGTGTGTGTCAGGATATAAATTGTAGACTAATTTTAAAAGATTTTAATTAAGGATTCTTTACTGAGAGTGAAGCGGCGTGAGGAGTTAGCCACATAAATACGGCTCACAAATTTCGAGCTGCTAAAAGACTACTTTACCCCTTAATTGCTCGAAATAGCTTTTTAAGCGTAGAAAATAAACTGCTCATCTATATAGAAAATAAACTGCTCATCTATAAATCGTATCTTCGCCCTCAATTATCATATTCGTGTATTGCATGGTCATATGCGGCTGACTATCGTGTTAACTCCCTTTCTGCTGCTCAGAACATAACTATAAGGCAAATCACTAATTGTCCTTGTTATTTTAGAAATGTCGAAATTCACAGGGAAACTAGTCTTTCCTCTCTTCAAAATTACTTCCAAAATCTTGCCAGTAAATTTAATAAAAATCTTTGCGTTGACCATATTATTGAACTAGCTCAGTATGACTATGCAGACACTTCAAATAGGAGACGTCCCATGGCCATCTTAGGTAAAGACCTATCTTAAATTCTATTTGCTGACGATTGTCTCTTCCCGTCTTTGGATTGGCTCCTAGTTTCTAGGTTTCAATCCTCCCCCACTGATAGTGTTTTTCCCCCATCTCTACTTCTCACTGCCAGCTCCGGCTGCAGCAGCGTTAACTTGGGCTCCTACTTTGGAGGGTGTAAATCCTAAGACTGCCATTGGACGTTCTTCAAAAGAATTCTACTGGTTGAATTCCTATATGAATTTTGGATCCTAACTGTGGCCCTGCTACAGTTTTTCGGAACCTGCCTACCTTACAGTTTCTAGCTGTTTATTAAAAAAAAAATCATTTAGTTATTAGATTGTCTCTCATCCTATACCCTTAACTTGATTTGATCTGAGAACCATGATGCATTTTAGCACTTGTGTCTCTCTATTTGCCATTCACCTTATGCTTATTAATTTTCGTCTAAACTCAAGCAATTTCTCACGCGTTTCTTTCCCCACTCACATAATTTTCTTTTTAATGTTATTGCCAACAAAGTACTCATAGATTGAAGCATTACCATTGACAGCAAACCCAGTACTAGAGGGCTTGGCCCAGGGAGTACTGTTGCCAATTCGTCCTATGTGGCCTATGTGATCTAGAGCAGAGAGCAGTGTGCACATTCCGCAGACAGATCTGTGGCTACCCGAGCAGCTAAGCCTGCCTTTGTTAAAAGTTGGGCGCCAATGTGCGACGCCATTGAAGATGATTGAAAAGTACTGTGCTATGAGATTTGAATAAAGATATGAAAATGTAATCAGGACTCTAGTGTCATTTAGTGGAACCTGACATATATATATGGAGGGAGGGAGGGAGGGAGGGAGGGATAGATAGATAGATAGCTATGGAGGGATAGATAGATAGCTATGGAGGGAGAATAGATGGATAGATAGATGGAAGAATAGATAGATAGATGGAGGGATAGATATAGATAGATAGATAGATGGATGGATAGATAGATAGATAGATGGATGGATGGATGGAGAGATAGATAGATGGATGGATGGATGGATCGATAGATAGATAGATGGATGGATGGATGGATAGATAGATATCGAGGGATAGATAGAAAGATAAATAGATATGGAGGGATAGATAGATAGCTATGGAGGGATAGATAGATAGATAGATAGATAGATAGCTATGGAGGGATAGATAGATAGATAGATAGATATGGAGGGATAGATAGATAGCTAGCTATGGAGGGATAGATAGATAGATAGATAGATATGGAGGGATAGATAGATAGATATGGAGGGATAGATAGATAGATAGATATGGAGGGATAGATAGATAGCTAGCTATGGAGGGATAGATATTACTATTCATTTATATATTTTAAAGCAATTATTATTATTAAATTTTGTAATAACTTTAATGCACTTGCTAATATTAAATATTAATAATAAATTTTATGTAGAATTTTAATAATATTTAAATTGTTTTACTTAAAAAAAAATAATGAAATTCCGGGAGGGGGGATATTTTCCAATTTGAAACCTTTCCCTACACTCGCTACGTTCCTGGATGTTATATATAAAAAAGAACATTTTTCAGGGAAGATATTTATTTACTATATTTTGTAAACACCGTTGTTTCCTATGTAACGTAAACACAGTACTATAAAGCTTTATCGATAGTAATATTTATAAAAAAATAAAATTTGTTTGTTTATATGTATGACGTAATCTCTGAAACTGCTGAACCGTTTCAGGATATTATTTTACGACTGTGGAAAGTTACACTATTGTTAGCGCTACTAATCGGTCAGAGTATTTTCGGTTTTATTTTTACAGGGATTTCAACCAAAACAGTACTGTAACAAGCCGAAACAATAGTTTATTCTGAAGTTATACAACCCGTTAGTCACACATATAATGCACTTAATAACTCGCGTTCTAAAAGGAAAATTGCAATAGGTTTTTTGCACTTGTTTAATGTTGATAATTAATTGGGGAAAATTAATAAAATTTTTCACAATTGTTTTTTTTTTTTTTTTTTTTGTGGGTAAGTAGATTTGTACTTTTTTTTCACAAGGTATATATGTTTTATCTACAGTTTTTATTTTGTGGGTAAGTAGATTTGTACTTTCTTTACAAGGTATATAAGTTTTATCTACAGTTTTTATTTTGTGGGTAAGTAGATTTGTACTTTCTTCACAAGGTATATATGTTTTATCTACAGTTATTATTTTGGTATTGCATTATTTTGGTTTTTGCTATAACCAGGGCCTAATTGAAGCATGATCCAACTGGACCGTGTGCCTGAGCCCCTGATGTTTGAGGCCCCAAACCTTTATAACTAATTGGCATTGCAGTTTTGGGTCGCCGTGGAGCAGAAGGCAATTCGAACTGGAAATTGAACATTAGAGTTAGGGGATATTATATTTACTGTTGTAAGTTGAGTGATCCAAACATAATTTTAAAAAAACACTTAACCAGAGTTAAGGATAACACAAAATGCGGTTGTTAAAAATTAAGGCAAAACAGAAATATAGAACTTAATATCGATTAAAAAATATTACAATTACATTATAGTTATTGGATATTACGTTTACTATTGTAAACTGAATAATGGAAACATAATAAAAAAACAATTAACAAGAGTTAAATATAACACAAAATGTGGTTAGTAATAATTAAAAATTCAAAGGAAATAATTAGATAGAATTTAAGATCGATTTAAAAAATTACAATTACATTAGATTTGTAGGATATTACGCTTACTCTTGTAATTTGAGTGATTGAAACGTAATTTAAAAAAAAGTACTTAACAAGGGTTAAGGATAAAACAAAATGTTGTTATTAGAAATTAAGGCAAAATAAATAGATAGAATTTAAAATCGATTAAAAACGAAATTAAATTACAAGTACTTAACATTAAATTAAAAAAAAGATTAATTTTAAAGGAATTACAAAAAATAAATATTAAATAAGCGCCATAGGTTCGTAACTCATATACAGCATTAGAGGTGGAAAGAGCAGAAAACAAAAATATTATTTTTAAAACTTGAATTATGTAATTAATAAATTTTCGAAATATCACTGGTTGATTCTCTGAGCAGTATTTTATGACACTTTACTCAAAAAATTACATAAAAGCAAATGATATTTTTATTCTTATTGAAAATTATAAAAAGTCAAATATCAAATTCATACTTTTTTGGTACTTGTTCATAGTATCGCGTGAAGAGAGCTGTTATAATTTGTACAAATTGGTTTAGCGTTTTACTCAACTTCAAGCGGTGGCCCCGAATAAACACCACACCTTAGGCTGAATTTGTCTTGATTGCGCCTTGCATGTAACAAACCAAATAATTTTTATAAAGTTAGACCCTCATGGATGATCAACGAATTTTTTTTCTAATTATAGCAGAATTGCTTTAATGAAGAAATTTTAGCCCGAAATCTACTATGTAGACTTAAATAATATTACTAAAATTTTAAAATTTATTAATGGAAACATCGTGTTTCTGCGGTAATTATGTAAGCAGATATTACATTTTTTATGTTATACAACTGTGTGTGCCACACCCTCTGCCGGGAGTTCAAGTTCATTTATCAGAATGATTTTTTTTTTCGGCAATTGGCAGCTTCAAATTGATATATCGTCAATTCCATTCAAGAGACGTGTGAAATTTTGTATTGAACTTCTGTGGAGAATATTTTCAAATAGTCTACTTGATTTTAAAGAACGAGAAAAAAAATTGTAAATATTTCCCCCAAAACTAAAAGATAACAATAGAGACGAGTTTTTTGTATCTGCATTTAGATTTATTATTACACATTATTGGCTTTAGAAGTTTTGCATTTTTCTTGTATTTCAGTTACATTACCCGATTGTTTATAAATGAATATACTGTTGAAAAGTATCATTCTCGAATCATCTCGCTCCGTTATTACTTGAAAGTTAAAAATAATTTTGTGAGTTCGTGTATTTTATGATATTCTAGATTATATAAAAAAAAAAGTTTGTTCGCCATGATACTATCAAAGAACTCGCAATGGGTAAATCTCTGTGCGTTTCTATTGCTGAGTATTGAAGAATGTAATGAAATTCTGAATATTTTTGCTCATATCCCTATATGTTTAAAACAACCCATACACATGCCGTATTCAAAAACAGAATCTGCAGGGCATGAGTTCACATCAGCAGCAACAATAGAACTTGAATTCATACCAGTGGCATCAGGGAATATAGCTTGACATGAAGTGAATACACGTCAGCGGTCGCGAATGTGTTCAAGTAAAAGTAGTGTCAAGGAGCTTCATATGAGTCTTGAATGACAGGAGGAGTGGCTCCAAATTCAACTAAACAGTTACAATACATCAGAAATGGGGAAATGGCTGCCAGTGGCGAAATTCATAAAATTGCATTAACTCTAAATATTTCCTGGACTTTTCTAATATCTGTTCAAAAATAAAAAATATTTTAAACCAACAATCATGAATGAGTTATCTCTCACTCTTCGTACTCCGGGAGTTCTCTTGAGGGCCCTTTCCTTTAAGGGTGATATAGTTGTCTTCGTCACCGCGAAGAGACTCAGCAGTGGACTTTTCGGAAACCTTATACATGTTAATGGACAAATACTTATGTTCCAAATGTACTTCTGCTCAGACCTCTCATGTCCATCTATTGAACTCTGATCGGCTTCTGCGTAGAATTCTCTTTTCGTGGCCTTCTTTAAGATTCATGATAACCAGGATAAGAGTTTTCAAAATTTTGGAACATCTTTCTTGATCTGTTCAAATCAATAAAAAAAAATATCACAATACAACAACAATCATGAATACTTCTGCTCACCTCTTGTCCTACTATTGAACTGTGATTCTTCTGCGAGGCCAATCTTTTCCTTTAAGGTGCCTTCTTTAAAATTCATGATAACCAGGATCAAGAGTTTTCAAAATTTTGGAACATCCTTTCTTGATCTAGTTTCGGCCAAATCATTTAAAAAAATTTTTCAACAATACCAGTACTTCTGCTCAGACCTCTTATGTCCATCTATTGAACTCTGATCGGCTTCTGCGCTAGGACTTGTTTACCTCCCCTCCCCTCTTCTCCTTTAGGCTTTCTTTAAGATTCATGATAACCAGGATAATGAGTTTTTAAATTTTGGAACATCCTTTCTTGATCTAGTTTCGGCGAAATCAATTAAAAAAAATATCACAATACAACAACAATACCAGAAACGTACTTCTGCTCAGGCATCTCCTGTCCTACTATTGAACTGTGAAAGGCTTCTGCGCGAGGACCGATTTACCTCTTTTCCCCTACCCTCTTCTCGTTTAGGCCTTCTTTAAGATTCATGATAACCAGGATAATGAGTTCTCAAAATTTTGGGACATCCTTTCTTGATCTACTCTCGGCCAAATCAATAAAAAAAAATATCACAATACAACAATACCAGAAACAATAGATAAAAACTACTACAATACCTTTTTACTCATAAGAACTGATCCCCGGAAATTTGTAGTTTCATATATAAACATAACCTCACTTTCCGTTTCAATGTTGACAGAATCGAATTATATAACTTGTTAATATAATTTTGAGTATAATTTCAATAAATCAACTTTTTTATTTTGATAAATATTGGTTCTTTTTACATAACCTTAAATTCTATAATGAATATAAGAAAATCTCATATATATTTACTTTGTAATGGCTTTAATGTAACTTTTGTGTCAAATTTTAGATGAGATGTTATACGATACCATTTTCTCTGCTTTTTCTTGTAAAATATAATATGGGCCGCAGAAGTCGCAGACAGAGGGTTGGGGCTCCCTATATTAGATAAATAGAACCTTAGCTTCAACTGTACTGTATGAAAAATTTAAACAGAAAGTTCTTCTGATATATCTTTGGTTAATTTGTCAATAAATAGAATATTCTAGTTTTGTTCATAATTGATTACATTTATGTAAGTTTAATTCGCGCGTCGCTCAAAGAAAATATGCAATTATTGGATACTGTTTGAATTAGAATTACAGAATGACCGGTTGTTGTCCTTCACTGTAAGGTTTCATTTTCTACTCCATTTCTTCCGACGTTATTTCTCTTTTCGGAATTTTGAAATAGAGTTTTTCAGCGAGATTCTATCGTTCGCATTTTTACTCTTCCAGCTTTTTTTTTCCATCGTAACTTTATATATGTGGCGTTCGACTCCGGATGTCCCGATCTAACTGCATTACTTCAGCTACGACAACTCTGTGTGCCCCACAATCGGACTTTTCTTGGCCAGTCAGCTGTATAAGCACACAACTGGGGTAAAAAATTTTAATTGCTCGCGGAGCCGAAAATTATTTGTGTGTGTATGTGCCGGAATGATTTCTAGAAACCCGAGACACCATAGTTCCTCTCTTTCTCTCTCTCTGGGCGGGTCACTACTCGGACGACCCGGTCCCAATACTGGGTATTTATCTACGCTCCTTGACAATTTAATTCTTTCCAGATGACAGGAAAAAGTGTTCCACTTTCAAACGCGTCGCGGTCCGGATTTCTTTGGAACGTGAGTTTGTTTCTCCATACAGCGACGAATCGATACATTCGAAGCCAAAAGAAAAAAAAAGAAAAATTTCGTTTTTATTCATTTTAAATTTATTTTAGAGTAGAATAAGCGTTTAGTTTTTGACAGGCTTGAATCTACCGAATAAAAATGAACATTTCAAAAATATTTGTATGTTTTACAAGTTTACTTACCCTGTGGCATAGCATGGTTTTCAGTCGCCCAAAGACCAATTTTTGCAGCTTCTCCTACTTTAAACTATGTTTTTTTCGGAGCAAGGAAAATATTCAGTCAAGAACTACCGATGTTAAATATATACCTACCGTATATTTTCACGTATAAGGCAACCTCCAGATAAGACGAGGTACAAAATTTCAGCCAATTTTTACAATTTTAGCATATATCTGACATATAAGGCGACCCCCAAATTCTCAATAATATTGTAATGCGTAGATATACGGAACTAACAAATTTTATTTTTTTAGCACCTTGCAACACTACATTGGGATTGTTGCATTGATTAATACTGCATACTTGTTTATGAAAGTATGTCCTATTCGTAGTTATTCGACTTGGCAACTATACGACGAAATAGGGGTAAAATTGTGTCTCGAAAAATATATGGCAGAGGCGACCAGGTGGATTTCAAAAACGACGCAGTTTGTTGGTGTGTGACATGTTTCGAAGTCACGTAACTGAGAACACCAAAAATCGCTTAGGACGGAATAATACCAACATTGCTATCATACTGAGTGGTTTAACTTCAGTGCTACAACCTTTAGATGTCTCACTTTGTAAATCGTTCAAAGACAACATGCGTGAACAATGGAATGAATGGATGAGTAGTGGCGAAAAGTCGTATACAAAAGGTGGAGCTATGCGGGCCGCGTCACTTGATATGCTGTGTACTTTTGTCATCAAATCATGGGAAAAAGTAAAATGGAAATTGTTTAAAAAATGTGGGATTTCTAATGCTATGGATGGCACTGGGGAAAATATGTTATGGATTCTGATGACGACGCAGATATCGACTCACTAGGTACAGAATGGGACCCATATGATGAACTCAACAATGAAAGTGAGAATGTACTTTGAGCCTTCAGATGATGAATGTGAGGATTTTGCAAGATTTTTAAAACATTGGTCAGTGACATGATTCATTTTGTAATGGTGTTTTACAATCAACATTTTTTCTTGTACCTGTCGTATAAGACGACCTCTGATTTTGGGGGATCATTTTCAGGTTTGAAGTATCGTCTTATACTCTGAAATATACGGTAGTTTTACCGTACCAGTCAAATTGACGGATTTTTGATAATGGCTTCACTGTAACTTTTGCAGGCCTGCCAAATTTAGAATATTGAAAATAGTTACACTTGAAAACTTTTGAAATCAAAAATAGTAGCACACTAATTTCCTAGGTAGTTTGGATTTCGAGTTACACCATAAATCTTGGGAAATCGTACGCATGCCATAACACAATGCATATACTAAATGATTGTGTGTATGTTTACTGCTCAAACAGAAAAATCAATAGTACTAAAGTATCTAAAATCCCATATAAAATTTCAAATAGACAATATTTCATTTTCAAATTATCATACACATTTATATACATTTCTGAACTGAACCCCCCCCCCATAAAAAGTGAGATGAAGTATTTTATTTAGATTTATTTTAGTTGTATTTAAATGTTATTTCACACCTTAACATTTTTATAGTAAGAAATAAAATTTTATAAAAAATCTCATAAATATACTGAGGGAAGAACGCAGATATATACTATTACATTATAGCCAATATTATCAGACAAAATATCTAATTTTTAATGCAAAAATTTCTACCTTCGAGGGAGTATGGTATTGTACCTAGTTGCACAAAAAATTGATCGGATTTACCTGATTTCCTTATATCGCTTGCGAAATTATATTCATTCATTTTGATTTTCCGGATGCGAAATAAATTTTTTATTCCTGTATATATTTTTTGACCGATTTTCGTAGGATCGTAATTACTTGTTAAATTCGTAGACACTACGATTTTTTTGTAGCAGTTGGCAAGTCTGCTTTTGACTTAGTTAATGTAAATAAAAAACATAATTTAACAAAAACATTTAATATAATAATTCATTGATTATTAATAAAAACAAACAAAAAAGTTTCTATTGCATAGAAATTACAAAAAATAATATTCATACTATTTTCCGAGAGTACCGGGTGACCGAGCTCCGCTCGGAGAAAACAGGTATCGAAGCTAACTCGAAGATTTAAATTTTCAATTATGATTTAGCAAAACAATACATGCCATAAGAAAATTTGTGAAACCATTAGTGAAAAGATAACCGGTTAAAGTGCACCATTGTAAACTATTCTAAACAAAGTTGTTTGGAAAGGAAACTATTCTATACAAAGGTAAAGTTTGAAAAGTCATAGAAAATAAAATGTAATTGATAACAAAAAATTATACAATTAAAGAAATGGTACAAAGTGAGCAGTGTAAAGATTGAAGTGTGTTGAATGGAGAAGCATTCTGACAATTACGGTATCTTCTAGTTGTCCGTTTGCGGGTATAATTGAGTTGATCGCTTGTTGTTCCAAAATTCCGGCTCCTTGAAGCATTTCATGTAGAGGTGCGTTCTGCATGTTGAAAATGTAGCTTGAAATCTGATGAATGTTGAAATGTCGAACTTTGTTGACGGTGATTTGAAATCGAAATCAGTTCCTTAACACGTTCGCTGCCACCGACGCACTGGCGCGTCAGAGCGGCACCTCCTGGTATGCCGACGACAAACTAACGCGGCGACGGACTTGATAAGTTATATGCTCTGTGTTTAGTGTGGCTTTGGAAATTGAACGGCGAGGTTGTTTCGGCACGTTAGTGAAGCATTATTTTTTAATTTTTTGTGGTTGGTTTTCAAAATTTTTGTTTGCATTTTTTTTTTACTATATCGTTTATGTGTTATATATACTTTGCTACATTAATTTAATATTTAGAGTTGATAGAAAATAAAAATGGAAACCGATATCAAGGAATAAAGACAAATCAATAAAGACTTTTATTATTATTATTATTATTAATTCGTCAGAACTACAGCCAATCGATTCCTCGTGGTCGAAAACCCCCGGTACCAATTTTCACTTGGTTTGGACGCATGAGAAAAAAGTTTGCCCGCACCGGGGTTCGAACCCGGCCCTATCTGTAGCGCCGAACTACGTGACCTTAGCGCGTCAAAACCTATGCCAATCGATTCCTCGTGACCAAAAGCCCCAGATCCCCAAGTTTACTACAGTTTATTAATTCTGGGGCGATTTTCGACTTGACAACCATTCCTCGTATTATAGTATAGGATTAGACTTTTCACAAATTGTACTTTTCACCAAGAACTTTATCACGATAGATGTACAACTGATAATGATTGTGTCCTGATTACATTTACCAGTTAGACATTCCAGTTAGTTCCAAACTGACTCGTAATTGTAGCAAAATAGATCCCGTTAAAACGTCTGCCGTACACTTTGAATCATTCAACTTTGAAATTGCCAAAAACGTCATTTTCTTTGTACAGATGGGTGTAGGTGATAGTGGTTCTCAACGGGGGTAGTGGGCAGTGAACTTGATTTGGGCTGTTGGTGGCGATGTAAGCAGGTTTTGGCTTTCAAACTTAATTTTAAAAATAATAAATAAATTTATTTCATTAATTATGTAATTTACACGATTGTTTTCAGTAATAAAACAAACTTACGTGTTGCTACCAGAACCAGTTATTTTCATTCCCTATATTATTGTACGGATGTCCCTGGCGGCAAAAATATGTGTTTTGTTTCTATCCCTATACTTTCTACTCTTTAATTGTGTGTCATGAACTCACGAATCCCTCTCCCTATCACCTTTTTCCTCTTTTAGTTGTTATATTTTTCTGCTCGTTGTTATTTTATGCTTACTGTTAGAAATCTCTGGATTAGAGGCCTCGCCCCAGGAACCAGTTGACCTACCATCGTGAAGGTCTTGAAGGTCATTCCCTATGTGCAGCGTGAAATGGCGACATTCAGAAAAATATGTTTAATCAACAGCATTCGTTTGGTTGGGTTTGGAGCACTACGGTCTACTGTTTTGCAAACGAGAGCTATTGAGACCACGACCTACTACTTAAAGTCAATTCCGAACGGCTACGAACATCTATGCTCCAGTGAGGTTCGAACCCACGAACTCCGGAACCGTAGATCAGCGCCCTAACCATTCGGCCATAGCATTCGTTTGAGCGTTGCTTCAGCGTGTCTCAGTAACAAAAATTTGATTTGTAACTCTATTGAAGAAAACTGCTTAAACATTTTACCTCTTATAATTGAGTACTTCTACACTTTAAATTACGGGATTTTAAAAAAGGGGGGCGTTGAACACATTCGGGCTCCGTAGGGGGTAGGTAGCTTAAAAAAGGTTGAGAATCACTGATTTAAAGGATATTATTTATTGTTTAAACACACACACACACACCTACACAAGATTTTATATGTATTGTGGAGCCTCGATCAATCATTTTTCAAGGGTCCAGAAATAGAAAACGATACATGAGGGAGATACACGTTGAACAATGATAAATAAAAAGTTAATTTTAAATCTTGATTTTTTTTAATGAACCTTCCCGTTCTGTTTCCGCATCGACTGATGTAAAAACTAGTTTTTATTTGTCTAAATTTTTTCAGAGTCTATGTAGTAGACACGAACATTTGGCTTCCTTTTCCTGTATATACATTTATTTTTGTACCCACAACCAAACCATGTTGTTACACTAACCCCTACTAGTACGTGACCCGCGCTCAAGTATCAATCGTCAGAAAACGTACTAGTACGTATCCCGCATACAATGTGTTAATGTTGATTATTATCTAACACGTTGAAAGTTATATTTGGCAACCCCCGTGAAATTGCATTCAATTTATTATTACTATCCACTGGGATGACCATATTCCTTACAGCAATAAACCTATGTAAAATGATATTTTTCTCAGGACAGATCGTTTCCTTGTATCCGTCTTCAACGATATTTTATTTTTCAAATATCGGGGAAAAAAATGATTTGGGGCTTTAGACTTGATGCATACTTTGTTAGTTGATATGACAATGGAAAAAAATCATTCAAACAAAAATCATGGATTTCTTTTAATAAATGATTTTTTAGATTAAGTAAATTTTATTGCTGGCTTGTAATTTTTATTTTTTACTTTTTGTATTCTTTGAGAATGTTTAACTCTTTGACACTTTTGAAATACAGGTCGATGCTTTTAAAATTTTATTATTGTGTAATAACAGTTTTAAAACGTAGGTTATATTTGACGGTCCGTGTGAAAAAAAAATAATTTTGTGCTTTAGACTCTAGACATATTTTATTAGCCGATTGAACAGTGAAAGAAAATCATGTCAAAAAAAAAAAATAAAGTATTTCTTTCAATAAATTAGTTTTTCTGGGTTGTAAGTTTTATTACATACCTATATTTTTTGTATACCTTGAGAATATATTACACTTTGAACAAATGCTTTGCAATTCAAATTACTGTGTTGCAAGCGTATTACGCTAACCATAATTTAAGTTTATTAACCCCTTAATGCACAGTTTTTTTTTTAAATGCCGGGCAAAAAAAAAAAATCTCATGTAAGTGATAAATATCAATAAAACGATTTTTTTTCTTTCACATTGTTATTTTCAATTCGCGATCGTATTCGAGTGTGAAAAATTATAGCAACATAAAGTACAACGCCGCTCGAATTATCTCGAGTGTGCACATTTTGGTTCGTTTAGCGCTCTCGAGTTAACTCGAGCGTGCACGTCAAGGGGTTAAATTGAAATCTTCCATTGAGATCTTCTAATTTATTTTATCATTATATCAGCTCTCTATATAACGATATATCCCTCTTTAACGATAGTTTTATTGGGTCCTCTAAGAATTGTTATATCGAGTTTTTACTGCATATAGATGTAATTGGAGATCATTTGTCTGTAATAATGAAATTTCTAGCACATAGTATTGTTCATTTAAGGATGCAGATTTTTGCATTTCTAGCGTAGAACTCACAAAATGAACGATTTGATTCTCAGTAGAGATCTTGAAATCTTTTATTTTATTTTATCGTTATATCACCCTTGATATAATGATATCTCTCTATAAAGATAATCTTATTGTGTCCTCTAAGAACTGGCCGAACGATGACATATTGGTTAGAGCCCTGATCATCGGAATCTGAATCCGTACGTTCGAATCCCCCTGTGGCATGGATGTTCGTAGCCTTTCGGAATCGGATTTAAGCTGTAGCAGGGCCGTAACTAGATTCTTCAGTGCCCGTGGCAATAAATTGGTCTGCTCCCCTACCATCAAATATAGTGAGAAAATATATAAACATAATTTTTTTTCTATATCATATATTCAGAATGAACTCACAAAATAGTTTGTTAATTCTTAAAATGTTCTTTGTAAATTAATTTTTAATTTATTCTTCTATTTTTGCCATATTAATACTTAAAAATATTTTTGAACACTCTGAAGGTATTATTTTCCTGGTAAACTGTATAGTTTAATGAGGGGAGTATGTTTTATTTGGACTTTAAATTTTCATAAAAAAAATTGGCGAATTTTTAAATTTAAATTCAGTTTTACTAAAATTAATAAATTTAAAATTTAAAACGAAAACTCGGTTTTACATTAAGACATATAATTGTTTGGTAAACATTTTTTAAGAATCTATGACAAGTTTAGTCTATAGAAGCATTTAAAAAAGTAAGAAAATTCATAAAAAACTAATTTCTAAACACATTGAATTTTATAATGAAATTGGCGAATTTTTAAATTTAAATTTAGTTTTACTAAAATTAATAAATTTAAAATTTAAAACGAAAACTCAGTTTTACATTAAGACATATAATTGTTTGGTAAACATTTTTTAAGAATCTATGACAAGTTTAGTCTATAGAAGCATTTAAAAAAGTAAGAAAATTCATAAAAAACTAATTTCTAAACACATTGAATTTTATAATGAAAAAATATTCTTCAACTGTTCCTTATTTTTACTTGAGGTGGATCGTCCTCTTTCGGACCCTATTCTTCCTCCCGATGAGGCGTCCGTGGCCAATATCACCTTTGCCACGCCCTAGTTAGGCTGTAGGTCCCGGTCTCATTAGCCCTTGTGTTGCAAGAAGTATACCTTAGCGCTCCAAATCAAAACAACAAGCCGAGCGCTGGCAGATTGGTTAGGGCGCTGATCGTCGGTACCGGAGTTCGTGGGTTCGAATCCCACTGTGGCATGATGTTCGTAACCTTTCGGAATCGACTTTAAACTGTAACAGGGCCATGACGAGGTCCTTCAGTGCCCGTGGCGATAAACTGATCTGCGCTCCTTCTCCAAATATATTGAGAAAATATATAAACATGTTTGTTTTTTTTCTATATCATATATTCAGAATGAACTCAGAAAATCTTTGTTAATTCTTAAAATGTTCTTTGTAAATTAATTTTTAATTTATTCTTCTATTTTTATCATATTAATACTTAAAAATATTTTTGAACACACTTAAAGTATTATTTTCCTGATAAACTGAATAGTTTGATGAGGGGAGTATATTTTATTTGGGCGTTGAATTTTCGTAAAAAAATTGGCGAATTTTTAAATTTAAATTTAATTTTAATAAAATTAATAAATTTAAAATTTAAATCGAAAATCGGTTTTATATTAAGACATATTATAATTGTTTGATAACATGTTTAAGAATCTATAACAAGTTTAGTCTGTAGAAGCATTTAAAAAAAAGTAAGAAAATTCATAAAAAAAAATTCTAAACACATTGGATTTTATAATGAAAAAATTATTCTTCAACTGTTCCTTATTTTTACTTGAGGCAGATTGTCCTCTTTCGGACCCTATTCTTCCTCACAGGGCGGAGCCTTTGAAGCATGCGACATGGGGCAAATGCCACTCTTAGTTACGGCCCTGGCTGTAGGTTCAGCTCTCATCAGCCCTCGTGTTGCAAAAAGTATACCTTAGCGCTCCAAATCAAAAACAACAAGCCGAACTCTGGCCGATTGGTTAGGGATCTGGTGGTCGGTACCGGAGTTCATGGGTTCGAATCCCACTATGGCATGGATGTTCGTAGCCGTTCGGAGTCGGCTTTAAGCAGTAGGTCCCGATCTCATTAGCCCTCGTGTGCAAAACAGTAGACCGTAGAGCTCCAAACCAAACCAACCAAACCAAAAACAAAACATAAAAAAACGTTATATCGAGGAACTGTTATATTGAACCGTTTTATAAAAATTGTTATATTGAGGTTTTATTGTATATAGATGTAATGGAGGATCGTGTGTCTCTAATAATGAAATTTTAGACACATGGTATCCTTCATTTAATGACGCAGAGATTTGCGTTTCTGGCGTAGAACCCCGAAAACGAACGAAGCAATTCCCACTCGAACTGTGAGCAAGCGGATTATTATTCTCTATTAACCTCTGGCATCGGGGCAGGAATTTCAAGTCTATCCTAGTTAAGAAGAGCGTCCTTCTTATGCGAGAGCGAGGCATCCTTCACTTGCTTTTAAAAGAAAGAGATTTGCTTATGTTTTCTTCTTCTTTCAAGTGCCTTTTTCTACCCAGATTGCCTTTTGACCAAACATGGTATTCGGAGCAGGTTTTCTCTCTAAAGAGTTTCCACTTCTTCCACACAGGAGATCCATTCACTGCAACTTTGGATCAAACTCCTCGAGCCGTGACGTCAGTCGAGTGAGTCACGAGGAGCTGGATGAGTGGAAACGCACATTCCACGAGGGACAACACCGTTTTTAACTTTCACTTAGTTATGCAACTCTTTTTTTTTCACTGTGTATTTTCTTTTTTAACCTTAACAACGGTAAAATTTCACCTCCGTTATAAAATAATTGCCTACTACGGTGGAACCTCAATCCTTCGTTTTTCAAGGGGATGGAAATGCGAAACGATGAATGCGGGAAATAGATGTAGAAATTTGGTAAAATGTATGACTATTAATAAATTATTTTCACTCTTATCCCCTATATAATAATAGTCTAAGTTGTCTGTCCGTGAATTGATGAAGCGGTTGTACCTGGAATGGATAGAGGAATCCATATTGTATTTTTGATGAGTTAGGGTTAGCAAAATTCCAAGCGAATTCGAAAACGTTCAAAATCCATCCTCCACCCCCCTTTTCTAGTGTTTAATGCAATTATTTCAATCTCTGTTGTCCCCGGTGAAGAGCAGAACATTAAATTTATCAATTTATCACATAATAAAAAGGTAAAAATAACATTTTTTCTAACATTATAACGTTATTCCTGTAACCATCTCCTTTAATTATTTCTCCTCACCGAATGATGGCAGAATGGTTAGGGTGCTGGCCTTCCGAACGAGAGTTCGTGGGTTCGAATCCCACTTTGGCATGGATGTTCGTAGCCGTTCGAAATCGGTTTCAAGCAGTAGGTGCCGAACGCTGGCCGATTGGTTAGGGAGCTGATCGTCGGTACCGGAGTTCGTGGGTTCGAATCTCAGTATGGCATGGATGTTCGTAGCCGTTCGGAATCGGCTTTAAGCAGTAGGTCCCGATCTCATTAGCCCACGTGTTGCAAAAAGTAGACCTTAGCACTCCAAAACCAAACCAATCATTTCTTATTTTAAATTATTTAAATATCGTCGGCATTATTTTCATACGTTTTATCATTGAACTTAAATATTAAGCATATAATTTTCTTTTATATTTTTATTAAATAATAGATTAGGTACATATGTGATAATTTTAAATTTAATCATCGATTATTTTTTGTTGCAATGAAAATGTTATCACCGGTATTAAGAACAAATTCTTTTCATAAAAGTATAGGAGTCTATTTCACGGACTAATAAATATCTAGTGTTTAAGTTATATATCTTTTGAGAATTAAGAAGTTTGTTCATTTGTGTATTTGGTTTTTATCCATAACCACATGGTTTGCAATCGATTAATTTTGGACATCATCCATATGTATCACCAAATAATCACTGTCAATATTAAAGCCTCTGCTCTTCATCCTATCACTTAATATGACAAGTCTGCTCTTCATCCTATCACATAATATGACAAGATAAATTAAAATTAGCAACTAACATGTGGTGAGGAAATATAAACAAATTATTGAGCTTGTGCCAGGTAATTTTCAGCCGAAAAACAAACCATTTTTTGACCTGCCTTATAGGACACTTTACAATCCTAGAAAATTAAAAATTTTACTGATCCCGTCATATGACAGGCTATATGCTAGTTAGAAATATTTGTAGTTTCATAAAATATAACTCTTTTTTCGGATCGATACGTTTAAAAACTATTTAGTAAAATTGATACCTGTTTAATGCAAAAGAATCACCTGACTTTCGTCTTTACCTCTGCAAATACACATCACTGTCACTGTCCATATAAATTATTTTAATTTTGGAAATGCTTTGAATGCTTTGGAAAAACTCTCTACTAGTGCAGGTACTCTTTTGCCTTGCTTCTATCTCTTATTTATGAGCTTGCTTTTGGTCTCCACTACTGTTGTGACTCAACTAGTTTTGAGAGTTCTAACTCTCTAACAGTCTGGTAGCAGGGGGTACCATCTGGCTACCTGCTTTTTTCAACTTGTGGCCGGTAAGCTCCATCAAACAGTCTGCCAAAACGTTTCGGAAAAAAATCCATAGTTTTTTCATGATAAAATTCATTAAAAATCAGTACAGAATTGAACTGACAAAATTTTAGGGGAAATATTTAGCAGTTACATACAAATTGAATGATCTTTTCTTATAAAACACAAATTAAGTCATTGATGCCTCTTTCTGACTAACACTAAAGCTCCTATAAATGTTTTCTTCAACAGACCTCGAAATTTAAATAAAGAAATAAAAGCAGGGGTGAGTTGCTTTGGAATAATTGGGAAGATACAATCGCTACTACTACTAGTAGAGTTTACTAGTAAAATATTTTATTTTATATTACAAATATGGTTTTATTCAGTTTTCCGCAACTGAAAGTTTTAAAATGTTTTTTGGCTGAATTTCGCATAGACGAACAAAATTTTCTATTTTTCAAGCTTTCTTGATTTGTAAAACATTCTTTTCAAGTTAAATATGTATTCTATTTAGTTAACAGCGCATTAAAATGGTCAAATCTTCAACCTTACCTAAAATGTGCAGTGTGTGCAAAAGGCGGTGCTGTTACACTGATTTTTATAATGTCTGGTATTTCCTTTCCAGAGAGCATTAATCAATTATAGACTTCTGGGACAATGGTTTTGTTTTGAGAACAACACAGTATCAATCAGCTCACCATTGATTTGATATCTATGCAGTTTTAATTTAGACTAAAATCCCAGCTTATCACGAACTGTATTTTGCGAGTCTGGGAAATCACAGAACAGTTCATTTCAGATGTTTAACAATGGATGTAGTCATCCAGACGCAACAACGAAAGCAAAACAGAATTTGCAACAAGCAACAATCTTGTGATAACCCTGTGAATCAAAATTCAATGAGGAATGTATTATGTACCATTTGAAACATGGCTGAATAGTGAGTCTACGAATAATGTACCAAAATTGGAATACTTGACAAAATATTATGACTCCCATTTGGTCTAGTGGTCAAGATTCCTGGCTTTCACCCAGGTGGCCAGTGTTCGATTCCTGAAATGGGAAGATGTCATGATACCATGTGTTATATTTTGCCAAACAATAATCGAATGGTAGAGCTGTCCTCCTGTACCCGCTGATGGCATGGATGTTCGCATCCATTCGGAATAGACTTTAAGCAGTAGGTCCCAATCTCATTAGTCCTTCTGTTGCAATGAAGTAGACCGTAGCACTCCAAATCAAACCAAACCAAAACATCATATTACACAAAGAATTAAATGGTGGAAGGCTGGATAGAAAAACGTAACTAGTGTTGCCATTTCCAAAACACAAATGAACTTTCAAAGACAATATGTGATTACCATTCTTGAGCAAGGAACAAATTATGTTTTGATGATTTCCCGAAAATTTCCATTTTCTATAGCTAATTTGAAAAGAAATTAATGTACCTAATTCTAATCCAAAAATGTTTTTGTCAATAAAAAACATCTTTCTGACGAGGTTGATATAATTATGTCGGTCCCAATTATATCGGGATGAAGAACATTACATGCATAACAAAACGAATTAACTTGAGAGTAAGATGAATTTGTTTTCGTGGTTTAAGGTTATGGGTCATATTAAGAATTAAAACTGCCGAAACAGTATTTTGGCTGTTATTTATGTTTATTAAAATCTCCGTCTCAAATTTTGAGAAATATTTTGAAGTCATTGGTTGACATTTGTTATAGTTATTTTTTGTCGCAATTTACAACCATGGTCTGATTTACAGCAGCGAATTTTTCAATTGCCCTGGACTGCATTTTAAAGGAGACTCCATTTTCGAAGCATTCACGGTGTATCATAATCTCAGTCGCATTTTTAGAAGTTATGAAAAACATGAAAAGTGCTTTGGTTTGGAGCGCTACGGTCTACTGTTTTGCACACGGGGGCTAATGAGACCGGGACCTACAGCTTAAAGCCGATTCCGAACGGCTACAAGCATCCATGCCCACAGCGGGATTCGAACCCGCGAACTCCGGTTCCGAAGAGCAGCGCTCTACCATTCGGCCATCATTCAGCGAAAAGTGCTTTGAAATATTTAAAAAGTTTAATCGGTCAATTACATACAACGAATAGGTCACTGTATGCATTAAAATATACTTAGCAAATAGGGAAGAATATAAAAGATTTCTTTTATATTCTTCCCTATTCTATATCTTTTCATGCAACATTTTGTCATTGCTTGATTATTATAAACTTTCTTGTCGTTAAATGTTTTCGGAGACGGCCAGCTAAGATAATACATTAAAATCTTATAAATTTTTATTGCTACAATGTTATTAACACATTGTATGCGGAACACGTACTAGTACGTTTTCTGACGATTGATATTTGAGCGCAGGACACGTACTAGTACGTTTTTTGACGACTGATATTTGAGAGCGGGTCACGTACTAGTACGGGTTAGTGTAACAACATGGTTTGTTTGTGGGTACAAAAATAACGGTATGTACAGGAAAACGAAGCCGAACATAGATTTTGAAATGTAAAAAATGTTTATGTATAACATAATTCGAAAAAATTAAAACTTTATACTACTATTTCTATTTGATTTTTCATATTTACTATATTTCATATTTTTTTAATTTTCATATTTTTTTATATTATTATAAATTTATCCACTAAAACATATTTTTGTTTACAAATATCTTACGGTTGTTATTTATATATTTCTATTTATATATTTATATATATATATATATATATATATATATATATATATGTATATATATATATATATATGTATGTATGTATGTATGTATATATGTATGTATGTATGTATGTATATATGTATGTATGTATGTATGTATGTATGTATGTATGTATATATGTATGTATGTATGTATATATATATGTATATATGTATGTATATATGTATGTATATATGTATGTATATATGTATGTATATATGTATGTATATATGTATGTATATATGTATGTATATATGTATGTATATATGTATGTATATATATATATGTATGTATATATGTATATATATATATGTATGTATATATGTATATATATATATGTATGTATATATGTATATATATATATATGTATGTATATATGTATATATATATATGTATGTATATATGTATATATATATGTATGTATATATGTATATATATATGTATGTATATATGTATATATATATGTATGTATATATGTATATATATATATATATATATATATTTATATATATATATGTATATATATATATGTATATATATATGTATATATATATATGTATATATATATATATATATATATATATGTATATATATATATATATATATATATATATATATATATATATATATATATATATATATATATATATATATATTTCAATATAAAATACGAAAAGTTGATTAAAAAATTAAGTAATTTTCTATATTGAGATTTAACAGAATAACAAAATTTACGCTCAAAACTCCCAGTACAATCCAGCTGCGAAATGTACCTGCACACAATGTGTTAAAAGACTAAAGGCGGAGCGGGAGCTTCAGTTTTGATTTGAAACCAGGGCCCCTTCATTTGTAAATTGGTGCATGTTTACAACTACAAAACTCCCTATTCTGTATTGCCCAAGATCATACTTAATAATATTTTTCCTTCCGCATAAGATGGAACTCGGCCCAAAAGTCTGCTAGTCTACTATTTCTTTTTTGTGTTAATGTTTTCCAGTCTGTAAAACTTAAACCATTAGACAAGAAAAACTGCGGTGGTGCCAAATTGGGGATTGCAGGGTTAATAAATCAAATATTTGTTCCGCATGCGAAAACTCGTTGTGTAGACGAATTGATAGTTATGACATATTTGATTCTGTAAACCTGAGTAATTGAGCTATTGTATAATTATTTTGGCTCTATCTCTACTCTTGAATATAATCCTGCTACTAAAAATTTCACTAATAACGCTGCTTAATCGGAATGTTGTATCCTCAAATGAAAACTCCATTTTTAAATTTCCCCATTGTAAGATGAGAGCATCCCCTTTATAATAATAGCCTAAGTTATCTGTCCGTCTGTCCTCGAATTTATGAAGCGGTTGGACCTGGAATGGATAGAGGCATCCATATTGGATTCTCGATCAGTTAGGGTTAGCAAAATTCGTTTCGAATTCAAAAATGTTCGAAATCCACCTCCTCCCTTTTTCGATGGTTTAATGTCATTATTTCAAGCCCTATTGTCCCCGGTTAAGAGCAGGCGACTAAGTTTATCAAATTATCACATAAAAAATGGGTAAAAATAACATTGTTTCTAACATTATGATGTCATTCCTTTAACCATCTCATTTAATCTTTTATTATTTTAAATTATTTAAATATCGTCTGCATTATTTTCATACGTTTTATCACTGAACTTAGATAGTACGTAAATAATTTTCTTTTATATTTGGCTTAAATAATAGATTAGGTACACATGTGATAATTTTAAATTGAATCATTGATTATTTTTTGTTGCAATGAAAATTTTATCACCGGTATTAATAACAAATTCTTTTTATAAAAGTCTCGGGGTCTATTTCACGTATTAATAAATCTTTAGCCTTTAAGGTATATATTTTTCAAAATTAAGAAGTTTGTTCGTTTGTGTGTTTGTTTTTTATACATAACCACACGGTTTGCAATCGATTCGCTATTTTGGACATATTCATATGTACCGCCGAATAATCACTGTCGATATTAAAACCTCTGCTGTCCATCCTATCACGTAATATGACAAGATAAATTTAGGTTGGCAACTAACATGCGGTCAGTAAACATAAACAAACTATTGAGGTGTGTACCAGATAATTGTCAGTCATAGAGTACTTTACAATTCTGGAAAATTAAAAATTTTAATCATCCCGTCATATGACTAGCTATATGCTAGTTGCAGAATAAAAAAGCTTAAATACATAGATTTCAATCAGAAAAAGGTTAAAAAAAAGTATTAGGTAATTTTATTTAAGCAA
Organism: Pardosa pseudoannulata; assembly: GCA_032207245.1. Lineage (NCBI taxonomy): Eukaryota > Metazoa > Arthropoda > Arachnida > Araneae > Lycosidae > Pardosa > Pardosa pseudoannulata. The sequence goes on along the minus strand of CM063501.1, from coordinate 83,909,013 downwards.
ACAAGGGTACGCAGTCAGTACAACGTATAAGTACATCATATGCTTTTACCGTTAATACATCATATGCTGTATCTCTAATATGCTGTTATCGTTTGTTGTAACTCAATTAATTATAACACGCGTAATACTTGCTTTAATTTAAAAATATTTTAGTTTCTAGTGAATATCCATGATTGTTTATCATGTTATGTTTTACTCCATGTATAGATTTTTTCATGCATTTTTCCTTCTATCTAATTTGTACTTCCTCTTTTGGCATCGGTTATAATCGTTTTTTGAAAAATTAAATAAAGTTGTTCTTACTACATTCTTCCTTTTTGCAATTGAATATCTTATTTAATATTTGCTTAAATTTAAAAATATTTTAGTTTCTAATGAATATCCATGATAGTTTATCACGTTTTAAATTAAATAAAGTTGTTCTTACTACATTCTTCCTTTTTGCAATTGAATATCTTATTTAATATTTGCTTTAATTTAAAAATATTTTAGTTTCTAGTGAATATCTATAACTGTTTATCACGTCATGTTTAATCAATGTATAGATTTTTCTCATGCATTTTTCCTTCTATCTAGTTTGTACTTTCTCTTTCGGCATCAGTTTTAATCGTTTTTTGAAAAATAAAGTTGTTCTTACTACATTCTTCCTTTTTGCAATTGAATATCTTATTTAATATTAACCTTAATTTAGAAATATTTTAGTTTCTTGTGAATATCCATGACAGTTTATCACATCATTGTTTAAATTAAATAAAGTTCTTCCTTTTTTGCAATTGAATATCTTATTTAATATTTGCTTTAATTTAAAAATATTTTAGTTTCTAGTGAATATCTATAACTGTTTATCACATCATGCTTTAATCCATGTATAGATTTTTCATTCATATTTTCCTTCTATCTAATTTGTACTTTCTCTTTCGGCATCAGTTGTAATCGTTTTTTGAAAATTTAAAGTCGTTCTTACTACATTCTTCCTTTTTTGCAATTGAATATCTTATTTAATATTTCTTTAAATTTTAAAATGTTTCAGTTTCTAGTGAATATCCATGACAGTTTATCACATCATGTTTTAAATTATATAAAGTTGTTCTTACTGCATTCTTCCTTTTTGCAATTGAATATCTTATTTAATATTTGCTTAAATTTAAAAATATTTTAGTTTCTAATGAATATCCATGATAGTTTATCACGTTTTAAATTAAATAAAGTTGTTCTTACTGCATTCTTCCTTTTTGCAATTGAATATCTTATTAATGAAAAAACTTTATTCTCGCACAGTAACTAAATTTGAGAATTTGTATCCGGAATCTGAAAAATAATTTGGTAACTTCTCGTACTTTCTAAACACATATTTCATTCCTATTTTTCCAAAGGAATTATAAATAGATTAAAAATAAAAGCTAAGGAAAAGAGTTAATTTAGAAGACAACTGCATAATTTTGTTTGTCATCAAGTCATCATTTTGGCTGCTTAACAATACAACTGGTGATTCTAGTAAACAAAATATTAAAAAGAAAGTAAAATATCTGCCGAGTGAAAACTAATTTCACAAGCGTAAGTGGCCGTTCATGCCATTCTAATCAGCATATTAAGCCATTCTTTACGTGACCTTTGTTCCATAACAAAATTTTTTTTCGATAGCAGAAAAAAACTTGACGAGGAAACTCGCCAAGGATACTGACCTACATGTGATTAAAATTGGCTTCGTTTTAGGTTTTTCTTGAACGGAACGGGCCAAGCAAAATCAATAGTCTCGACTCCAGAACGTCGCGACGGATCGTCTGCCGTGCGCCTTTCGTCAATTTTATTATTAGATAGCTCTTTCCGATCTGGCATCTGATGGAAGAGATAAATGGATGCGTGGACGCTATTTTTTTAATGGGTGTTGTATTTGTAATACATAGAATTCTATTATTCTTTGTTCGGCTTTGCTCAAAGATCTGATAAGAGAGAAGAGAAGAACTATTTCTCCTTGAGTGATCGAATTAATGGGAATGCTTACACATAATATAAATTAAGAATACACAAAAAAAATACCACAGTCTAGTTTAGTTTGTGATTTCCTTTCAAAGGCTTACAAAAAACTGAAGTTACATTTTTGATACATATGTTTATGTCTTATAAAAAAATGGAGTTTTTAAAGCATAAATAGGATAAATTTAAGAAAAGTGTTTTAAATGTCAGAATCAAAGCGTCTTAATTTAAATGTCTATGTAAAAAATAACAAATTTCTCTTTTGAAAATATCGAATGAAATTATCTGAAATCGATTATTGTTGTTGATATATCTTAACGGTTATGTTTTCCCCAATTAGGTTGCCATGAAATCTTGATAATATCCTAATACTTAAGTTTGGAATTTAAAAGTTGTAAAAATTTTATTGAATCTTGCAATTATCATACAGCAGAAATTTATGAAGCTTTTCAATTCTATCAGTAAATACACTATAATCAATTAAGACTAATATACAGCACTAAATTCTGTCAATGGACTGCTTTCTGTTTTATTCCTTTATTTTATTTTGTGCCATTTTTCAAAAATTGAAAACGTGGGACGATGTTTTTTAAAATAAATTTTGATTTAATATGAACTTTAATGTGAAAAATCTTTAGTATAAAAACGAAAATTACACTAATTAAATAATGCCTAAATTCAAAAAGAAAGAATATTGTGACTTTAATAATTAAGATTATATTTTGATAATACAAGAAAATTTTTCTTTGTCGTCTAGGAAATGAAAGTCTATTAATTTTTCAAAACTGTTCAAAACGAGTATTTTTTTAAAAAAACAAAAGTCATAAAAGATTTTTAAAATTTATTGTTGCTTTAAACATTTAAATATGATTTTTCCAATTATATCATTATGCAATATGTCTAAAATAAAAATATTTTAGAATATTTTTTCAAAATACTGTCCCAAAATACTAATCACTCAAAATATAAATCACTCAAATACTATTCAAAATTACTGAGAAAAGTACTATTCAAAAATACCGAAATTATTATTCAATAAAATAATTTAAAATTATTCAGCATGAACTGCTATAAAAAAGCAAGATATATAAATAAGTCAATCCTTTGATTTTTTTCCCTGTATGCACTACAAGTAATAGTATTAAAAAAATTCTTAAATATAATTTTTATTTTTACAAAATTACAAGTAGCTATGCATTTTGAGCTGTAATAAAACTTTGAGTTTGTAATTAAGTAAAATTAAATAATTTTACTATGTGTATTTTTATTGGTCAAATTTTTATATAAGTCTATTGCATTTTTTATAGATAAATGGCGATACATATTTTATAAACTATTGTGAGTCCAAACGATTTCACATTGATACAATACAAGAAATTTACCATGTAGATAATCTACTACTTGATACATATTGACTTGTATCTCCAAACTACTACATCGTTCCACCTGATAAGTCAATGGTAATTACTTGCATCACACATTTACAATAAAATGCGCTATTTTTGGAGTCACAAAACGATTTAGTAGATAAATCAGATGTTATATCTCGCTTCCGAAATCGTCGCAGGATGAATATTTTATCGTCTGCAACTTCACCAGATATAGCTACACATGGAGATGGTAATACATATGAATACCGAGTAATTACTCCAGTGGATATATGACACATGCGATATTTCGCAACAAACGAAAAACATTATAGAAATGGGGGAGTTATATGATTTTTCGAAATGTATCGGCAGGATGAATATTATATATTGAAACAATACTTTTGGGTACTATATATCGCTATCACTGTCAGAATATCGGAAAGACTATTTCACATCGGAGATCGAAGAATAAACTTAATTCTATATAGCAATATCGTTCATTAAATAAATATCACACAAACAGGAAATTGAAATAAAAATACATGTCGATATTTCGAAAATATAAATAAATAAAGGCAGGAACTTATAAAATGGGGGCCCATCTCAACATCTCTGCTGTACACAGGTAGTGGCTACGGGGTGATTGTTATATGTAATAATGCTTAAACTATGGCCCACAGAGCCTTTAAAGTTGACTTACTAGTGTAGTTAGTAAAATAAGATTAGTTTCAAATAAAATAAAAAAAAATCATGAAATATGTAAAATTATAAAAAAAAAGTTACAAAAAAAATCCTGGAAGGTAAAACGTATATAAGAATTTTGTAAGTTCTTACCCGAGGAATTTTCCTGCCTAAAACAGAATGTAGCTGTGTGTCCTACATATTTTGCCAGCACTTACATTTGTGAATAAGCTCTCTAATGACACTGAATAAGTCAAAAACTAAATGAAGAAATTATCGATAATTTAAAGTGAATTTTAGACATACGCATCCTATTTTTAACTTGAAATGGCAGTTAATTTGAAAGCCCCTTTTGACTGGGGACGCGGGCGCTTGCCCGGTTTGCCCTGTCAGAAATCAGGCCCTGCCTCTAGGACTTTGCGATATTTGAACATGCTCGAATCTATAGATGCCAGAATGTTCAGGATTGGTATTTCAACCGAAATCTGAAGACCGAAAGTTTTACTCTTTTACTTTGCACAAAGAAGTTAAAAAAACAGCCATGTACTATTAACACATTGTATGCGGGACACGTACTAGTACGTTTCTGACGTTTGATACTTGAGCGCGAGACACATACTGGTACGTTTTCTGACGATTGATACTTGAGAGCGGGACATGTACTAGTACGTTTTCTGACGATTGATACTTGAGCGCAGGTCACGTACTAGTACGGGTTAGTGTAACAACATAGTTTGTTTGTGGGTACAAAAATAACGGTATATACAGGAAAACGAAGCCGAATGTTCTTGTCTACTACATAGATTCTGGAAAAATTTAGACAAATAAAAACTAGTTTTTACATTATTAGTTTTATGATTGCTTTTTTCATTTTTTATAATGTAAAAATGTTTATATATAACATAATTCGAAAACAATTAAACTATATACTACTATTTCTATTTGGTTTTTCATATTTACGATACTATTATAAATTTATCCACTAAAACATATACTTTTTGTTTACAGAAACCTTATGGTTGTTATTTATATATTTCTATTTATATATTTGTTTATATATTTCAATATAAAATACGAAAAGTTGGTTAAAAAATTAAATAATTTTCGATCTATTGAGATTTGACTGAATAACTTCTATAATCTTCTTGTCTACTATATAGATTCTTGATAAATTTAGACTAATAAAAACTAGTTTTTACATTATTAGCTTTATGATTGCACATTTCATTTTTTAAAATGTAAAAATGTTTATATCATAACTTAAAAAGATTTAAACTATATACTACTATTTCTATTTGATTTTTCATATTTACGATACTATTATAAATTTATCCACTAAAACATATTTTTTTACAAAAATCTTATGGTTGTTATTTATATATTTCTATTTATATATTTGTTTATATATTTCAATATAAAATACGAAAAGTTGGTTAAAAAATTAAATAATTTTCGATGTATTGAGATTTAACTGAATAACTTCTATAATGTTCTTGTCTACTACATAGATTCTGGAAAAATTTAGACAAATAAAAACTAGTTTTTACGTCAGTCGATGCGGAACCACAGAACGGGAAGGTTGATTAAAAAAATCAATTTAGATTTAAAATTAACTTTTTATTTA
>CM063501.1:83890864-83893364 GCA_032207245.1 Pardosa pseudoannulata | reverse complement strand
TGAATTAACAAAGAAAACACAAAGGAAACACATAACATTCATACTAAATAGACTGAAACATTCACTTAATCACAAATTAAATAAACTGAGTGTGATTTTCATCACAAATTTGTGATTTAGTGTAAATTGTAAAATTAATTTAAAATAAGAGATTTGAAAAAAAATTTTCAATTTTACAACTCCTCATAGTAGGCGGGATCTCATCCAGCAAAAAACTCTTTGACTTAAAAGAAACTGTATTTTGAGTGGAGGTTGAAGAGGAGTTGTAAAATTGAAAATTTTTTTTCAAATCTCTTATTTAAAGTCATCGGAGCGATGTTGTACTCCCCGTTTCAACACCTTCAACGCATTTCTCATTTTAGCACGTGTAGGAGGTGACTCAATATCAAGAGATTCTTCATCTGACTCATTAGTTCCATCAACCTGTCATAATGATTTAAAATTTCGTTCTCTTGTTTTAACGTTAAATGATTTCGCTTTCTGGCTTTCATATCGACAAGCTGCATGTAAACGAGCAAGGCATAAAATGGGAATCCGATAATAATGTGTTACCTTCTGCTTATCTGACAACCATTGACCACCAGCAGGGAGTGCGTATTTCTGAAAAATTCCAGGGACGTGTAATTTCCCACTCCTTTGTTCATTCTCCATTTCCCTAGGTGGAAGAGGGAGAATTCTCAGAAATTCAAATAACAGCGAATGGAAAGAAAATAATGAATTTCTTCAGATTACATTGTGAATACTCCATTGCCAGTTAAAATGAGGTTCGAAAACTGATCCCATTAACCGTTGCAACGATCACATAAAGCGATAATTTTTAACATACGAATGAATAGAGAAAATCAGGACCAAGTGATTTCGATAACAGTAAGTGATTGATAACATTAATCGCGATCACATTAACCGGAGTCTACTGTATATTTGTATTAGTAGAATATTAAACAGATGCTTTCTTGATATACGTAAATAAGTAACACATGCTTATTTGTCCGTAACTTTATCTTCCTGGAATTTATCTTGAAAGTTTAGAATTATCTTTAAGAGTTTTGAACATGGTAAATTATGAAATTAACATTAAAAAAATTTACTGATCGTATGTTAGTTGCCAACTTTAATTTATCTAGTCATATTACGAGATAGGAGGGACAGCAGAGGTTTTAATATTGACATATAATATTTGGCTGTATATATATGAATGATGTCCAAAATTTAGAGAATCGATTGCAAACTGTGTGGTTATATATAAAAACAAACTTCTTAATTTTAAAGATATATAACTTAAACGCTAGATATTTATTAGTCCGTGAAATAGTCTCCTAGACTTTTATGAAAAGAATTTGTTGTTAATACCGGTGATAAAATATTCATTGTAATAAAAAATAATTGATGATTAAATTTAAAATTAACATTAAAAAAATTTACTGACCGAATGCTAGTTGCCTATTTTAATTTATCTAGTCATATTACGGGATAGGATGAACAGCAGAGGTTTTAATATTGACAGTGATTATTTGGCGGTATATATGAATGATGTCCAAAATTTAGAGAATCGATTGCAAACTGTGTGGTTATATATAAAAACAAACTTTTTATTTTTCAAAGATATATAACTTAAACGCTAGATACTTATTAGTCCTTGAAATAGACTCCTAGACTTTTATGAAAAGAATTTGTTGTTAATAAGGGGGATAAAATTTTCATTTGCAATAAAAAATAATCGATGATTAAATTTGAAATTATCATATATGTACCTAATCTATTATTTAAGCCAAATATAAAAGAAAAATATTAAATTAATATCTAAGTTCAGTGATAAAACGTATGAAAATCATGCAATCTCTCTATCTCTCTATATCTCTCTATATCTGTATATATCTCTCTCGCTCTATATCTCTCTCTATATATCTCCTATCTCTCTATCACTCTATCACATTATCTCTCTATCACTCTCTCTATATATCTATCTATCTCTATCTCTCTCTACCTCTCTCTATCATTCTCTATCTGTGTGTGTGTGTGTGTTTGGGTGCACATACATACAAACACACACACGAACACGTATGTTTATATGAGCACCTATATGTGTGTATATGTATAATGTATATACATATTAATACAGAGACACACACATTTACATATATGTCTGTATGTATATACTCATGTAATATATATCCGTATTTCACAAAGCAGAACATTGTTTTGAGTTTAAATTTTTACAGCGTGCATTCTTGTGTTAAATGGTTCTCAAAATATATTTCGATAATTAAATAAGTAAATACGAATTAAGCTATAAGATAAATAGGTCTGCGTTTTCCTAAGTTAATAGAAAACAATACAGATAGAAGTAAACAAAGCTCTATAGTTAAAAAAAAGATCTAACAATTTGTTTTTTATTATTAAATGTAATAAAATTATAATATTATTTACAATATATCGTTCAGCACTGATGCCATAATATTCAAGTACAATTTTTGAAAAATTTAATCCACTAGTCCGTTTA
>CM063501.1:83840864-83885864 GCA_032207245.1 Pardosa pseudoannulata | reverse complement strand
ACTGATTCACGACGAAAGCTTGGTGGAATGATCCGAGGAAGATTGTACTAGACGTGGGTGATTGACTCAAAAATGAACTTGTTTTGTTGTGTTTGTGTGGGTTTAACCGGGGGTAAAATTTAGCATGGAAACTTTTATAAAGACTAATGTGTAAAAGCATAATTCTCGAACGATTAACTTATACATCCCTACAGGAATGATTCACGATGACAGCTTGTGGCGATGGCATGCGGAAGATTGTTCTACACGTGGGTTATTGAATCGAAAATGAACAAGATTTTTTATTATTATTAATTGTGTTTGTGTATACTTGATAATGGTGAAACTTAGGACAGAAATTTTTATGAAGATTAAATACGTAATATTAGCACATTGTGTGCGGGTACATTTCGCAGCAAAATTGTACCGAGAGCGGGAGTTTTGCTCGTAAATTTAGCTATTCAGTTAAATCTCATTAGATCAAAAATTATTTAATTTTGCATCAGTCGCATCAATTGATGTAAAAACTAGTTTTTATTTGTCTAATTTTTTCCAGAATCTATGTTGTAGACAAGAACATTCGGTTTCGTTTTCCTATATATGCCATTATTTTTGTACCCACAAACAAACCATGTTGTTATTTAAGTTTTAAACCAACTTTTCGTATTTTATATTGAAATATATAAATAAATAGAAATAGAAATATATGAATATTTCATCATAATTATCTTCGTTAAATTCAATCCTCTTCGTAAGGATAAATACAAAGTTAATTTTAAATATAAATTGATTTTTTAATCAACCTTCCCGTTCTGTGATTCAGCATCGACTAATGTAAAAACTAGTTTTTATTTATCTAAATTTTTCCAGAATCTATGCAGTAGACAAGAACATTCGGCTTCGTTTTCCTGTATAATACCGTTATTTTTGTACCCACCAACAAACCATGTTGTTACTCTAACCCGTACTAGTACGTGACCCGCGCTCATGTATCAATCGTCAGAAAACGTACTAGTACGTGTCCCGCATACAGTGTGTTAAAACTTTAGTTTTTATATGGGTCAACCAATAGTTTAGTCGGTTAGGCATTAGTTTGTAATACTAAAGACCGCTTTCTCAATCACTGATTTGATTCGGAGCAGAAGTAATTGGACTGTATAGAACTGAAAAAAAAAATTAAAACCCTGAATATTTCTGAGCAGAAATTATCTGAACCTCGGTATTGTAAAAAGGTTTATCAGCATGCTTCAAGAGAAAGCATTTCATGAACTAATATAAAATCTGCGTGGTTCAAATATTCGTCAAGCAGAACTTTAAATTAGCGAAATTTAAAAATCAGTCCATGATTTCATCTTTTTAACTGCAAATAATATGTTCTATATATATAGAATCTCAATTGTCGCCGTTACATTTTCTTTTTTCAAAACAGTAGGTGATAGAGACATTATCCTTACACCTTAAAAAGGCTGCGAACCTGTTACTCATTTAGGACCACACGAGGAGCACATGTAGCTTAAGGTATGCTACGGAAGCGAGTAACATTACCCCCTCTGGGTCCTTGTAATTTTGAAGCAGGGACCTTGCAGCAGGCTGTCAGGCTTGAGCTGCCACCCCCAGATGTATTGATTAAGAACTTGGGGGATATTGTGACGACTAACGTATTTTACGTGCTCCAGTCACCTTTAACGAACACGGCGAGTCTTAGATCGGCTCGAACTCCAAACCCGCAACATTTCAGTTACGAGTTCGCTGCCTTTACCGACTGAGCTACCGCGGCTCCCGTTACATATTCTGGGATTTCACATCTTCAAGTGAGAGATTCAAAACCATAGTGAGCCAAATCTACTTCTAATTCAGAAAAAGGAAATGGTTTATGAAGGTTAATAACTTGTTATTTCATATCTATGCATTTGTACGTATGCTAGAAAATACAGTGGTTAATCATTTTCTAAAACTAATTTAAATTTCCAGGAATTAGTAATGAACTTTAAGACGGAATTTCTCTACACATATACTTTACACGCCAGATAGACGTGATTCATTTTGGTTGCGAACTCCTCAATGAGAAACCGACAACGAAGATTATCCCATCATTAAAATGGAAAGTGGTTTCGACGTTCTGCAATATTAATGTAAAATTGATACTTTTGCAAATACCAATGGTAAATTACAATGCCTAAGGCAACAATTCTCTGTCAGACAAGAGACAATACATTAGGATTCTCCTACCGTTTATCCTTGGCCTCGATAAAATATCCCATAAAAAAAGTTTTATACAGTGCATTTTATAATTTTTCTGTCTTAATGCATTGTCTATGAGGAAACAATTTGGTGTTGTGACGACTGCTCATTAGATAAAATATACGCGTCACTTTTATTGAATAATAGCATTTTTATGAGAACAGTAGAGAGAAACATGCTGATAATTTTTAAAATGCACTCTTGTAAAGCATCTATAGCAGTTAACAACCGAAGATATGTTTCACAAAACCAAAATATTTCAGATAATGTTCTTATTGTAGTATTATGGTTTTTCTAAACTTTAAAAAAGGAAGAAAAAAATTAATATTGACTTAAATACAAAATTTAATTTAGATTTAAAATCGACTTATTTATTATTAGACTTATTTTTTCAGTTTCGATAAAAATCATGGGGGGTGCATACGTCCCTTTGCAGAGTTCGTAACAGCCATGCAATATATATTTATCTCATGCAAGAAAGATATGAATTTTAACTAGAAATAATTGTTAAATATTTCTAGTTAAAAGTTACCGTTGTACCGTGTAAGTTACCGTTGCAATTCAGCTCGAAACACAAATCACAAATGTTATATAACATAAAAAATATTCGATAGTTTTCACAGATAACTTAAAATTTGTTAGTTTATTTGTTTTCCTCATAGACGCTTTATATTTGAAGAATAGTCTAAAAATGCGTTCTAGTTTCGTAAATCGTTCTATTTTACTTCGTGTCATTCTACTCGAAAGAGTAGTCAAAAGGAGTCAAAAGGGTTTTATAATCGAAAAATATTGTAAAATTTCCAAAAGTAAAGAATTTTATGTGTGATCTGGTCGCCGGGAAACATTGACGAGTGTTATTCATTTCACGCAAAATATTTATTGTAACAAAAAAGGGGACTTGGATATAACATTAATTAAAATAACATTTAAAGTATAAGTATATAAAGGGTTGGGGAGCATGTCTTCTACGTCTGCCTCTCTCGTACTAGTCTCTCTTGAGTATTTTTCTTCCTACATGCACTCTAATGTTCGGTGAGTGAGGAGCACCACCAAGCTATGCAAGCTGAGAACACTTTCTTTTTTATATGTATAAGGAAACAGTAATATCAAATATACATTTATAACTTCAGTACTCCAGATGGAGGACGCCAAAAGGAGATCTAATGGTTAGGGTGCTGGCCTTCGGTACCGGAGTTCATGGGCTCGAATCCCAATGTAGCATGGATGTTCGTAACCGTTCGGAATCGGCTTTAAGCAGTAGTTCCCGGTCTTATTAGCCCTCGTGTAGCAAAAAGTAAACCGTAGCGCTCCAAACCCAATTTCAAAAATTTCAAATTCCAAATAAAAGAAGTCTACCCGGAAGTTGTCTTAATAAACAGAACGTTGCTTTTCAGCTCTGGAGTCTATAATCCGAAATCCGATGTTAGTTGAATATTCATAGCTTTTCCAAATCATATTTATACCACTGATTTTTTTCATAGTTCTTCCTTGTGTTGGAATAAACTAAACCTTTTATTCACTTGAATCTGATATGAAACTGCAAGCTAAAGTAATAAAAAAAGTTTAAAATACATTTTTCAACAAACTATCATCGTCAGAAGCATTTCTTACACATTTAGGTCACATATATGATTTCAAAATTGATTTATGTCTTATTAACCGTCAATAAATCGCTGTTCAAGAATGTAATACCTAAAATTCTTAAACTTCTGCATCTCAAAATCGAATTATCTCGCATTTTTCTCCATCCCTACGAAATTAAAGATAAACAGGTCTAATTGTATAATATAATGTAAACCCATGAAGCTCTCCATTGCCCTTATTTATCACGCCTAACGATTGCTGAATGCTTAGGGCACTGATCTTTAGTACCAGACTTAGTGAGCTCGAATCCTACTATGGGTCCATTCGGAACTGTCTTTACCGCTTTAAGCGGTCATTCTTTTTACCAGAAATGCTTCCAAAAAAGGCATATTTTTATATTGCATATAATTAAGTACCATACCTTACAGAATAAGAATAACTTTTTTTTTCACTTTTAGTGCTTTTACAACATTTTTTATTTTACAATTTTGGAACACAAAATCCACTAAAAGTTTGCTTTTTTCAAGTACATTCTGCATGCAGTGAAGAATTGTTTACAAATTCTACAAAAGTCTCTCATACTTACTGGGAATTTTGAACTTTACACTTTTCCAAACAGTTCAGACGTCTTTTTGTGTATGCTACAATTTGAAGCTTGGTGTAATGCAAAGTCCTACGTCGCAATCAGGACTGAAATACCGTGTTTCTGTTCGGATTCTTTTTCCATTCTCATTTCTTTTCGGACAGCACACTGCACATTGTCTTGCAGGTCTCAGTTTCTTATCAGTGGGAGCAATTATTTTCAAGAAATGTCTCTCTGTCAGTATTTCTTAAAGGCTTGAAAGAGATATTACATCGTGAAAAAGGCAATTATATTTTTTACTCTAACTCGAAAAGCGTCTTAGTTTCTCTCTCTTCACCGAGGTATAATAGTCATCCTCTAATATTTCAGGTCCTCGACCTTATTGAAAATCTGAAATCTCTGGGCTTTTCTATTCTCTTTAGTTGGATTCCGGCACATGTGGGAATTAAGGGAAATGAGGATGCTGATAAAGCAGTAAAAACTGCTAGTCACTTCTGTGATATGTCTTTGCCTCTCTGTGATGTGAAAAAATATATAAAATATCTGTTGTATAAGAAGTTTCAGGATCTATGGGATGAAACAACTAATAACAAATTGCATGCCGTTATACCGAACATTTTATCATCTAGAAGACACGATGTTATTCTTACTCGCCTCCGGATTGGTCTGGTCCCATCATCATCTTTTACCCATCGTCATCTTTTACTCGGAGAATCTGCTCCAGTTTGCGAGCTCTGTAATGTAGCCATGTCTGTAAAGAATGTCCTCATCGATTGTCCCAGATTTAAAAAACATCGTATCACATATTTTAACTCTTCATCTATTAATATTAAAGATATTTTAAACAATTCGCCTCATCCTATGCTCTTCTTATTTTTAAAAGACATTCGTTTTTACCCTCACATCTGAATTTTGCGCTTCATTGTTGTTTTTCTTTACTTTTGGTTTTATGCCTTTTTTCTACACTGGTTTTGCAAGTTTTAAATTGTTTGCTTTTCTCATCTGTCATCATTTTATAGCAATTTTGACTTCATCTTTGTAGCATTGATTTAAGATTCAACTATTTGTTTGGCCCAATATGTCCCAGGAGTGTCATAAAACCCCATTCAACCAACCAACCAACCAACTCTCTATCACTCTCAGAGGATTAGGCTCCGAACCTGGTCATTCACGTCGGAAATTTATTCCAGAATTATATTTTTCGAATATAAGGTTCGATTATACGATGAAGTCTATATTCTAGTTGCTTGTGTCATAGGAGTTCTATACAGCAATGTCGAAAAATATCAATACTAAATAGTCTCTTTAGAATAATGAAAAATACGGGAAAACCAGAAAAGGAGAAGATATCGATGCCCGTACGCCGTACGAGCAAACCAGTTGAGGCCAATTTTGTGTAGCAAGTACACTGTACGGGCACATCGCTTAAGCAGTAAGTCCCTGTCTCATTAGACCTCGTGTTGCAAATTATTGATCGCAGCTTTCCAAACCTTATTTATCATATTTTCAAATCATGTTTGATAAGCTTCCTAATTTTTGCATTTTTCTTGCAAAACTCGATGTTTCCTCTCCGAGCTTCTAAAGTCGGATGTTTTTGTCAAGCTTTAAACTTCCTCATTCATTGCTCATTTCGGTCCATTTTAATCGTATCTGGCAATTATTTTGTGTTAAGTTACAGTTACACTCCTGCTCTAAAGATTTTGCTCCTTTTTTTTAAATAAACTAAATGGCCTTAAGAATAAAAAAAATCTCTGACAGGCGCGTGGAGATATGCAGCGGCTACGATGTGCTGACGTCCATTATGTATGTATGTCATTTGATCCCGCACCCTATCGAGCGCACGCGTCATAAATTCGGAAAATATTTTCCTGCTCTTATAAATGGTAAAGAAAAATTAAAAAAGAGCACATTTCTTTTTATTTCTGTCGATGTCGCGTTTCGCCGGAGAAGCATGTTCTAAACAGACGCCCATATCAGTTTTCGAATTTATATCTGCGACGATCCCTTTCTTCCATCAACTCAAGCCACGTTCTTTCAAAACCTTTTTGTACCCAGAGAATCATATTTATTCGTATATAGCACGCATCCTGTTTTTTACGATATAAAATGGCAAAAAACAGTATTTCGTGTATATTGCACATCTAAAATTTGACGCGCAAACTATTTTATAAATTAGCACATAGCCCGTCATATGACGGGATCAGTAAAATTTTTAATTTTCCTGAATTGTAAAGTACTTGATGAAACAGGTAAAAAAATATGGTATGTTTTTTGGGTGTGAATTATCTTGCAACAAAAAATAATCGATGATTAAATTCAAAATTATTACATATGTACCTCATCTTTTATTTAAGCCAAATATAAAAGAAAATAATTTACGTAATATCTATTAGCCTTCGTGTTGCAAAAAGTAGACCGTAGCATTCCAAACCAAGACCAAAACGTAATATCTAAGCTCAGTGATAAAACGTATGAAATAATGCAGACGATATTTAAATAATCTAATGTAGCCTCCACACTATGGCCAGTTGTTCACCACTTCCTGATGGTGACCTCGAACGATGGTTCACGGGTCGCATCCACACGCTGGGCCACTAAATGAGCTGAGTGCATTGATTCGTCCATAGGGTCTACTGCGCACTTTAGTTGCGCATCTGGCTGCCTTTGATCTTTGGAGAAAAACCGCCTCCGAAGCCATCGTCCGCAAAGGCTATTTTATCGTCTGCCGCCATCGGCCACGATAAGCCAAACCCCCTCCAGACGGTGGTAATGGCTTGCGGTGGACCATAGTGTGGAGGCGCCTTCAAATATGAAATGATTAAATGGGATGGTTAAAGAAATGACGTCATAATGCTAGAAAAAAGGGTTATTTTTACCTAGTTATTATGTGATAAATTCAATTGCCTGCTCTTTACCGAGGAAAATGGGGCTTGAAATAAGGCATTTAACGCTCAAAAAGGAGTGAGTTTCGAACGTTTTAAAGACGACACTATTTTTCGCTGTGATATGAAGCGTATTTATACCAATTTATTTTAGAATTGGATCGATAGTTTAGGAGAAGATAAACTTTACTCGCTTTGAATTTTGCTTATCAAGAATCCAATATGAATGCCCCTATCCATTCCAGGTCCAACCGCTTCATAAATTCGAGGACAGACGGACGGAAAACTTAGGCTATTATTATATTGGAGATTGTAGACAGACTACTACACGGAGCCACTGAATTAAACTCCAACGCTCTTTTAACTGCTAATGATCCCCTGTAAGAACATACAGCTTAAAATTAAATTAAAAATGAAATTTCTTTAAAACTAAGTTATATAAATTAAATTCCAAATCAGCCTTAATTTTTATGTAATAACTAGGATTTATAAATAAGCACTGCAACATAGAGAAATTCATAAACAAAAAACCAAGTATCTTTAGTAACATTTTTCCCATTACATTACTTTAAAAATTCCTAAAATAATTAAAATAAAATTTATTTAAGTAACATATACTGATACAATAAATTTTCCCTTTAGTGATAAAATAATTATAAACGGGATTGTAAAGAAAAATGCTTTTTTAAGGAAACAAATCGGCATGTTCCAAAAAAGGAACATTGGAATGTTCCACTGTATAATATTACATGTATTTTACAATCAAGAGCAACACGCCAATGTTCCAAATTCTCCACCCCTTGGCTGATGGATGGGCGAGGTATTGCCCAGTCGAAGCCCATACTTGGCTTGCCTCCCCTGTTGCGCGTAACTTTACAATTGTCTATAAAATATTTCCTTCAAGCATTTATTTTTATCACACAAATTAGGGACTTTTTAACTTATTTAAAAGCTTCGAATAACGTACATCAGATGTTCTCAGAATTTTAAATTTTAAGCCAAGATTTTTCCAAGATATCTTGTGTAAAACTTTAATAAGTAGTATTAGATAAAATAGATATATTTTAGGTCACGTAAAACTTTATGAACAAATTTCAATAAGGGCAGGTCTCACCAAAGTAGTTAAATGGCTAACCGCGATTAACCCTTGGAACCAACCAATGATAGGACGCTATTCTCCGTTTAAATAGAGATAAGTCGTGGTTAGCCGTTAAAAGACTTTGGTGAGATCGTCCCTGAATATAATCAATAGGATATTTTAAACTGTTTCTCACTGCACAGTACTTAAAATTCAGAGTTAAGATGATTAGTCTCCCTAATTTTTTTCCACATTGACTTTCGTGCATAAATAGAACGATGTCTGAGCTTTTAGAAATTCTCTCACACCTAATTCATCCCATTGGTCTTATTAAATTTTACAGTTAAATTATAGTGGTCTGCCAATTTTTCCCCTACATTTGTTCCTTATTGCTGTTGTAACGTCACAGCTCTAAAATAGGTAACTTGGTAGCGTTATGGTCGAGCAGGGTTCTTCAAAGGCCTCATGAGGATGACACATCGAACACAAGCGAGATGGAGAAGAAAGAAGAATTTATTCTGGTATATACAAATATTTACATCATTTACATTCTCGCACGGCTCATTCATCCTCGCCAGCCGGACAACAACTCTCAGCGTCTTCTCCCACACCAAACGACGCTTGGCCCTCGTGACGTCACTCGCAATCCCCCACACCCCTATCTTTTCTAGAGGAGAGGTTAGGGAGGAGAGAATGGAGGCAAGGAGATCCCCCAGATAGCAAAGAACACGTTCGACTGACGTCAGAGCAAGCCTTGATACACAAACAAATACCAATAAAAATAGTTTTCCAGTAGCATGATGCTACCACTGTACAGCGGAAGGGAATTGGCTACGTCCCGATCCGATTTATAACATATTAAATTATTTTAAACCAGTCATGGAAGTTTCCCAACCTACTTGTACAGAATTGGAAAATTAGATTCACCAAATTGTAAATGTGGAATGATAGGCACCCCTCAGCATTACATGGAAGTAAGATGTAATCTCGTTCCGATATTTATTAAAAAATACGAAAACGAAACACAGATCGAATATTTTAAAAAAATAGATAAAAATCGTAATCTTACTAAAAAGTTAAAGGAAATTTATAATATATTAAATTCAAATTACTCTTATATACAAAATAGATTTTAAAAATTTTAAAATGAGGGAAAATACTTGGTAAAAATAGTGATAGTGATAAAAAAGTGTTTTTTTTTTAAAGTTAATAATTCAGTGTATAACTTTAAAATGAATAATGTCGAAAGGTTCTCCCCACCCACTTAGGCTTATGCATCCATAAACTTCTTCAGTTGGATGTAGGTGTGGGTCATCTAAGTCCCGATCCGTCTGAAACCAAACGATTCCAAAATTGTAAGACCTTATGCTACAACAGCTACCGAAGTGGTTATCAAGCTGTTGCTGACATGGGAGATGCCTGTCACAGTCCGATTTAATTTAGTCCTACCAGGTAAGAAGAACAACGACAAGCCTCCAAGCCTGTTTCGCACGATAGATAAGGCACTGCAAAGTATGTTTCATTTTTTCGCTTTGATACAACACAGTTAACTGCTAAAAATTGAACCATTCGATGTAAGTCAGCTAGATTATTGTCTGCTTCGCAGATTGTATGCTTTCGTTTACCGCCAATTAACAAGAAAAAGAGAAAAAGATCAATTGAAGAACTGATTATAGGAAAAGGTTTGGAGTTTTGTGACAAAAAAGTTAAATAAATTCAATGTTTTATCTAATTCCAGATGATTTTATTGAGTTTGAAACGCTGACGGTCGCTTTAGTTGTAGTTTCCTATCCTTCCACAATTCCGTCGGTACAAGATCTGGCATCCACAAGCCTTCAAGAATGTTTCGCAAAGTAGGAACAAGACTTTGTAAAGTGCGTTTCATCTTTTCGCTTTGTTACCGAAGAGGTATTGAGCAGATATCTTTCATCTATTTTATATGTTATCGTTTAATTTAAAATAATTAGAACAAAAGTGAATTAAAATATTATCCACAGGAAGAGGTTTGGACTTTTGAAAAAAATTAAGTAAATTCAATTTTTTAACCACCATCAGACGATCTTTCTTCAATCGGAAATGCAGACTATCCCTCTTATCAATATTTTATCAATCCATAATTCTAATGGACACAAAACGTGCCAACGACAAGCCTCCAAGCATGCTTCGCACGAAACGGTAGTTTGTTCCATCTTTTCGCTTCGATGTTGTGTGGCGAGCTGCTAAGAATTGAGCCGTAAGAGAGGAAAGGCGTCAGCTGCCTTTTGTCACGAAGCTCATCCGAGGTAATTTGATTCTAATAACCGTCCATTAAAAGATATGCCACTTCCTCGTGTGACCTCGCAAATGCGACGTGTCACTGCGAAGTGAGGAGAGTCGTGCCTTTTCTTCCACTTGTGGGAGGAAGAAAAAGCGTCCTTATGGGCACAATACGGCAGAACGGGAAAAAAAGCAGTAGTTACATTTTCTATTGGAATCGCGGACAAAATATAGAATGAATAAAGATTTCAAAATATAGGTTTCAGATAAAGATTTAACTCAGGTATTTATTTTTTAAGCCTTTTTTGAAATATTTCACCTTTCTCTCTCACTCTCTCTGTCTGTCTGGGCCGTGGAGTACGCAGAATGTTTTCAAGGTGGGTTCATAATTCTAAAAAATAATAGCCCGCATAATATTTCTACTAAAATTTTCATTTTTGCCATTTTGTCTGAACTCAAGGAGGGGTTAAACCCCTAAGCCTCCCCCTTGCGTACGCCCCTGTGTGTGTGTGTCTGTCTGTCTCTCTATCTGTGTGTGTGTGTAACCAGTAAAAACTAATGTTCACTGATAACGCTTCGAAATAGCTCATATTTTTAGTTGCCAGGGCTTGATTGGCAACTCAATTTTAATGTAGTTGGTTTGATTTATTTAGTTTGGAGCGCTATAGTCTACTTTTTTGCTACACGACGGATAATGAGACCAGTACCTAATACTTAAAGCAGATTCCAAGCGACCATGAACATCCCTTCCAATAGAGGGACTCGAACTTACAAACTTCGGTAGCGAAGAGCAAAGCCAAAATTTTTTTATTACACACTGCGCGCAGAGTTACAAAACACAAAGTGGATTGCATTAATAATTTTTGCTTTTCTTAAACAATAATTATTAGATATAACTCGCCATCTATTTAAATTTTCATACAGTATCAGAAATCTTTCACCAGGGTATTAAATTTTCAAAAGAGCTAAAATAATGTCCAATATTTCGAGTACCACTATTTCCAAATAAAATAAATAACAAGAAAAGTAAGTAGAGTTTCATTGTATTTGCTGTAAAATCCATTCGAGGAATAGTTTTTATTTATTTATTTATTTATTTATTTTGTTTGTTTGTTTGTTAAAAGTACACGCAAGTTGAAAAAACACCATTTTGAATAAATGCATTTAAGGTTGAAACTTTTCATATTTTATTTTCCTTAAAAGCTATTGTAAAATAACTTAAAATTTATTAAAGTGCATAAACTATCCCATCTTTTACTAACATCTCTACTTCGACTACAAGTTCGACTCTTTTCCTTGCTTTACTAGCCTCTAATTCATGGTTCTCAATCTTTTGTGGACCCTGTTCCACTGAATCGTATTTAAATATCTGATGCCCCCACAAGATGAATATATTTAAAAACTGGCGTTTCCATGAATTGAACTCAGCGACACTGATGTTGCCTCGGCTATCTACGCTACGCTACAGACTCTGTTAATATAATTTTAAAAGAAAGATTAAAAAAACTAAATAGTGATAAACAGAACTGAGCAAGTTCTCAGGTAATAAAGATCAGAAAGTTTTATTTTATTTTATTCAAGAACAATAATCTGAAGGTAGGCATCAGATGCAGGCTACCGAAATATATCTTATGAAAAATAGGATGCACTTCTAAAAGTAAGTGAGACTTTTATGTTTGATGACTGCTTCAAAGAGATTTTAAATTAGACACAAATTTAATTCGCTTCAGTCTCGAATACCCTCAATTGATAATATCTATTGAATTACTTTTCTTCCCTTTGTAAAACTGAATATCCGCCTGAAAATCTATATATCCATCTGATGGAGCGTACGCCCTAGGTTGAGTAGAGCCGTTCTACCGTTCTCAGCCATCATTTCAGCTGAACGAAATCGCTATTGATCAGAGTTGTACGCAAATAAGCTTGCCTTGTTGTTAATTTTATAAGCAAATTCTTTCACGGCATTGATTTGACCAACTTAAGGTCAATAAATATTGAAGAAACCCCATTTAATGTTATGTTTTAACAATATTTGAATAACAGTCACGGGTTTTCGAATATACTCTCCAAATCTCACTGAGTAGAAATGCAAGTTTTTTTAATATATTTTAGTTAAAATTATATTAAAATAGTTTAAAACTGTCCAGTTACATACACAACCCCTTTTTCTTCTTTATTAACTGTTTCAATAATAATCTTGGCTCTTATTCTAGCTCTGCTAACTTCTAATCTTTACTTTAACTTCAGCTTAATATAAACGATTTTCGAAAGCATTATATACGCAAAAATTGCATAGTTTTACAGGTTCTGATTCGAATATTGCAATAGGATTTATTTTAAAAGATTCTGAAGGGTCCAAAATTTTTAAAAATATAAAATAAAAAAATCGAATTTTTGTAAGTTTAAAGGTGATGCGTTTGTCCCCTGTGAAGATCTCCCCCTCTTTGTTCAGATTACTAACGACCGAAATCAGCTGATATGAATCTCTCCTGTTTCGACCCGACTAAAATAGCGCGGTGACGCAACGTCTGGGATGTTGACAGTTTGGTCGAATAGGCGTCACGCCCCTGAACGGTCGCGGAAATGATTCCGGAGGATTGCCTCGAGAATTCCGGAATAGGGACAGCTAACTAATGAGAATTCAACTAAAAAACTAGCTGTAACCTTAGCTGGATTTCTCAGGTAACTGGAATCGTAACTGACCAGAAATCGGTTGGCGGGACCGCAACTGACCAAGTATAAAAAGCCTAGAATTTTGCGACTCGGGGCTTTTCGGCATTTTTTTACGTAGGTGCTTTGACCTTGTGGAGGCTTTCCCGACTTTTGACCTGAGCCAGCTTTTTAGTGATTACGTTCGGTAGTCTCGTAAGGTTCACTAATTTAAGGAACGGCAGGGTCTCGGACACCGAACGAGGGATAGATTGGGTTTGCTTTGCAGTCTGGAAAATCCTCCCCATTTTGTGAAATTATTTAATCTTTTTTCCGACTGTGATCGTCGTGGTAATGCTATGCAAGCAACAATCCTTTACATCTCGACTTGTTTTGGAAGATTAGAATCTCTTTGTATATAACCAATATTTACTCCAGAAAATAAAAGTGATTTCCAATTCTGTTAAGTCTGTGATCCGTCTTCACGCCACTTCTTCACTCAAGAACATTGAAGGCGACACCCCTTAAACGAAATTGGGTAATTCAAGATTTGGATAATTCGAAATATTTTGCAGTCACCCTTGAAATATCGAATTAAACTGTAATAGCAATTATAGTGCACTATTTTAATTTTCGCCCTAAAAATTATTTCGCGACCCGCCCGATTTAAATGCATTTCTAAAGCAACAAACAAAGTCTTTTGTGTTGGAGAGTCCTGTTCTAGAATACAATTTTAAATATACCAATTCCCAAATTTTTTTTTCTTTGATTTTCTTGTAATACCCCAGAGAGAGGGTTAAACCTTAACGATGAATAAATTTATAAAAAAAAAGAAACCCATGCGAGACAGTCTTATGCTAATCCATCTCCGAAATAATGCTAGGTTTGATATGCACACAAATGTTTTCACAGACAAGCGTGATATCCACCCCTGTTTATACTACATATTCACGAGATGCAAATATAACGGGAATTGTTTATTTATTGCTGTCTTTTTTGCTGCCTCCACGGCGTGCTTATTCACAGACCAGAGTTCATTAGCGATACCGGAGAACAATATTAATGTCCACTGAGAGACTGCTTTTCGAATCCATAATTATTTTGGGGAGATATAATCAATGAGATAACCAACCACACCTCCGCAATCCGAGAGGCCTAATTAGGCACTTTTTTTAATTCAATAATAGAACTAATTACTGTGGAATGACTCAAGGTGGAGATACGCGTCTCCGTGTTCTAATCGGAACAGACAGCAGCGATTTTTTTTGGCAAGGTCGAGGAACAGCTATCGTTGCTTTTATCTGTAATCTCTAATCTGTTTACCGGTCTGTCCGAAGGACATATCAAGAATGTCATCTACATTGTAGGTTCCCAACCTTTTTTTGATAAGGGATGGACATTTTTCTGTGAAAGACAGCACTCCCCATCGCCTCTGACAAACTATATCAGCAATATCCAACTTCTCTCAGTCCGCTGGCCACTTTATTCTCTGCAAACATAAATATTGGAGGAGGGGAAAAAAGAAATGTAGTTACTGAAAAGACAATTTTGTTAATAACTAGTTGATTTATAAGAAGAGAAACGGGAAAATTTTTAATGTGATATAAACCTATACAAGATCTTGATGATAGCTTTGCGAACGTATAGTCTTTAGAAATCTGTGGAAGTGCCGCTTCCATCATAATGTAACAAATTTGTAATTAAATGCCTCAGTGTTACACGATTTTAGCACAGTCTGAAAGTATATATTTTTAAAATTATTTTTCTTCTTCTTTGGCATGACAACCCTGGAAGTCCTTAGCCTTGTCCAATACCTTCTTTCGATTCCAAGCAGCCCTACCTTCAGCACTGGACTTCCAATTAATATTTTAAAGCCTTTATTTTCAATAGAGTTCAACCATCTGAGTTTTGACCGTCCTCTAATCCGGGTGCCTATATGTTTAGCCATGAAAATTCAGTATATTGCCTTGATCGTTGATAGTAAAAGCTCAAAATCGTTGTTTCCAAAAGGAAGCAAAAAAATTGAGGGGCTGTATCCAAATATAGTATTTTGTACAAATACAAAATATACATACAGTATATTGAAAACAGCAGTATCAATGTTTCTTCAGCCAGAACAAACATTCGCTTTTGTGACAACCTCAACTTTAAAATATAATAAAGTGAAAGAAATATTACACATTTACAAATTTAGTCGCATGAGATCTTTAATAACATATGAAATTTTGGATACAGCTCCTCATCTTTTTGTTTCCACTTAGGAACAACGGATTTCGAGATTATTCTATCGAAGATCACCTTCAGAATTTTCAAGCTGTGTTTTGGGAACTTTCACAAAAGTTGCTCTATACATTTAGCTACTATATTATGAACATTATATTTTGATTGCATTCGTGCATGCGCAGTGAAACATTATTTAGTATACCTGCTCATTTTTCACTCAATATTTATTATTTTTTAATTTTGATTGCAGGGTATTGTGTACAATGTTGTTTGACATGCTTCCTGAAAATAGCATTATTTGATATCGAGAACTCTGCAAATTATAAGCAAAGCACTTTGAGAAATTTGGGATTGTTTTTATAAAAACCTTAATTTCTCCACGAGTATACGTGCTATCCTCATAACAATGAACACAAATTATTACAAGAAGCATCCTAATCATGTGCTAGAGTTATAACTTTTCATACTTTACTATTTAAAGGGTTATCCAAAACATATTCGATTTTCTTCAACTTGTTGGTGGCCCTTATGGGGTTTCGGGAAAGATTCTTGGATGAAATATATAACGTCTACCATCCTGTTTACACGCTTCAGTTTTCAGGATAATTCCTCGTTTCTAGATATTCAACAAAATGTCTAAAATCGCAAGTGACCGGTCATCATTGGCAATATAGTGTAACTTTGGGAATCTGTGGTCATTCAGTTTGATTATGCGTCCAGCCCATCTAAACCTTTGAATGATGATAATATAAACTATGTCTGAATTTTTATAAATTCTGTATAATTCAGTATTTGCCCTATTTCCAAAAAATACTTCTATTTTTTTTTCTTTATAAAACTGCCAGCGTTTCTTTATCTTTTTCTGTCAGTGTCGTTGTTTTTGCTGAATAGGTTAAAACAAGTCTTGTTAAACACTTGATAATTTGTTTGTCTTTTAATGAAATTAGATTTTAAGTATTTAAAAATAAACAAATCATTTATCAGCAGTAATTCTTCTATGAATACCACCCGATATATCAATTTGTATGTTGATTTCAGAACCTAGATATGCAAATTTTTCCAAGAGCTAAAATCTATAACTGCCAATTATTAGGAAAGGATGGTTATATTCTGATTTTTAATCAGGCATATATTTGGTTTTAGTTTGGT
This sequence comes from Pardosa pseudoannulata, assembly GCA_032207245.1. Lineage (NCBI taxonomy): Eukaryota > Metazoa > Arthropoda > Arachnida > Araneae > Lycosidae > Pardosa > Pardosa pseudoannulata. The sequence continues at coordinate 83,869,240 of CM063501.1, read as the reverse complement.
TAATATTGAGGTTCATTTTAGTATCTTCAGTTTCCAAAGAAATAAATGCTCCCTTAATTGATTTTGGCATTCTGGCTATTAATTTCTCCATGACTTCAAATCTATAAATGCAATTATTAGGAAAGGATGGTTATATTCTGATTTTAAACAAGGCATATATTGGGTTTTTTGTCTGGTTAATATTGAGGTTCATTTTAGTACCTTCAGTTTACAGATAAATAAATGCCTATTTAAGTGATTCCGGTGTTCTGGCTATTAATATCTTCATGACTTCAAATCTATAACTACCAATTATTAGAAAAGGATGATTATATTCTGATTTTAAACAAGGCATATATTTGGTTTTAGTTTGGTTAATACTGAGGTTCGTTTTAGTAGGTTCAGTTTCCAGAGAAATAAATGCCTGTTTAAATGATTCTGATAGTCTGGCTATGATATCAATATCATTAGTAAATGCAAGTAATTCTGTTAATTACTGCCATTTCATATTTCCTTTTTCCAAAAATATATCGCCAGTATATTACATTCTTTTCTTTTTTTTTCTAGAAAAACAGACATGGCTAGTATTAAATTACCTTCAACAGATTCCGACAAATTCTTATCTACGCATTTATCGATACTGGTATCAATACGTAGCTACATCCGCGAGGAGTCCGCCAAACAACTCGTAAAAACTCCCACGTTCCGAACAAGGAAAGGAAAAGTGGGGTGGAGCAGGGGGACGGAAAAGAAGAAAAACTCTTTTACCGCTTTATCCGTGCCGCGCGGCCACATGCGAACTTTACTCACTCCTTCTCTATCGAGAAGAAAAAAAATTCTGTGTGTAACTACAGGGTGGAGGAATCCTCCAAAAAGGGAGGGGGGTTTTTTTTCACTCTTTTTTTTCCGTGGCGAAAGAGGGGAGTATTTTTTCGGTTGTAGAAGGTTCGGTATACGCACACTTTTTTTTTGGGGGGGGGTGATGTTTTTGTTATTGTGTTTTTATTGGAACTTATTCGTCGGGGAGACGGAGCAGAAAAAAAGAAGGGGGAGGGGGTTTATGGAGTGTTTGTGTATTTGCTCTGGATTTTTTTTTTTTCCTATTTTTTTAAGAAGGTGATGTTATTCTTTATGATCCCTGTGTGTACCATTAACGGAGGTGGGTTTTTTGGGTTTTGGTTGTTTTACTATGGGTTTATATTTTTTTTTTTTTTTTGTATATATTATATTTATATTTATATATATATATATATATATATATATATATTTTATATATATATATTGTGTGTATTTTGGTTATTATATTTATGTATCTATATATTTTTTTGTATTTTTTCTGTTTTTTTTTTTTTTTTTGTTTTGTTTTGTTTTGTTGTTTTTTTTTTTTTTTTTTTTTTTTTGTTTGGTGATATTTGGGGGTTTTTGCTGTTGTGTGGTTGTGGTTGTTGGTGTTTGTAACCCTTACCGGACATGCGAACTTTACTCACTCCTTCTCTATCGAGAAGAAAAAAAATTCTGTGTGTAACTACAGGGTGGAGGAATCCTCCAAAAAGGGGGCTTATGTATCCCCCTCCCTTTCTTTGTGTGAGCACTCTTTTTTTTCCGTGGCGAAAAGAGGCAATGAATGAAAACATTTTTGTCACAGGAAACGTCCGAAGGGGGTATATAAGAAGAGTTCGAACCCACCCCAACATATACGCACACATTTTTTTCCTTTGGGTTAAAGACCGGTGAACACACACGGCGTAGAGTTATTTGTGTATTATTATTGCCAACGAAATGTTTATTCGTCGGGGAGACGGAGCAGAAAAAAAGAAGGGGGAGGGGGTTTATGGAGTGTTTGTGTATTTGCTCTGGATTTTTTTTTTTTCCTATTTTTTTAAGAAGGTGATGTTATTCTTTATGATCCCTGTGTGTACCATTAACGGAGAGTGGAAGTTGCGATTTGTTCCGGAAATTCCTCGTACGTGGGTCCCGTACCGTGGTAATGTTTTCGTTATGGGATATCGATATATTTTAACAGTCATTCTTTTATAAATATATATATATATATATATATATATATATATATATATATGTGTGTGTGTATTTGGTTTCCGTATGCAATTCCTTACTGTATCTATAGTAAGATCGAACATTTGCGCACTTCCTGTAGTTTCGCGTTTTTCCTTTTTTTTCCCCCGATTTCTGTTTTGTTTTCGCTACATCTGTCGATACATCGATACATACACACTAACTATTTATTCTCATTACCATGGATTGCCTAAACTATTAGTTCTTAACGGGGAGTGATATCGTCCCCCGGGGGTCACTAGGACGATGCTGATGGGCAGTGAACTTGTTTGGAACAGTAGAGGCAATGTAAGTACGTTTTGGCTTTGAAACTTAATGTTAAAAATACCAAACATTAATTATCTGATTTACACTATTTTTACCAGTAATAAAACAAACTTACGCGAAGGTACCAGTACCAGAAATTTTCACCCACTATGTTTTCATGTGTGGAATTGGGCCGACATCCAGAAAAATATATTTAATCAACAGCATTTGTTTGAGTGTTGCCGGAGCTTGTCCCTATAACAAAAAATTGGTGTGTAATTCTATTAAAGAAAATTACTTATACCTTTTGCCTCTTGAGTAAATCTCCTTCCTTGTACTTTAAATTACGGGATTTTTACAAGGTGGGGGGGGGGCGTTGAACGCATTTCGGCTGCGTAGTGGGGCGGTAACTTGAAAAAGTTTGAGAATCACAGGCCTAAACGAAACATTCAATTTTGCATGCAGTTGTCCCCACCCTTAAGACGGGTCTGTACCTACAATATTGGATTCCGACCACTCAATATTAGCCCATGAAGAAAAATAAAATTCCCGCTAATATTCATGTCATGTCAATTTGAGAATAGTAACTGCCGGTAATCTAGAACAGATTATAATAAAAAAAAAGAGAGGCCAAGTATCGGAAAGTATTTGTGTTATTTTCTTACAATGCTTACTTTTGCTGTTGTATACTGTACTTTTTTAAAAACCTACACTTCCATAAAAACAGACGTTTTATCTTTTGCGACCCATGTAAACTTAGACCTTCGCTATTTTGGCCCGTATTAGTCTCAGAGTTTGACATGCTTGTCATTTGTGCATAGGGAAAATATATTCGGACAGCTACGATACTTTATGCATGTACTTCGTACTCTAGAAAGCGAAAACAATCTGTCATAACAAACATGTAAGAGGGAAAAAATGATATATCTGTAACCTTAGGTTCTGGAAATCATTAATGACCCGGCAAAAAGCACCCGATGCTATCGCGACGATGCGGGACTCGGAGACGATTTGCTTCTGGGGACATCTATCATTTTTCACAGTAATTACTTCGTTGGAGAGGGGAGGGGGTTACATTTTCTTGTTTACGGTGATTTTTCATTGTGTGATAATAAGGTGACCTCCGACTATTGAAAAATAGCCTGAATATGCCTCCAGACACTCTAAAGCTAGTTATTCGACTGCTTTCTTAAGAACCAGTATCTTTGAACTAATTTCAGAGCCCCAACTGTCAACTGCTGTCAAATGAAGTGCAGGACATCGGTTTGATTATGTCCTGCAGGGGCGGACATACAGCAATCGTGTCCCAAGGTTTCCATGAAGTCACTAGGGTAGCTAAAGGAGGGGGATAAAGGAACTCCTGCTCCGTGCGGCACTTTGTTAGGATGAGGTGGGGCAAAATCCATATCATTGACTTAAGGAGATTAGAGGAGAACCAGCTCCGTAAAAATATTGAAGCTGAAAGCGTCTCCAACCACACTTCACACAGTAGGTAACTACTGCGTACAGTATATGATGCACTCACAAAATTTGATCCTAGGGCCTGACATACCGGTTTGACGCCTTCAATATTCTCAAATGAGAGGTAACGTGAATAATAGATCACAGTCAAAGATAAAATTCGAAATTTACTTTAATTCTGGATTAAATACGGCTATTTACAAAGGAATGTTAATTCCTGAATCATGTAGAACTGCAAAGGACGGTTGCCGGTAAAATTTCCTCACGACAATCCCAGTCGAAAGAAAAACAAGAGATTTAATAATCTCTTACAAATGGGGAGGCTTTTCAGGGTGCAATCAAACCCAATTTATCCCCCGTTCGGTATCCGAGACTCTGCCGCTCCCTATGTGAGCGGACTTTAAAAATCTCCCGAACTAGAAAACTGGCTCCGGTAAAAAAAAAAAAAAGGCGAAAGCCTCCACGAGGCCAACACACCTCCGAAAAAAAATGACGAAAAACCCTGAGTCGCAAAATTGTAGGCTTTTTATACCTGGGGGGGTCAGTTACGGTTTCGCCACTTCTCTGCGACGCCACGCTATTGTCCAATTAGCAGGTGTACTACAGTCAGCTATTTTGGCGCGTTCTCGGACAAAAGGGAGTCTTCACACCGGACAGCAAATTTTAGGGAGCAATGTTTTGGTAAAACTTTGTAAAATGTTTATTTTTTAATATTTATTTTTTAATTCTTCATCCTGATGATGTACCCTACCTCCACTATATTTTTATAGAAGTTTTTCACAATATTTGAGGCCCACCCTGTATATAAATATATATATATATATATATATATTAGTTATATATGTGTGTGTGTGTAAGGGAAAGTACATTAAATCAGTAAGCTAATGTAGGTATTTTGTACAAAACCCCGAAGACGGTCCCTTAAGCAATATACTGTCAAGAAAATTCCCATAATCCGAGAGTTCAAAGATTCCGACGTAAATTTATAACCAAAACCGTAATTAAAGCCCGACAAAATTCCCAGGGGTTTTCAATTCTAAAGTCAAGGCCAAAAACTCTCGCATTCCTTTGATTTCATCTTTTTCACTCTTAATCTAAACTGACCATTGGGGCTACAGTTCAAGCCCTCATTAAAGGGGTCTAGCCAATTAAAAAATTTTAGTGCCCTAGTGGCCAGTTTAGGAAATTCAAGAACAAAAAGAAGATGCACGCTATCGGAGACAGATTTTTTAGCACAGATTTCGACCTAGCTTTTTACCCAGATGTTTACTTAGATTTCTACTGTTAGCTGATCTCTGTTTGTCCCGTCTGCCAAATGTTCTGATAATAAAGGTCTTTGACTAAAGCGGTGTCTTCTTCTGGCCATGACTGCCGCCACCCGTCGTTGACTCCGTCTTATCACACATATAATTTAAAAAATCATAGCGTGTAAATTTCCTTTTCTAGAGTACCTGTGTGATAATTAGTTCCCCACTCAGTCAATAACACACTATCTATAGGTTACAGCACAAAAAAAATTGTATAAGCGTACATAAGCACAAATTGGATTAAGAAATATATATAAATATATATATATATATATATATATATATATATATATATATATATAAGTTGGACTATACATTGAGCACTAAAGTAACTTAGGCCTTGCACAGTTTCAAATCTCATTGCAGTTCTATGAATTTTAGAAAGCTATGAAGTGAACATCCGTGTAACATATCCCTTTCAGACAGAAGCAATCGTTTTACTGGTGAAGTCTTGGAAAGAAGTCACAGGTGGAACATTTTGCTTCTGCTTCTGACATGCGGGTCTTTGAAGGAATATATTGTAGCAAGGTAGAGATAGCATTGTGGGCGACGTAGATGAAAACCAACCGATCGCTATGAGGCTAGATAAACTTGGAGTCATTTTATCTTAGAGATGAAATTGAACTCTTTGAATTATGTGATAATGAGGTGCGTAACTTCATATTTTCCTAGTGACAATGACATCGAATCCGAAGTGAAACAAAACAAAGATGCGATTGAGAAAGCAGATGATTCCTCACCCTCAGAAGAAGAAAGTGAAATGTCGGCGCCTTCAATCCTAGAAATGAAGGTGGCTGCCAACAGTCTGAATACTTTATCATCCATCCATCCATTGAAAATATGGACAAAACTGGAATTATCCCTAATCGTTGATTAAAAAATATTTTTAAAAAGATAAACTTTATTTAAAGGCGAAATATACTCAATAAAAATTTGCAAATTATTTTCCATAAAATGTAAAATTAAAGGTAAGTCTAATACTTTAAAATTATCCATATCTACTAAGTAAACTATATATTTAAGCAATTTATAATTTATTAATAAAATATGTGATATCGTAATGACTGTTTTAAAAAAAAATCCGTCATGACATGCTAAGAAATTTTAATGGTTTTATTTTGTTTTAATGGATGAGTAACTTCATTGACTAATGATGGGCTAATGATCACGTGACTAAAATCCCATGGTGCCGAGTTCGAGCCTGGAAGGTGCACTCAATATCTCCTCATGAGCGCAGAGAACGTGCGAGCTTGTGCATTTATCAGGTACAATGGCCTTCATATCAAGAAATGGCCTTGTATTCTCAAAGCCATTTCTAGCTGTTTTGCCCTCCCTCCAGACAAAAATACTGCCACCCTCAAACCACAATAAAAATTACTATGAAAATGATAAATTGTTGATAAATACTAGCTTTAAAATTTAAACAGTTCGTGCAAACAAGAAAAAATATTTATGCAAAAATCTATAAATTACACTAAAAATAAAAAAAGTAGCACAATCTTTCTTTGAAAAAAAAATACTCCTATGTTACAAATTTTACTTACACTTGTTGGAATTTCAATTATATCTAATAAAAAATAATATAAAACAAATAAGGACCAATATTCCAAGCTACGAAAAATTACGTTTAAAATTACATTAAAATATTTTTCTGCAAATTTTTTACTAATAAAAAAAGCAATTTACAAATTCCAGTCAAAATTAGTCGCCCCATTGGAAATCCTATTTGTCTGGCCCTAGGGTCGCCCTTGGTGGTCTGAATGTTCTCTTATTGGTAGGTTGTCAGGTGGAAGAGAGGTATCGAATCAGGAACAAATCTTCTCTTCTCAGAATGGTCCTAATTGAAGTGTTCCACTCTAGTAGCATCTGAAATACCTTACACATGTTAGTGTAGGCAGCCCGTTACTAGCTAACTTTACACCTTACACAAATTTACTTTTTCCTATTCTAGGAAGAGTACGATTAAATACACATGTTAGTGTAGACAGTCCGTTGCTAACTAACTTCAAACAAACTTACTTCTCCCTATTTTAGGAATAGTATGACGGAATACACATGTTAGTGTAGGCAGTCCGTTGCTAGCTAACTTCACACCTTACACAAACTTACTTTTCCCTATTCTAGGAAGAGGATGATTAAATACACATGTTAGTGTAGGCAGTCCGTTGCTAGCTAACTTCACACCTTACACAAACTTACTTTTCCCTATTCTAGGAAGAGTATGATTAAATACACATGTTAGTGTAGGCAGTCCGTTGCTAGCTAACTTCAAACAAACTTACTTCTCCCTATTTTAGGAATAGTATGACGGAATACACATGTTAGTGTAGGCAGTCCGTTGCTAGCTAACTTCACACCTTACACAAACTTACTTTTCCCTATTCTAGGAAGAGTATGATTAAATACACATGTTAGTGTAGGCAGTCCGTTGCTAGCTAACTTCACACAAACTTACTTTTCCCTATTCTAGGAAGAGTATGATTAAATACACATGTTAGTGTAGGCAGTCCGTTGCTAGCTAACTTCAAACAAACTTACTTCTCCCTATTCTAGGAAGAGTATGATTAAATACACATGTAAGTGTAGGCAGTCCGTTGCTAGCTAACTTCAAACAAACTTACTTCTCCCTATTTTAGGAATAGTATGACGGAATACACATGTTAGTGTAGGCAGTCCGTTGCTAGCTAACTTCACACGAACTTACTTCTCCCTATTCTAGGAAGAGGATGATTAAATACACATGTTAGTGTAGGCAGTCTGTTGCTATCTAACTTCACACGAACTTACTTCTCCCTATTCTAGGAAGAGTATGATTAAATACACATGTAAGTGTAGGCAGTCCGTTGCTAGCTAACTTCAAACAAACTTACTTCTCCCTATTTTAGGAATAGTATGACGGAATACACATGTTAGTGTAGGCAGTCCGTTGCTAGCTAACTTCACACGAACTTACTTATCCCTATTCTAGGAAGAGGATGATTAAATACACATGTTAGTGTAGGCAGTCTGTTGCTAGCTAACTTCACACGAACTTACTTCTCCCTATTCTAGGAAGAGGATGATTAAATACACATGTTAGTGTAGGCAGTCCGTTGCTAGCTAACTTCACACAAACTTACTTCTCCCTATTCTAGGAAGAGTATGATTAAATACACATGTTAGTGTAGGCAGTCCGTTGCTAGCTAACTTCAAACAAACTTACTTCTCCCTATTTTAGGAATAGTATGATTAAATACACATGTTAGTGTAGGCAGTCCGTTGCTAGCTAACTTCACACAAACTTACTTCTCCCTATTCTAGGAAGAGTATGATTAAATACACATGTTAGTGTAGGCAGTCCGTTGCTATCTAACTTCATACAAACTTCCTTCTTGCAGCCATACCACTGAAGCTTGATATATAACACTTTAAAATTAAAATTAAAAAAATAATCTGGCAGTTTTGGCTTTTTTAAATTTTGCCGCCGTAAGCAGTAATCTATCGTACTTTCCGCCTAGGGTAGACTCTAATTGATAGTAGTCAACGTAAGACAAATATCAAATACAGAACAGCAATGGATGGAATACCATAAATCTAGAAAACGAAATGGCAAACATATAAATCCACTCAGAGAATGTGGGGGAAAAAAAGACATCTTACTGAGTATGCTTGTTCTCTACAAATTATTCGAATGTTCCTCACTTTCTCATTAACTCTCTCAAGAACTTGAAACATGGACTGTGTAAAATTAAAACACGTTTGTTCGCAACGTAAAAAAAAAATGATAAAAAACTATCTGAAGTCTTATTAATAACTCAGCTAGAGAAAAAGCACACATTCCATCCTATTTCTTTTTAAAACTCAGTTTCTTTATTAGAAAATCGTAGATTCCCTCGTACTTCCAGCATGACAAAACACATACCACACCGAAACCTTCATTAATTACCGGAATCCGACTGACTTTTATTACCAGCGGTCTGGCAACAACGGCCGTACTTTAAGTCATAATTTACCGTGATCGGACGAGACGGCTGAGGGAACTTACAAAAAAAGAAAAAAGGTCCGACACTACAGTGACTGTCACAGCTAACAAGGTGACACGCACACTATTAACGTTCTTCTGGTCGGAAAATTCGAAATGCGAAATGAATCTCTCGGTCGATATGTTGCTTGTCCTTCTCTTCCAACTCCCCCCCTTACGTAAGATGTGAATGAACATATTCTGTCCACGTACTCTATTAATCAACGTCAACGCTTTGTAACGTGATATCCCGTGTAACGTCCCAGGCATTTTGGACCCTCACATAACGTCAGATGAGGAGGAGATAATCTATTTAGAGAGGAGCAACACAAGGGGGGAGGGTAGAAACATACATTCGGGGCCAGACAATCAGATAATGTCCTCTGCCAGCGTTAGACAGTCTTCATCGCACCTAATTAGAGATTTCACGCGTCTCCTAATTTGTCGGCAAAGCGCCGCTGTGACGCGATCTAATCCGATCTCGTTATCTTCTCGCTTCGGACCATCAACGAAGTATGGACCGGCAGTCGAACGCGGTTTCTTTGATATCCGACATTGATGATATTGCGAGTGTAAATAACCCCCTCCCCCTCTTTATACAGATTTTTATATATATCTACACACATATATGCGCACTGCAATGTCTGTTGAATGCAGTAACTTGTTATCTTTTCAGTCAGTAACAATAAAGTGTGGACTAGGAATTGAACATGGCATGTTTGTTATCCAGATCTGATGACATCGCGATTGAGAATATGCACTCTTTCTCCTTATATGTGTGTATGTCAGCACACACATATACATGTATATACTCTAATGACTGTAATGAATAGAATCTCATCTTTTCAAACTGTCTAACAAACAAGTGTATAGAACAGTTCTTTAGATGAAACAGTAAGTGTGATTATACCCTCTTTATACATTCTTATGCTCTCGTATAAGCATAAACACCTTACTCTAATGCAGAGGTCGGCAACCTGTTTGTCCTTAAGGGCGCAATACTAAATTTGAAAATCACCGAGGGCGCATATTTTACAGATAATCAACAGGTATAAATAAGCATAAAAAAAAACAGATTTTTTATAACTTTATTTTTTTGGTGTCATACATAATGATACATATAATTCAGTGTGAAACTTGGGTGTCCATATTTTCAGCTAATTTCTTATAATAGGGATATGTTTAGAGTTCCTGGTCCTTAACCTTTTGAGGACGGGTGCATCATATTTGCAACGTCTTTCAAGTTGACTTAGCATCAATGTATCATTAATAATATTTTAGGTAATACATTTAATTAGTATTTCTTACTTCCACTAGAGGTAGTCTGTTATAGGTGAATTTGTCTACTTGAGCTATCTGAATGCCAGAGAATTAACTGGTTCAATTTAAATGATGTTGCATATATGATACGCCCGTCTTCAAAAGGTTAAACAATTATCTAAATGTGAGTCATTAAACTTTGTTCGTTATTTTGATTTCAAATATTTCATATTTGAGAACAAAGACTCGCAATTGTATGTTGTTGCACAATATGAATAAATTTTTAGCGCACGTTTTCTTAAAATAGGATACTTATTTTCATCGACTAAGTTCCAAAACATTTTATCATTACTATGCGCTTTTAAAATAATATCACTTTGCAAGTTTATTATTTCTAATTCTAGGTCTTCGATATTATGAAGCTCGAAATACACTGAAACTATTTCAAGGACATCATCTTCAGTAACATTGAATGGATTTATGAAAAATATTAGAACGGGTTCTAATGCTGCAAAATCTTCAAATCTAGAAGAAAACTCTTCTATTAGCTTATCTATAACTTCTAAATATGATGAAGCAGTAAAATTTTCATTATTCAAATTTAAACTCTCTCTAGTATATTTTATATTTGGGAAATGTGATAGTAATTTTTTCAATAGATGGGATTTCAACAACACTAACTTGCATTTGAATGCATTTACTGCACTAATCATGTCAGCAATATGTTGATTTTTCCCTTGTATTTTTAAATTTAATTCATTCAACTTTGTGTTATATCTGTCAGAAATGCGAGGTCGATTAGCCAATCCTTATTTTCTAATTGCTCGTAAAATTCGCCTCTTGATGCAATAAATTCCTTTATTTGTGGCAAAAGCATGATAAACCGCTCAAGTATTTTACCTCTGCTCAGTATGTAAAAGAAGATCTGTGAATTGAACGTCCTCATCTTCTAAAAGTAATTTAAACAATCTGTGTTGCATAGCTTTCTATCTTATGGAATTAATAATTTTTGTTACTATCGTAAATACGTGTTGAAAACCGATTGTTTTTGCGCATAACACTTCCTGATGTATGAGGCAATGATAAGAAATAAATTTAGGGAATAAGGAATCTTGTCTACATAAGGCAATAAATCCTTTTTTCTTAGCAGTCATCGCTGGTGCCCCGTCTGTTGTAATTGACGATAACTTTTGTACAGGTAATTTTACATCTGTTATATACTTTTTAAAAGTAAAAAAGATATCTTCTCCTCTGGTGCTTCCCTTTAATGGCAGAACTTTAAGGAATTCTTCTTTTGTTGTAAAATCAGAAAATACCATCTTCACGCAAATTGCTAATTGTGATATATTTGTCACGTCTGTCGATTCATCCATCTATAGCGAAAAGAAAATACAATTTTCCATATCATTTGCTAATTCTGCCGCCGAATTCTCCGCAATTACTTCAATTCTTCTAGTAACAGTTCGTGCTGATAATTGCAACGTGTTTATAGCTGAAACACTTTCTTTTTTATTTTTAACTTCTTCAAAAAGTGAATCAGCAGCTTCTAACAGGGCTTCTTTCTCTAATTCTCCATCTGTAAATGGTTTTTATTCTTAGATAGCAAATGCGATATTTTATATGACGCGATCGTTGCTGGTTTATGTTGTTTCAGTGGTTTAGTAAAAAAACTTTGCTGGTTAGTTATTGAAGATTTTAAAGAAATAATTTTTTTCTTCTAATTTCAGAGGTCATTGGATAGTCACTATCAAAATTGGTATGAATGGTCTTAAAATGTCGTTCAATACTACTTTTCTTGGGAATCGCAACACTATTATTACACAATAAACAAATAAACTTCCCATTGTAATCAAACGAAACAATATAGATGTTCCCATTCATCGTTAAAATATGTTCTTTTTCTTTTACATTTATCCACGAAGGGTTTTGAAAGAAAATAATTATTTCGGATTACTTGGTGGTTTTTAATGCACGGTCTACGAGTGGTCTATTCGAAATACGATCACACACTAACAAAACATACGTGCGTGTTATTAGATACGCTCAAGGTTAGCAAACTGCCAATCTATGCACAATCCTAAACTCAATTGACTACTTGCTGTATATCGCCGTTTGACAAGAGTAAGTAAATCGCTCTGGTTATCCTACATTTACATTAGTACAGCGAGGGCGCCTTAAAAATCGATCAGGGGCGCCATGGCGCCCGCGGGCGCCGCGTTGCCTACCCCTGCTCTAATGGCTGGATAATCTTTTTAATTTGACGAACAACAAAATGTTGATCAAAAACCGAACATACCGATTTTGTTATCCAGTGCGGATGACAAATTCGATTGTGGCTATGCCCTCTTTATGGGGATATGTTAGCACTCCTGCACACATACATATGTATTCTAATGGCTGTAGAATTCCCTCATCAATTTAAGCTACAAGCGAGTAAACGGAACAGTTCGCTACTGATGACAGCGTGTAAATATGCCCACTTAATATATTTTCATGCTCACGTCCTTGCATATATGTACAAATTTAAGGGTAATTTGTACAATTCAAATAATCCAAGTTCCAATGTACAGGTGTAGCTAGTCCAGAAAGTCCGAGGAATACACTGGAAGTACGCCATATGCCAGCGTGCCGCACTGTATGATTTATATAGGTGTATATATAACATACATGTATATACAAATGCATACATATATACATATAATATATATGTATATATGTAATGTAAAAATTTAATACTTTAGTCTTAAATTAAAATTACTAACTCCTACATTAAAAAACCACCAAATCCGCGATTTCATCTCTTCTTAGTAGCCTCTTGGCGTTAAACTATTTCGTCTTAGAAAAATCTCCTTCCTGTTGGCGAAATTAACTAGCCAACCTACTTTGCTGATTAAGCACACTCCTTTTCTCACGCCCTTGGCGTCCTCAAAGTTATAAAAGGCTGCGCGACCTTTTTTTTTTTTTTTTTTTTTTTTTTTTTTTTTTTTTTTTTTTGCAGTTGGACGTTGCTAAATAAATATGCTGCTAAAGTTCTGATAAATCGTATTCTTTTCGCCGACGACTACACCCCTTCGACCTCGTTACATCCCTGAAACATGGCATGCTACGTTTCATATATGTGTATAGATATGTACATATATATATTAGAGGTGAAGACTTAACCCTCTAAGCGGTTCGCACGTACATTTCCGCCAAACCGATGATGTTTTCAAAGCGGTTGTCAAGTACAATTTTCGACCTCCAAAACGTTCCGAAAAAGGATTTAATGTACATTTCTGCCAGTGTTTTCCCCTATGGAGTTTTGAGGTAGGAGGGTCAGGTCGATTATTTAGGAACTGCACACCTACTCTCTGAGGCACAAAGACGATGATAGTTTTTCATGGCTTTGTAAATCTCTATTTCGAAGTATTTTGTTTGCGGTAACAGATGTATCTTAATTGCACCACTTAAATAGCTTGGATGACTTTCGTAAAAATGATAGAAATCATTCTCTTAAAGAATATTTTTATTTGTACTTTTAGAACCCATTATTTCTTATGGGATGATCTTCGAGACTTGACGAGCTTTATGTGTATTAAAAATTAACAATCTATAATGTCGATTTATATATCTATTTATAACCGGAAGTAAAGGGACAGTAACGAGGGTGGGTTTCCCGTATTCCAATCTAGTCGACAAAGGGTGAAGTAAAAAATCATAGAACACTTTGGTCACTGACACAATGAAACTTTAGCGTATTTTTGGAGACTTTTTTTCCTCGGTGTGTACCACTCGGAGGGTTAATAGATTTTTATTAACGTTTTAAGTTATTATCATTCATAAATAAATACTGCAACAGTTTTATCAATGTGCATGAATAATTTTTATAATTTACACATCACTCGACTAATAAAATATTTACTACAATAATTGTGATACTTGTTTCAGCTCTAAAATTCCTTCGGGTGCTGCAGTTGGCCACCCTTGCACATACAGACCGGTGTTCTATATACACAATATAAAATATCGCGTATCTTTGTTATTGGATTTAATACTAAACTTACCAGATTGGTCAAATGACCGCTTTTGAAACTTTAATCAAATTATTAAATTCCAGGTTATTATTTGTCATCAACTTACTGCACGATTTTTTCAGTAATATATAGCTATTCACTTTTTCGGTATCACTTTTTTTTTTTTTTTTTTTTTAAGTCATATGTACTTTAGCCTTATCTACCGTAAGCGTCGTTTGACAGCTGGAAAACATATTAAATTTTATGAAGTGATCTGCATTAAAATCTCAAACTTACTGCTAGCCTTAAATGTTCCAAGAAAATGTCATCCAATTGTGTTTAGGATTGCCATATGCTTAAGTACAGTTTGTTTTATGCTAATACAACGCTCTGATTGCTGGTAACACACGAGGAAAAATTAAGACCATTCAAATTCGAGCACTTGCTCTGTAGGAGGCATTACAAATATTTGAGAAGTGATCAGTTCCATTTGTTGTAATAAAATAGGCCACAAACTACAAAATTAAATGTTTTTTTAAATTATTACACAATATTCATTTTCAGTGCATTTTTATTGCCTATGCTAAGTTCAGAACTGTCAACTTTTGAATTTTAAAAATAATTGCACTTGACAATGTTTGAAATCCAAAATAGTAGCATACTAATTTACGAGGTAGGTTGGATGGCGAGTTTATACACCGTGTGACGCCCTCAATATTCTCGAGTGAGAGGTAACGTGAATAATGGATCACAGTCAAAGATAAAATTAGAAATTTACTTTTATTCTTGATTAACTACGGCTATTTACAAAGGAATTTTAATTCCCAAATCATGTAGAACTGCAAAGGATGGTTGCCGGTATAACTTTCTCACGCCGATCACAGTCGAAAGAAAACAAGATTTGATAATCTTTTACAAGAGGGGAGGATTTTCAGGGTGCAATAAAAACCCGATTTATCCCCCGTTCGGTATCCGAGACTATGCCGCTCGATATATGAGCGGACTTTTGGAATCTCCCGAACTAGAAAGCTGGCTCCGGTAAAAAAGGCGGAAGCCTCCACGAGGTCAACACACGAAAAAAATGACGAAAAGCCCTGAATCGCAAAATTCTAGGCTTTTTTTAACCTGGGGGGTCAGTTACGGTCCCGCCAACTATTTTTTGGGGGTCAGTTAAGATCCCAGTTACTTGAGAACTCCAGCTAAAGTTACAGTTATATTTTTTAGCTGAATTCTCATTCGCTGGCTGTCCCTTTATGGAATTTCCGACCATTCATGAACGAGATCCATCAGGGCCGTATTCGTCTATTCAGTCCGATGGTCAAGATCCCAGAACCTGCGACGCCATGCTGTTGTCCTGGTAAATAGGTGTACTCCGATCAGCTGTTTTGGCGAGTGCTCAGACTAAGGAGAGTCTTCATAACCATAAATCCTGGGCATTCGCGCGCTTGCCACAAACAATGTACGTACTAAATGATTGTGTGTATGTTAATGCTCAAACAAAATAATTAACTCTACTAAGTATCTAAAATACCATATAAAATTTCAAATAGACAGTATTTCATTTTTAAAATATAATACACATTTATATACATTCCTGAACTGAACCCCCCCCCCATAAAATGTTAGATGAAGTATTTTATTTCGATTTATTTTAGTTGTATTTAAATCTCATTTCACACCTTAACATTTTTATAAGAAATAATAATTTTAAAAAAAATTCAGAAATATACTGAGAGAAGAACACAGAAATATACTATTACATTATAACCAATATTATCAGACAAAATATCTAATTTTTAATCCAAAAATTTCTACCTTCGAGAGAGTATGGTATCACACCGTAGTGAAGCGGAAACTGATCGGAAGAGTTTTTAACGGATTTCTTAATATTGCTTGCGAAAATATATTCATTTATTTTGATTTTCCGGATGCGATGTAATTTTTTAATCTTATATATTTTTGACAAAAATTCGTATTTTTTTTCACCGATTTTCGTAGGATCATAATTAGAACTTGCTAAATTCGTAGAAACTACGACTTTTTCGTAGCAGTTGACTAAGTTATGTATTATTTATAATCAACTAGAATAGAATATAACGTTTATTTGAAAGCTGACATTTGCCCACCATCAGTAGAAATAGGTATACATAAAATGCTGATAGGTTTAGTGTTAAAAAGAAAAAATAGTTATCTCCAGATGTTAACGCATAACAGCAGATGTCTTTGCAGAAGATTAAAAACAAAAGTAATAATGTCTTGATCGAGCATCGTTCTTAGTTGCAGACAAAATGAACACCAATTCCATTAGCCAATGCGGGTAGAGGTGATTAATTTGAATCACTGGAAACGGCCAATGCTTGGAATTCAGCTCTCTCCCTTGAAGCCATTTCAGATACTTTTCTAGCCTTTTCATCAAAGATAATAACAATTGTTGAGCAGGCGCAAATTAGATGCTTACAGCCATTCATCTGAACGATCTATAATAAATTGCAAGGCCATTCACTTTCTTAACTTGCTGGGGGGGGGGGAAAGACTGAGCTAAGAAGTTTTTGATTTGTGAGTTTGAGATGATACACTGCGGTGATCATAACAGAAAAGTTGATGTTGTTACTATGTTGGCATTTTGGCTTTATTTGGCTCTATAAGAATGCTCATCAATGTAAAACGGACTTGTATATGGGCAAAAGAATGATTATATATTTCAACAAAATATATTTTTGCTGCACTGCCCAGTTATAAAAATAAATTTTATTTTCAGTTATAACTTTTATAAATAACTTTTATAATAACATGTTCCAGGTGCATTATTTTCTTCTAAATTTTTTCACAATTTCTAGTCATTGTTTATTAATTCATTAAAGCCTTACGTAAAAATTAATTAAAGTAACAAAAGTGTAGCTACGTGAAAAACGTTTTAACCATTTTTCAAGCAACTGTCGCCAGGAAGGAAACCAAACTAGTGACACGTGACTTCGTGACCCCAACAAAAACCCCCGAGACCAAAAAGACGCCAAGCAGAATGGCTATGATGGAAGACTACTTATTTATTTTACTGGTCCATTACAAACATAATGAAAAATTCGAATTAAATATGCTAAAATAGAAAAAAACACTTGCAGTGTTTATTTAAGTGTTCCCCACTCTCTGGACATTCGGGAACATAAATAACCCCTTATTTTCCAGGCGTGGTACCAAAATTAGTCTCCGATTCTGATACCACTCTGTTCTCAAAAAGGATATCGTCTGCGATGCTATCATCTCCTGCGATATCGCACAAAGGCAGTTCTCTTGCTTCATGATTATAGAGCAATCTGAAAGTCAAATTCATCTTACCACAAAATATATTATCGTCTGCTCGAGCGTGCGGCATCCCGGGGAGGCTTATGTATCGGCTGTATGTTATTACATTCTCTTGCGGTATTTCTAACAGGCCCGTAACTGTTTTAAATGCCGAATAACGACTTGGGAGTCAAATAATAAACTCAGCGTGGCTGTAATTTTAACCACCTTGTAATGATATCTAGGAAAGGTTGTTTTCTTTTTTTTATTCCAGCTGAATTTTTGTTTCATCAATCACCAGCATATGACAGACAGAAAGTATCAGATCTCCTTGTTAGGTCAATTTAAACCTTATCCCATCCCCTCTATTTATCAGTATTTATTTCTCGTTCGGAAAAGCTGTTCTAAACGTAAACATTTGCGAATTTACATATCTGGCGAGCATATAACAGCATATAATTTTTCTATCATGTAGAGAGGTGTATTAAAAAATCAAGTAAAGCGTTCATCCAGCGCGTGCGTCTGCGTAAATTTTATGATAAATTCGGTTTTTAATGTACTTTTTTCCCACCTCACAATTGGAAGGTCTAAAGGTCATTTCTGTTCTTCCTTTCAATTCTTTCCCATATTGTGGCTTACACAAGCAGAAATTCACATGACAATTTTTATTTTTAACCACGTTTTTGTGCTACGTGATAGTTTATTCGCAATATTTACGACACGAATGTGATCGTGCGAGGAAATTGTAAAAATATTTTTTTCGCAGTTGTTCTGTAATTTTGTATTAATAATCCACGTGTATTGTTTTAATTTGTATTAAATCTATAATTTTTATATTGGTTTTTATGGCAAATATATGTGTGTATATATATTTATGTCAAGCCTATGGCAATTCATAGATCCGACGATATCTTGATAATATCTTTATTCATGTATATTGCACAGTTTAACAGTCAACCATTACTATGCATTAAAAGAGTGTACTGCGTTTTCTGCTCTCAAACCCCTAAATTATTAATTTTACGTTTCCAAACCTGACTAGCTGATTTTTCTCTCCGTTTTCAAGAATTATTTGAAGGAGAAATATAAAACAGCGAAGATTTCTATTCTATTACTTTAAATTACTATGCATTAAGATGTACTGCATTTTCTGCTCTCAATAAATTTAATATTTTGTAAACCTGATAGTTGATTTTCTCTCCGTTTTCAAGAATTATTTGAAGGAGAAATATAAACAGCGAGATTTTTATTCTATTACTATGCATTAAAAGAGTGCACTGCGCTTTCTGCTCTCAAATAAATTATTAATTTTACGTTTCCAAACCTGACTAGCTGATTTTTCTCTCCGTTTTCAAGAATTATTTGAAGGAGAAATATAAAACAGCGAAGATTTCTATTCTATTACTATGCATATTACTATGCATTAAAAGAGTGTACTGCGTTTTCTGCTCTCAAACCACTAAATTATTAATTTAACGTTTCCAAACCTGAGTAGCTGATTTTTCTCTCAATTTTCAAGAATTATTTGAAGGAGAAATATAAAACATCAAAGGTTTCTATTCTATTACTATTCAACCATTACTATGCATTAAAAGAGTGTACTGCGTTTTCTGCTCTCAAACCACTAAATTATTAATTTAACGTTTCCAAACCTGAGTAGCTGATTTTTCTCTCAATTTTCAAGAATTATTTGAAGGAGAAATATAAAACAGCGAAGATTTCTATTCTATTATATGCATTATAAGAGTGCGCTGCATTTCTGCTCTCAAACCCCTAAATTATTAATTTTACGTTTCCAAACCTGACTAGCTGATTTTTCTCTCCGTTTTCAAGAATTATTTGAAGGAGAAATATAAAACAGCGAAGATTTCTATTCTATTACTATTCAACCATTACTATGCATTAAAAGAGTGCTCTGCATTTTCTGCTCTCAAACCCCTAATTTTTAATTTTACGTTTCCAAACCTGACTAGCTGATTTTTCTCTCCGTTTTCAAGAAATTATTTGAAGGAGAAATATAAAACAGCGAAGATTTCTATTCTAACTATGCATTAAAAGAGGACTTTTCTGCTCTCAAATCTAAATTATTAATTTTACGTTTCCAAACCTATTAGTGATTTTTCTCTCCGTTTTCAAGAATTATTGAAGGAGAAATATAAAACAGCGAAGATTTTATATTCTATTAATATTATATGCATTAAAAGAGTGAGCTGCATTTCTGTACTCAAACACTTAAAATATTAATTTTACGTTTCCAAACCTGATAGTTGATTTTTCTCTCCGTTTTCAAGAATTATTTGAAGGAGAAATTAACAGCGAATTTCTATTCTATTATATTCAATCATTACTATGCATTAAAAGAGTGTACTGCGTTTTCTGCTCTCAAACCCCTAAATTATTAATTTTACGTTTCCAAACCTGACTAGCTGATTTTTCTCTCCGTTTTCAAGAATTATTTGAAGGAGAAATATAAAACAGCGAAGATTTCTATTCTATTATATTTCTCTTATATTTACAGAATTAAATAAAAGTATTAAAATTAAAGTTAATTTAAAATTTGATTTTGTAACCAGTCATTTATTTTGTTGACTTGTTTCGTCTGCGTAAATTTTACGATAAATTCGGTTTTTAACGCACTTTTTTCCCACCTCACAACTGGAAGGTCTGAAGATCATTTCTGTTCTTCCTTTCAATTCTTTCCCATATCGTGGCGTACACAAGCAGAAATTCATATCGCAACTTCTATTTTTAACCACTATTTTGTGCTTCGTGATAGCTTGTTTGTAATATTTATGACACAAGTGTGATCGTAGGTGTAAATTGTAAAAAAAAATTTTTTCGCAGGTGTTTTGTAATTTTGTATTAATAATTCGAGTGTATTATTTTAATTTGTATTAAATCTATAATTTTTATATTGCTTTTCACGGCAAATGTATATATATATATATATATATATATATATATATATACACATAATATATATAATATATATATATTATGTGTGTGTGTGTGTGTGTGTGTGTGTCAAGCCTATGACAATTCATATACCAATGATATCTTGATAATGTCTTTATTCATGTACGTTGCACAGTTTAACAGTCAAGCATCAAACATGTCGGCGCTTGGCTAGCGACCACATTCTTACAAAGAAACCATATTTAACCAGTGTTCATGCAGCAACCCTTTCTCAAGACACTCATCTCAAGCCTTACCCTTTAAGTGTTTTTATAATGAGTTATTAAAGATTAAAAAATATAATGAGTTATTAAAGATTCTGAATTATTAATTTTACGTTTCCAAACCTGACATATATACTCGCTGATTTTTCTTTTATTTTTCAAGAATTATTTGAAGAAGAAATATAAAACAGCGAAGATTTCTATTCTATTATATTTCTCTTATATTTACAGAATTAAAAAAAAAGTATTAAAATTAGGTTTTGTAACCAGTCATTTATTTTGTGGACTTGTTTCGTAAAAGTAAATTACCCTGCAGCAGTAATTAATGCTAAACCTACATTTTTTTTTCTACGAAGTTCAGTGTCATTTCTTTTTTTACTTTCTATTATTGCCTTTATTGAATTCTAACCTATCTTGGATTTTAAGATATGGTTGTTAAATAATAAAATTTAAAATTTTTATAATGAAATAATTCAATTTTATTTTTATAATGAAATAATTTCATTTGAAATAATTTCTGCATGATTGATATACGTATTTAAAATTAGTTTAATTTACTTTGAATGTGACATAATCGGCATTTAGCAACAATGAAGTTAATATTTCTTTCATAGGAATTTATTGATATTCCTTCTTTCTGTCGTTTTTCGGGCTGAAAACGATAAAATAACAGCTGTCGTGCCGTAAAAAATACGAAGCGTGCTGCCTGTAAAATATGTAAAATAGCTTTCAGGTAGGTTAAGGGAAGTAAATAACGAAATTTTTGAAAAAAACGTGGATTTTTTTTCCCCAAATGTTCTTTATTATTTTATTGAACCTGATTTTTGTTTTCTTTGTTTTTAAATTAGAAGTCATTTTTCCCCTCAGTTTCATGTTTCTCACCTTATTAGTAACTTCAAAATATTCGTAATTCATTATTTTTCACTTTATTTAATGAATATTTCAATGCATTTTATTCTCTTCATTTATTCGACCTTAGTGGACATTCTTCAAAAGTGTATCTGATTCTGTATGTGTGTGTGTGTAAATTAAGTATTTTGCCAAGTTAGAGAAGAGTATGCAATACAATTGCAGATTGTTAAAAATTATTAAGTCTAAAACTGGGTTAGGCATTTGTTGAGATAACAAGGATCTTAGTATCTTTGTAAACTTTCAAACTTACTGTGAAGCCAATAATCACAGTAATAAAATTGTTAAATTACTACTGCCCAAATTTCCTAGAAAAATGATTCTTATATGAGATTAAAAAAAAATAAAAAAAAACATCGACTTGGACAGGTTTTTTTCGGGGGGAGGAGGTTACGAGTTTTAATACAAAGCACAGTGAACTTTTAGTCTCTTAAAAAATTTTATTACATACATACACGCAAAGTACATACATACTTATGTCATACAATACATCGATACGCCAGGAGATCTGGAGGGTCCATACTCCACACACCCTCAAACAAATACGTCTTTTGACTTTAGGAATCATGGATATAAAAACTAAACTCCTCGGCGCAACATCTCCTAGGTACAGGGCCTGCGGCGCCAATCTCCGTTTCTTCCAAGGGCCCTTGCGAAGCATATGTTCCGGTTAGGTGTCAACACGCGGAACCCCCAGTGTAGTTCTCAAGCATGCTTGATCCCCAGTTTGTCTAAATCACTGAAATGAAAATTTTGAGACTCCTTAGAAAGACGTCATGTTTCTAAGGCGTACACATTGGACTGGGTTTTGCTATTGGTTTGGTTTGGTTTGGAGTGCTACGGTCTCCTTTTTGCAACACGAGGGCTAATGAGACCGGGTACAGCTTAAAGCCGATTCCGAACGGCTATGAACATCCATGCCACAGTGGAATTCGAACCCACGAACTCCGGTACCGAATGCCAGCACCCTAACCAATCGGCCATCGTTCGGCCATTGGACTGGTGAATGTTTCTGTTGGATAAAATCTGGACATAACTAATTATTTAGGTCTAGCGTAAAAATATCCAGTGTTTAGGTTTTCACGTCCATTCAAACTGAACGGATCTTTAAGAAACACTTTTAGAGTCCATTTTCGTCAAAAACATTACGTGATTAAATCAGTAAAATGTGACTAAAAGTGATTCACTAACATACCTTTTTAAGGTAAATTTATAACATTTTGATGCCTAATTTTAATAATCGAAATATTTTTTAAAGACAAGAAGATTTTCAAAATTAATGTGCCATACAAAAAGAGTCAGCGAAATGAACTAGCTAAGTATCTTTTGGTGTATACAATAGTTCCTCTGTTGTATGTCGTTAAACTATTTAATAATTTGACTGTTCGGAACCCGAGCCGGCCTAAGATCCGCCATGTTGGTTAAAGGTGACTGGAGCACGTAAATAAGTTCGTGGTTAATATTTCCTAAGTTCTCAATCAATACCTCTGGTGGTGGCAGGTCAAGTCTATGGGTATTCTGCTTGATAAGCTTAAAATTATGAGGATCTACTGAGCGAAGTCTTTCTTTCACTCAAATGGTGCTCATTAAAACGAAAGGCGTCTGGACTTAATACCTGCAGGCTCAATTGTGCTTGTTTGTCCAAGTGACATGAAACAATAACGACTTAATTTGACCTTGTGACGCCTTCAATGTTCTTGAGTCAAGCGATAGCGTGACGAAGGATCACATACTAACAAAATTGGAAATCATTTTATTTCTGGAGTAAATACTGGCTATATACAAAGTGATTCTAATATCCCAAAACAATTCGAAGTGTAAAGGATTGTTGCTTAGATAACTTTCCATTGATCACAGTCGTAAAAGAGAATTACTATTCTACAATGATGCTTTTCCAGGGTGCAACGCGAACCCAATCTATCGTTCGGTGTCCGAGACCCTGCCGTTCCTTATATGAGCGGAACTTTCGAGTAACGTCATTGCTAAAAAGCTGGTGGTCAAAAGTCGCGGAAGCCTCCACGAGGTCAAATCACCTTTGTAAAAAATGTCGAAAAGCTCCGAGTTGCAAAATTTTAGGCTTTTCATACCTAGGGGTCAGTTACGGTCCCGCCAACCGTTTTCTGGTCAGTTACGATCCCAGTTACCTGAGAACTCCAGTTAAGGTTACAGCTAGTTAATTAGTCGAATTCTCATTCGCTAGCTGTCCCGTTCCGGAATTCTCGAGGCAATGCACCCCTATTCAATCGAACTGTCAACATCCCAGACACTGCGTCGCCGCGTTATTGTAGTCTGTCAAGCAGGTGGGACGCAGGTCAGCTGATTTCGGACATTAGTGTTCTGAACAAACGAGGTCTTCACAACCTGAAACTGTATGTTTTACTTTTAAGTTTAAAAAGATCTTGAAATGCATACATTGAAAATATTGTCAGTAGGGTGGTAGAGGAAGAGATTGTCCAGAACCCTCGGATATCCCCTTCCTCATCAGCCTTATAAGTACGTCTTTGCAAAAAAAAAAATGTCTGTAAAAGAAAACTCCCGATGTTTCTTCATGTCAACTTTCATTGGGAACATCTCATTCACGTCTACACATCTTCAGCGACGTCCCATAAACGGTGGTCCTTCTTCAAATGTCACAGTCACGAGTGCAAGTGATACACGCGTAAAGTAGCTCTCCAGCACGCCTATTAAAGACCTCTCTCTGTGTCTCTCTTAGAGCACTTGAAGCCTCGGAACGAGAGCGATTTCGGCCTCGTGAAACGCCGCGCGAAAAGGGAACTTTATTTGGGATAATGGGCCTTTCTTCCATCTCGAGAGAGTAACAGACTCGGTCCTCTCTCTGGCGATAAAAGAAATGTCGCTTCGCCACACGCGGCGTTACAGATTTGCCTCCCCGTGGGGGCGCGAGTCAATAAATGGACAGGGGAAAAAAAGAGGGGAAAATAAAAAGTCCTTTTCATGAGAAGAAAAGACTGGGAACTGCTGTTATTCGTGTGGAAGACGTGGAAGAAATTCGTTTCTCCGTTGGGCAACCATGCTTTGAAATGAAAAATGGAAATGATATATTCTATCTCCTTTTGTTTTCCACATATGTCCCGTTCGAAATGGTATCTTTTCTCTATTTTGAGGGCTTGTTTTGATGAATTTCATTCGTTTCTTATGACTTATTATTTTCATTTTAAACCATTATTTTCATTTTAAATCGTTAATTTTATATATAGTACATTATTGCTTCTAGGACTTACCTTCTAATGTCTCCCCATTTTACCTTTTACTTATATTTCCTTTGGACTTAAGCTTATGTACAGTAGATATTTTTAAAAAAATTTTTAGAAAACCATGTTTTTACCTTTGCTGTTTTTTGACCCTTTCTGTGTCTGTTTTAGGGCACTTTTATCTGTTAACAGCCGTGTAGTAGTTACTTTTAAAAAGATGGATTTATACAACCTAGTGCTTGGCGCTAGGATCTATGTTCTAAAAAGGACCTTACGCCGTTAAACTTAAACAAACCCGTTCGTAATGTATGTTTTTTTTTATTGCTTTTGACAGTGGATGTACAAAATGCTGTACATATATACTCTTATTCATATTTGAATATTTCATTTTAATTTATCTATGAATATACCCGCGAAGTCTTTATATATGTATGTATATATATATTTATATATATATATATATATATATTATATATATATATATATATATATATATATATATATATTATATATATATATATATATATATGTGCGTGCGTCCCGAAGTCTTATTCCAAAGTTTAGAGTTTTTCTGTCTCATAAAAAAATTAATTGCACACATACAATGTACATCCATCCATGATTTAGCATGCACACATAATCACGTCCTAAAACTAATCAGTAATGCTGTACGTAATTTCGTTGTATCTTCAAAATATATCTGCAATCGCACTGTATTTTTCAATTTACGTTTTCACCAGAGGGAGAATGTACTTAGTCAATACAGGAGCATA
The DNA here is from genome assembly GCA_032207245.1 of Pardosa pseudoannulata. NCBI lineage: Eukaryota > Metazoa > Arthropoda > Arachnida > Araneae > Lycosidae > Pardosa > Pardosa pseudoannulata. The sequence goes on along the minus strand of CM063501.1, from coordinate 83,843,570 downwards.
TATTATTGAGACTCCAGTATTTACCAGAAGAATTGAATCTAAACTAATTTTATGAACCAACGAAAAAAAATGTAGAAAAAATAATTATGACGTACCCTTTTACTTTTCTTTTACAAAATTACATACATTGTATGACAACAAAATTCGAAAACATTGTGGCATAATCAGTATTGCATAAACAATCGTCTTATTGTAGTAAATTAATTCTTCTAGGTTTTATTTTAAGGCTAGTTTGTTTAATCCTTCATCTGCATTTATAGCCATACCAACATGTACAAAAATTATTGCTAAATTTGTCAACCTCTTGTTTTAGTTCTGTTATTCTTTTCGTGGTTGAAGTACTCGCAGTAAATTTAGTAATGTACACAAATTTTAATAAATTAAAAAAAAATCTTGTAATGTATATATCGAAAATATTTTGAGGAGAGTCCAGAACCTCCGGACCCCCTATAAATACTCTTTGCATAAAATATACATACATACATCTGTGCGTTTATGTGTAAAAATTGTAAGAACTTGCCGTAGACATTGGCTTAAAATGATCCACTAATAAATTATTATGAAATAGCTGCATGTGTTTCATGTTTTTTTAAGACAAAATACACTTTAAACAGTGCTTTATATGTTTGTGTGTGCACATGAATGAGTAAAAACCAGTATGGTGATAATATCTTCCTTATATGATGAAAGAAATTCAATTACATTCGTTAATTTTCATAAAGCAGCTCAACAGGTTTCATAGATGTTTCTAAACCTAAAAAGCACTTTATTTTAGCAACAAAATATGTGTGCGTGTATGTATCTAATAATCTACTCTTCTGAGTACGAAATTATTTTCATGCTCTTTCTTCTCTTATTCTATTTTAATGTTCTCTATTTCCCGCTTAAAATTCAATTAAAGCCGATTCCACATTTCCTACAACTATCGAGACAGTGTTATGTAATTTCCTTTCAGTCTATTCTTTAATACATCAGATGTTCTTTTTCGACCGGAACCAAGCAGTAAAGAATTCTAACATGGTTTTCGTGTGAAAGACTGTTCTGTTTCTACAGACCGTTGTTGAAGAAGTGGCCTAATTTAAAAGTCAAGAGAGCCTCGTCGCAAAAGCACTTTCTTTATACACACCAATAACGGTAATTTGAACCTGTTTTTATCAGATAATACTTCTTGAGGACGACCAGACAGAGCTTTAGGATTGGGACCGTAATAATAATAATAATAATAAAATATATTATAACAGACGGCCTCACCCGGAGATATATTTCTGATTCTCCTTGCGGAAGTAATGCATTTAAGGACCCTTAAAATGTATCATTGAAAAACAATATGGTACTTGCAGAGTAGAACTCTTTTAAAATGGCTCTCAGAAAGAAAACTGGCTTATACCTTTAAGCCAGACGAGGATGTAGATAAGCAAGTTTCCAAGAAAATGATTACGGTTATGGTTATTTTCGAGGCTAACCGTGTAAGTGGTCTGCCCGTAGGAGATGATTCACTGATGCACAGAAACGGAGCAATCTTTTTTTTAATATAAATGGATCTGTGAGGGATAGTTAGATAAGACATGACCCGAACAATGCCAGCCACTTGAATTTATTTTGAAAAAAGTCCGTTGTGAAAGCTGTGGGTGACAAGTTAAGCAGCAAACCGACAAAGATGCGCACAGTGATTTATAGAAAGCAATTCATTCTAACGCTGGGATATATATCTTGCTTCTCTCTCTCTCTCACTCACTTCTTTTGAAAGAGGACTGCGGGGAGAAGAAAGCTGGGGGATTTAGTTTATCCCGAGAGTGGATTAGGTGAAAAGAAACAAAATGGCTGATTTCTAAACGGGATAATCGGGTTTTTTTTATTCTTTACCCTCTACTTCTGTATTATCGTTTACTGATGAAAAGAAAGAAATATGTTATTCACGTCGAATAATATCGCTGATATATTTCATACATTTCAAGGTCGATTACAGAGAGGGAAATCGCGAAAATATGCAGAGTGTTCCTCAAAGGCGAACCCAATATCGTGACAATGAAAATAGAGTGATATGAGTGAAATGTTTAAAAAGATTGTATTTCATTCCAGAATAAATAACCAATATATCCACATACAAAATGTCTGATTTCTAAACGGGATGATCGGTTTTTTTTATTCTTTACCTTCTACTTCTGTACTATCGTCTACTGATGAAAAGAAAGAAATATAAGTTATTCACGTCGAATAATATCTCTGATATATTTCATACATTTCAAGGTCAACTACAGAGAAGAAAATCGAGAAAATATGCAGAGTGTTGTTCCTCAAAGGCGAACCCAATATCGTGACAATGAAAATAGAGTGATATGAGTGAAATGTTTAAAAAGATTGTATTTCATTTCCGAATAAATAACCAATATATCCACGTACAAAATGGCTGATTTCTAAACGTGATGATCGGTCTTTATTCTTTTTTTCTGTATTATCGTCTGCTGATGAAAAGAAAGAAATATAAGTTATTCGCATCTAATAATATCGCTGATATACATTAGAGTCGAATACAAAGAGTGTAATAGCAAAAATATGCAGAATGTTCCTTAAAAGAAAACAGAGTATCGCGAAAATGACAATAGTGATATGAGTGAAATATCTACAATTTGAATTTCATTTCAGACGAGATAAAAAAATATTCATATACTTATTAATACATAGATTAGATTTAATAATTATAAAAGA
>CM063501.1:83793364-83835864 GCA_032207245.1 Pardosa pseudoannulata | reverse complement strand
AAAGCCTGTTGTTTAAAAGTCCCTGTAAAAAATTTCAAGTCCTAAGTGGCATCATTGCGTCGGAGTATACGATCGAGTCTAGGCGTGAACATTCCTGGAATTTTTTTTCCCTCTCGTTCTGAAATGTTTGATTAATGGGGCTCGATACTATTTCTCAGCCATTACATGCAATAGGTTCATCGCTTTACCTCAGCGTTTACTCAAAGCCGCATTATCAAAATCATGTGGCTATTTATCAGAACATCAGGATTTATTTTTTTTTCTTCCAAAAACATGTATGTTTCGTCCTCAAAAAAAAACTGCACTTTTCTCTTTAGCGATCTGGAACTGCGGTCACGTTTGCACCCGTATCAGACGCCAGAGGATCGCCAAAAATTGGTAAATGGACGTTAAAGCTATTGTAGATAAAAACGAGATTGGACTGTGTTATGGCTAGCGGAGCTATTAACCCGATGTCGTGTGTAACAGGTCTCCCTTGTTGAACAAGGGAAAATACCCGAGCCACCGAGATTACGTTGAAAAGGTGTCATTTTTCTCTCTTCAAGTAGATGGGATTGACCCTCTAAATAAGACAACGTCGGTCATTTATTTGATTACAGGTAATCTTCCGGCGAAAAAGCGTTTGTTTCTTTGGTTTTTTTTTTTTTTTTTTTTTCGTTAACTCTAGAAAGCTATCCTTACGTTTTGGGAATGTTTTGTTATCCCTTATATAATAATAGCCTAAGGTGTCTGTCGGCAAATTTTTGAAGCGGTTGTACCTGGAATGGATTCCCCGGCTAAGGGCAGACGATTAAATTTATCAATTTATTCACGTAATAAATAGGTAAAAATAACATTTTTTTTCTAGCATTATGACGTCATTCCTTTAACCATCTCATATAATCATTTCTTGTTTTAAATTATTTAAATATCGCGTGCATTATTTTCATACGTTTTATCGCTGATCCCCTATATAATAATAGCCTAAGGTGTCTGTCGGCAAATTTTTGAAGCGGTTGTACCTGGAATGGATTCCCCGGCTAAGGGCAGGCGATTAAATTTATCAATTTATTCACGTAATAAATAGGTAAAAATAACATTTTTTTTCTAGCATTATGACGTCATTCCTTTAACCATCTCATATAATCATTTCTTGTTTTAAATTATTTAAATATCGCGTGCATTATTTTCATACGTTTTATCGCTGAACTTACATATTAAGCAAATAATTTTCTTTTATATTTGACTTAAATAATAGATTAAGTATATAAGTGATAATTTTAAATTCAATCATCGATTATTTTTTGTTGTAATGAAAATTTTATCATCGGTATTAACAATAAATTCTTTTCATATAAGTCGAGGAGTCTATTTCACGGACTACTAAATATCTAACTTTTAATTTATATATATTTGGAAATTAAGAAGTTTGTTTGTTTGTTATACATAACCACATGGTTTGACTAAATGAATTCCATGTGATTCTAAACTGCATTACAGGATCGGGAGACTCTAGAGGAGTATGGAGATAAATAAACTATTGAGAGTGAACCAGATAATTCTCAGCCAAAAAACAAACCATTTTATTACCTGCCTCATTGGGTACTTAACAGTTCTGGAATATTAAAAATTTTACTGATCCCGTCATATGATGGGCTATATGCTAGTTAAAAATAAGAAGCCATTAAAAACTGGATATACCTTAGCCATTACATGCAATAGGTTCATCGCTTTACCTCAGCGTTTACTCAAAGCCGCATTATCAAAATCATGTGGCTATTTATCAGAACATCAGGATTTTTTTTTTCTTCCGAGAACATGTATGTTTCGTCCTCAAAAAACTGCACTTTTCTCTTTAGCGATCTGGAACTGCGGTCACGTTTGCACCCGTATCAGACGCCAGAGGATCGCCAAAAATTGGTAAATGGACGTTAAGCTATTGTAGATAAAAACGAGATTGGACTGTCTTATGGCTAGCGGAGCTATTAACCCGATGTCGTGTGTAACAGGTCTCCCTTGTTGAACAAGGGAAAATACCCGAGCCACCGAGATTACGTTGAAAAGGTGTCATTTTTCTCTCTTCAAGTAGATGGTATTGACCCTCTAAATAAGACAACGTCGGTCATTTATTTGATTACAGGTAATCTTCCGGCGAAAAAGCGTTTGTTTCTTTGGGTTTTTTTTTTTGTTTTCGTTAACTCTAGAAAGCTATCCTTACGTTTTGGGAATGTTTTGTTATCCCTTATATAATAATAGCCTAAGGTGTCTGTCGGCAAATTTTTGAAGCGGTTGTACCTGGAATGGATTCCCCGGCTAAGGGCAGACGATTAAATTTATCAATTTATTCACGTAATAAATAGGTAAAAATAACATTTTTTTTCTAGCATTATGACGTCATTCCTTTAACCATCTCATATAATCATTTCTTGTTTTAAATTATTTAAATATCGCGTGCATTATTTTTCATACGTTTTATCGCTGAACTTACATATTAAGCAAATAATTTTCTTTTATATTTGACTTAAATAATAGATTAAGTATATAAGTGATAATTTTAAATTCAATCATCGATTATTTTTTGTTGTAATGAAAATTTTATCATCGGTATTAACAATAAATTCTTTTCATATAAGTCGAGGACTACTAAATATCTAACTTTTAATTTATATATATTTGGAAATTAAGAAGTTTGTTTGTTTGTTATACATAACCACATGGTTTGACTAAATGAATTCCATGTGATTCTAAACTGCATTACAGGATCGGGAGACTCTAGAGGAGTATGACGATAAATAAACTATTGAGAGTGAACCAGATAATTCTCAGCCAAAAAACAAACCATTTTATTACCTGCCTCATTGGGTACTTAACAGTTCTGGAATATTAAAAATTTTACTGATCCCGTCATATGATGGGCTATATGCTAGTTAAAAATAAGAAGCCATTAAAAACTGGATATACCTTTAGCGTGCAGTAAATCATTTTTTTTTTTAAGTGTACATGCTATTTGTTATTTGTCTTTCTTTGCTTTACATACATTTTAACAAAAATAAAATAGCGTTCTGGAGTGAAGGGATGGACGTTAAAAAACGTTTATTTTGGTTTGGGGCGCTACGGTCTACTGTTTTTCTATACGAATACTGAAACCGGGAACTACTGCTTTTAGACGATTCCGAACTGCTACGAACATCACGCAGCCTGTTGCGTACATCAATGGTTTTAATATTTGTTTTAAAAATATTATCGTTTGTCATCAGCTTTATTTTTAATTTTTCTTTTGTGGTGTGGCAACTTTTGAAAAAAAAAGAATAATGAGTTTTCCTGATTAGATTGGAGTATAAGGCAATTTGTCGCAACCTCACGAACTACTATGCCCTTCCCATTCATTTTCATGTTTACAACAGCCAATAGACAAACAATAAGCTGACCTTCCGTTTGAAACTAAAGCCAGAATTTTCATAATTTGAGAATTTACCCTACTGCGTGAAATCGCCTTATTGTAACATAACGGAAAGCTTTTACAGAGGGTTTCAAAAATGACCGGTATATTTGAAAAATCAGTAAAAACTAAACGGACAGTCATAGAAATACAGTTTATTGCAATATGCTTGGGACAATAGTAAATTTTTAGGCAGACAAACTTTCAAAATTACTTACAATGTTCCACAACAGATGACGCTGCAGTCTTGAAAAATCTAAACTACGATATTTTCCAGGTATCCCTTATGCGCAGCAATAATATGGTATATTCTCAAAAAGAAATAATGAGAAACCCATGTAAACGTCTCAGCCGGGATGGCTTCACATGCAGAACAGATGTACTGTTCCAGTTATTCAATTGTTTCTGGATAGTGGCGGTACACCTGGTCTTATAAGAGTCCCCACAGACAAATATCGTAGTTTAGATTTTTCCACAATTCTGAAAATTTACTATTGTCACAAGCATATTGCAATAAACTGTGTTCTACCACTGTCCGTTTAGTTTTTATTGATTTTTCAAATATACCGGTCATTTTTGAAACACCCTGTATATAAAAGAAATCTTATGGAGATTCTTGTCGTATTTCCACGAAACTATCTATATCATGCATTATTTGAATAAGAAAACAAAACGGGAAGCGGGATTCGATACCGAAGAGCGTATACAAAGCGTTCAGAAAAAAAATATTGTTTAAAGAAGCGTTCAGCAGCAATTTTTTTATTAACTTCATAACAAAGTTAATAATAATTATAATAATACCAAACGTTTAGAAGCAAATTATTAACTTAGTGTTATGAAAATAATCCAAAAAACAATTTTGGTCTACTTACTAAACGTTCTGGGTCGCGATAGCTCAGTCATCAAAGGCAGCGATATTGTAAGCGCATGGTAGCGGGATCGACCTTCGAGCCCGCCAAAGATCCATTGTTTTCATCAATGACTGCAGGATTACGTAATATATGTTCGTAGTCACAATGTTCTCAAAGTTCCCAAACGATACCTCTGGAGGCAGCAGATCAAGCCTAGGGGGAAGGGGTCTTCTGCTTGGTACCTGCTTCAAAATTATGAGGGCCATCTTGAGGTTTAGTAAGTTTTCAAACCTCGTAGTTCCTCGCACAAACTGAATATTCATATTACCCTAATGTGGCCTCCATGCTATGGCCAATTACTCACCACTTCCTGATGGTGACCTTGGATAATGGTTTACGGGTTGCATCCACACACTGGGCCACTAAAGGAGTCGAGAGCGCGGATTCGTCCATAGGGTCTATTGAGCACTTTAGTTGCGCATCTGGCTGCCTTTGATCTTTGGAGATAAACCGCTTCCGATACTATCCCCCGCCAAGGCCATTTTATCGTCTATCATCGTTGACCTATATAAGCCATACCCCCTCCAGACTGTCGTAATGGCTTGCAGTGGACCATATTGTGGAGGGGCCTTTAAGCATTGACCAGTCGCATATTAAGACGCGGTCTATTGGGCCTAGTGTTAAGCTTTCCATTCCTACACCAGGGGCCGAACGATGACCGAATGGTTAGGGTGCTGGCCTTCGGAACCGGAGTTCATGGGTTCGAATCCCACAGTGGCTTGGATGTTCGTAGCCGTCCCGGTCTCATTAGCCCTTGTGTGCAAAAAGTAGACCGTAGCGCTCCAAACCAAACCAAACCTACACCAGGGAAATGAGTAACAACAACAAAAACTGAGCATTATATTTCATATCTTCATATAAAATGTACTTTGTTACAGAGACACGGTAATATTCTCTTTTATCAAACTTATCTACTTGCTATGCATTTCTTAAAGCTAAAAAAATCATATTTTTAACCACATATCTTTTCCATTAAAAGACGAACCATTTTTCCACTTCTTGAAAAACGAAAAAAAAAAATGCTACAATGTGGGTTTCCATTTTCAAAATATAATCATTGGCTTACCGATTACGTTTACCATTTTTTATTTTATTCTCAAAAGAATTTTTTTTTTCTAGAAAGTGTATTAGTCGTACAAAGTACTCGATACGTTTCCTACTAATCTAGTATATTGAATTACCGTTAGTAAACACAATGTATTAGAACATTTCATTCGCTTGCCACCTTTTTTACTCGGAAGTTACGGCTAACAGAAAGATGGATGAATGAATGCATGAACGTTGTGAAACTGATATGGCGCGGTTGCTTTCGCCGGGTGGAGAGAATAATAATAAAAAAGTTCTTTATCCACCCGGCCAATATATTGGGTTACTTCACGCATCGTCGCCAAAAGAAATTGAACGATTTACCTCACGGATGTCGTTTTTAAATGATAGATGGATATAATTCAAAATGCCGTCGTACCTACAGACGATCGAAATCGTGGAATAAAGGTATTATCAGAATTTTGAAATTGATTGATGTTGATGATTTTAAAAGAATTGTGAACTACAAGGCCGTCAGAAGATTCATTAAAAAATCTTTTACGCAATACAGAATTTTTTATCTGTACAATATTCCAAACAAAATGAGTTTCTAAGAAGAAAATAAATTGCTTTAGGTTTAAAAGAATATAATTTTTATTCTTAAGCCTACCACATTTTTTCACGATTATATACAGATTTTAATATTATCGATGCCAGGAATTAAAAGCATGAAAGTATGAGATAATCGTAATATTTATATAAACATAATGTATATTTAAGGAACGAAACATGTGCCATAACACTGATATAGCAGAATTACTTAAGATAAATAGCTTTACGTGCATATGTTAATTTAATTCTACTACATTTATTAAACCATTTAAAATCATTCATCATTTAAAAATTTTTTGGTAATCTTAAAAAAAATTAGCTGTTGAGCACGATATAAAATTTTTTTTGAGTTTATAGCGAGAGAAAGAAAATTGCTGTAAGTTTATAAGAATATTATATTTGTTCTTAAGCCTGTCAAATTTACTTGTGTAAATAAATATTGTCTTGCCATCGCTGAATGACAAAGCACAATAGAAAATATATAATAGAATAAGGTTCATAATAGAATTCTAATATTAGTATATATCAGTAGTCGGCAAACTTATTACCCAAAGAACCAAATATGAACATTAGAACAACTTTAAAAAAAATTGGGAGCCAAATCTGTCTGTTTAGTAAACTTTTATTCCACTAAATAAGTAGTACACTAAATAAAACTAAATATCATACTTAATAAATATTTATTAATGATATTTATCAATGGTAGATAAGACAAAACTGTTCATACTGCAACTGCCGGTCTCTGATGCCAATTTGTACCCCCACCACTTTAGAAAAAGTATGCGCGCGCATGCTTGTGGTACCTTTGTATCATATCGAAGTACGCCTAAAACATACGAACAATTTCAGCTGGTAACTTGTACTTGTTTGTGTTTACGTTTACGAAAACTAATAAAATTAAACTCGATGTTCGTTACGTATTTTTACAACAATATAAAAATTTTATTACCTATCTATCTTTTAACTTATACATGTTCTCGATTTATAAAAGAATTTTAATTTACCAAAATAAGATGTAATTTTTTTCTTACCAAGTTTTTTTTTAAATGATAATATTATTGCGCCTTCTGTGGATATTTGTGCCAGAGTCGCACTTAAAAAGCCAAAGAGCCACAGGCGGCTCTGGAACCGCGCTTTGCCGACCACTAGTATACATAAAGGACGGAATACCTGATGATTACCTTCTAAAATCTCAGAATTATTTCGGGTAAATAGTTTTACTTGCAAACTCTAAACTCCTTGGTGCAACAGTCCGGGCCAGGCCCTACGGTGCCAATCTCCGTTTTCGAGACCAAGGGGCCTTGGGATGAGAAGCACATGTTCCAGTTAGGTGGTTAACTTTACGCGGATACCCCAGTGTTTGGTTCCCAAGCATGCTTAGTCCTCAGTGTGTCTACCCACTGAAGGGATAAAAGGCTGAGTCAACCTTGCCCAGACCAGGTATAGTTTTACTTGTAGTGATGTTATTTTTTTCATTTTGTTTTACTTCACTCACGTAATTATAAAATATAACACTTTAAGGGTAGACACAAAATCCCGATAAGAAAAGTGAAGAAATTAATTTTAGTGAAACAGGCATCTATATCATTCAACAATAGAAGTAGAATCAAAATATTTATTTAGTTCACTCGTTGCCAAGCTATCGCTACGGTCCATACGATCGTAGCGCTCGGAGGGCTACAGTCTACTGTTTTGCTACTAGGGAGGGGGGATGAGTTCGACACCTACTTTTTAAGTCGATTATGAAAGAGCTTCGAACATCCATGCTTGCAACGGAATTCGAACAAACTCCTGAACCAAAGAGAATCGTACTACCTATTCAGCCATCGTTATCCAATGAGAAAGGGTCGTAGAGAATAGATGGGGAACGTCAACGACTTTCCGATTTCTATTCTTATAATATAAAAGACATGCAAGAAAAACGCGTGATGTCCACTTCAAAATTCTTTTCCATTCTTTTCATTAACTAGAGAGATTTAATATACAACAATAAAAGTATCTAAGAATGTTCATTTTCAGCTGTGTCCAGTGCTTTTGTTGAGATTATTTTGATTAGATAAAAGGCGCTAGACATGGCGCAATCGATTTTCGGCAGTCTTCCCGCTGCACCTCTAGTATAGATAGGTGAAAAGTTTTGATTCCTTTTCGTATCGATTTCCTTTTTTAAATAATGTTTCTATTCTTAGAGATATTTCGATGAAACTGAATTGTATATTCAATCTGAACCACCGACCACGTAAATAATGTAATTAATTCAAACCATTCAATTCCAATCTTCACAACTTATTTGAAATCATTCTTTTTTCTCATTCGGCATAAGTTTGTGGTGGTCCCCGAAGAACTTACGTAGCTAACCCCATGGTTAAGCAAGCATAAACTTTTTGGAACTGTAGTGAAACAAAAAGGACAATAACTGTGAAGTTAACGGCATGTAGGCAGTCAGTGCCATGTGACTTGATGTATTTGGTATACTTGATGTCCGGCGGCTATGTGTTTTACTGTTTCTTTACGTGTTTTACGTATTTAACCTTCTGATATTTTAATTAAATTTTTTATTAAATTGGTTCAATGTTAATGAAAGTTACCATTTCGGTTTATTGAAAAAACAAAACTTGATGAACACTTCAAGTTCTAATCATGCTTATTTCATTTGAAAAGCTGATTGACAGATAGCGCCTCTGTAAATAGTGGTGAACATATGAAAAATTAAAGTATTACTGATGTTGGGTTGAGTTGTTATAAATATTTGTAAAATATTTCAACCATAAACTATCAACTAAACACTTAAATTTGATTGAGAGTTTCATGCTCTTGAAAATGAGTGGACCTGGAAATATTTTTTGCAGTAATTAAAATTTTAGAATAAATTATACGTTATTTTCTCTTGAAACAGATGCATTATAGACGCCGGTCCCGTCCACCATTTTTTTTTTTTTTTTTTTTTTTTTGGCGACCAACAGAAAAACGCGTGTTTTGAAAAATCGCCAAGTAGAAAAACATGGCGACGGTACGCGTTTTCTGAGAGATTAAAAAAAAACAAAAACAAGGCGACGGTCACATGGCATATTTTAAGTACAACGTTAACAAAACTAAACTTTAAAAGAAAAAGAAAACAAATTAACAATTTAAAGCATTATTAAAATAAAATTAGCATAATAATTATCATTTTTTACGTTATTTAAAAAAATAACAGATTAGTAATATTTATCATATATATCAAAAGAATAAACACAATATATAGCATTTTAATAAGCACTAATATTATAAAAAATCTAACATGTGAGGGGCTGGTTTCCCCCCATGTAAAAAATGCTTCGACACTCCTGCATCCCTTAAAAAAACTTAAAAATAATTCTTTTTTACCAAATACAAAAAAAAAAGGCTCAGATTTGGAATACCGCACACATTTGGAGTTTAGAATGAAATGCAAAACCCACGTCCCACCTAAGAATATCCTGATATTTTTTAACAATTTCAAAATTAGTAAGAACTGAAATAACTACACTCGTCATTTAGTCAGAAATCACGTGCACCAATGGGGTGTAAGAACACATTAGAGCTGCCATACCCCACCACCAAAGTCAGGGCTAACACACCAACCCACTCATCGCGCCATAAAATCGCCAAAAGTTCGCCAAATTTGGCGACAAAAACATGCACCCAATTCATCTGCACCTTTTGCTTTTGTCTGTTAGTTCGTCCTGAAAGAAAGTATGCTTATCCTCCATGCTAATTTATGAGAAAAACTATTTTACTTCTGGGCTGTTTAAATTTAAAGCATGTTGTAAACAAATTTATCGTGTGATAGAGTTAAAATAATTTCTGGGGTAATGCAGGACTTAATTAAAAGGGAAAGAAAAATAGTTAATTTTAAATCGTTCAAGACATTTTTACGTAGTTTTCTTTAAACGGAAATAAGGATATTTTTTCGACATAAATTTTAAAAAGAGTTACGCATTACCGTGGAGAATTCCGCTATGTCGTGTAGTAAAATTGGTTTAAAGAAATTTTTGAAATCAAATAATTTTCTCAAAAGGTTAACATGGAGCAAGAACAATCCAGTAAGGCTGGGCCTTAACCACCTTAAGCACCAAAACAAATCCTCCCAAAGTAATTCATAGCGGCAATAAGTAAACAGAGCTTGAAAAGTAGGAATGGCATTGATACTATCAATAAGTCGTATCCGGCCATTTGAATGAAAAGAAAAAAATCACCGGAAACTTGACGCCCGCGAACCTTGACTTTCATTCCACCACGGGAAAGTGTTCTGAAGGCTTATGGATGGAGAAGAATAAATAGAAAAGCGACACTGACAGATTTAAAGTGCATATAATAATCTCAAAACAATATCGACTTCTTTTAATCCCGGAACCTGGAAGTAAAGTGTTATTCTGGATATGACCTTCATGGAGTAGATTGTTTTGAATTAGTCTGCAAAATCAGGCTAAAATATTTGCGAAATAGACTTAAAGTAGTATAAATAATTAAGTATAAGTTATTTTAATTATTCTTTCCTCAAGGAGAAAGATTATCAAAATTGTAAGCTGGACAACTAAAAATGTATTCATGCTTTTGAAAACTGCATACGCCTTCGCTATCTGTTAATGCGTAGAGAACATGTTTAAAGGCCCCTCCACACTATGGTCCACTGCAAGCCATTACCACCGTCTGGATGGGGTATGGCTTATCGTGGTCGATGGTGGCAGATGATAAAATAGCCTTCGCGGATGATGGCTTCAGAAGCGGTTTTTTTTCTAAAGCTAGATACGCAACTAAAGTGCGCAGTAAACCCTATCAACCCTATCAACGTGTCAATGCTCTCGGCTGATTTAGTGGACTAGCGTGTGGATGCAACCCATAAACCATTCTCCAAGGTCATTATCAGATTTTGGTTTGGTTTGGTTTTGGAGTGCTACGGTCTACTTTTTGCAACACGAGGGCTAATGAGACCGGGACCTACTGCTTAAAGCCGATTCCAAACAGCTATGAACATCCACGCCATAGTGGGATTCGAACCCACGAACTCCGGTTCCGAAAGCCAGGACCCTAACCATTCGGCCATCGTTGGGCTCACCATCAGAAAGTGGTGCACAATTGTCCATAGTGTGGAGGCTACATAAGAGTTGCAACAATTGGCGCGCACCTGATGTTCTCAATGAAATAAATTAACAGATTCCTCTGTCAGATGATTCTGTTTCAATAAGATACAAAATTAGATTGTTTAGTGAGCAACGTGTAGTTGTTGTTTTAGTTAATTTTTGTTTTCGTGTTGTTATGTTTTATCCAAATGTTATTCTTTATTTTAGTGTACGTTTTAAGTAATGCAAGTTTGTGTTATCAAACCTGCTTATCTGACTCGCAAATTAAAGATTTATTGCAGCTGTAAGAAGATATAACGAATGGGTTTTCCCAGGAAAAAAAAGAACATAAGATAAACGTTTCGATATTCAATTATTTGAATAAAATCTTTACTGTTCTTAAATATTTACCAACGAATTTATTTCTTGAGACCTGACTCCTACCTAAGCATACGTAGTATTTAATATTGCAGATTTAACAAGAATCTAAGTTTTTAAGGATTTTACTCCTAGTATGTAGTGAAGAACTGTAAAGTGGGGACTAAAATTCCATTTCAATTGGTGAGAAACCGGAGATCGTTTTGCTTTGTTTTAATTTGGAGGAAGATCTAAAAAAGACGTCGCCTTATTGGCTGATTCATAAATAACTCTTAAATAAATTTTCGATTATTTTATATGTTTGATTAATGTGCTGCTTGAAAATACAGTGGACTGCACTTAAATGATCTGTTTGGGACACCGTGATTTTGATAAAAATAACCGATATGCAAAATTAGATAAATTTACCCCCACCCCCATTTTAATTCACACTTACTAAATTTCAAAATAAAATGAAAAAACTCACCTTATATTTATGTACTGTATATTATCCTTTAAAACAAAAGAATTATATACATAATTAAAATACTTGATCAATTGTTGACTGCCTACAATTTTTCTAAGAAGCTCATTGGTAAATTGTTCGTAATCATAAGGTTTTTTAAAATCCTCAGAGCGGTGTTGTCCTCCACGTTTCAACACTTTCAATGCAATTCCGAGGCTGAGAAATGTTTAACTGGGCTACAGCATTGCGCGGACTCATTTTTGGTAACCTGTCATAGCAATTTAAAATTTCGATCTTTTGTTTTAATGTTAAATCATTTCGCTTTCTGGCTTCCATATCGACAAGCTGCATGTAAGCTAGCAAGGCATAAATTATGAATACGCTCCTTCTCATTTCCTATAAAAATGTGTTGCCTTCTGCTTATCTGAGAACCATTGACCACCAGCAATGAGTGCGTATTTCTGAAATATTCCAGGAACGTGTAATGCTCTCCTCCTTTGATCATTTCCCATTTCCCTAGGTGGAAGAAGGAGAATTCTTGGAAATTAAAACAGGAGCGAGAGAAAGAAAAGATTGGGTTCCTTTGGGTTTGTGAGCACTCCTTTGCCGGTTAAAATGAGGTTAGAAAACTGATAACAGTAACCGATGTAACGATCACATAAAGCGATAATTTTAACATACAAATGAGTAGAGAAAATCGGGACCAAGTGATTTCGATAACAATAATCGATTGATAACAATAATCGCGATCACATTAAGTAGAGTCCACTGTATAACTAATGTGTGGCAGCTAAAAGAGCAATTACGTTTTATTTGTCTCCCCACTGTTTTAATCCAACGATTGGAACTTCCATTTGTATGAAAATTTCTTCTTACATTTCAGAGATGGACAAACAAAAGACATATGTGTAAAATAAAATAATCAAAAAAATTATCAAAATTTTTACCTTTTTCAGACTGCATGTTTTCAATTTAGCATCGAACTGCACTCTGAGAAAAAGAACTCAATTCACTGTTAACTTGTTTAATAAACAGGATGTGTTTTATAGAATCGATTTCGGAAATTCGGATTTTTAAACAGTCAATTTTTTTTCTACGATATATTTTCTTCTCTTTAGAAATAAATACTTAAATTATAAGTTCATTTATTTTAAAGTAAATGCCACAAAACTCAACTTTATATCTCTAATTAACTTTAAAAATTTAGTTAACATATATTTACTACATTACAGTCAAAATATTTTCACTGAAAAATTCACTTAGCTTAAACGAAATCTTCTCTGATTTCATATGTATAATAAAAATATATGAAATCTAAAATAATTATATGAAATCCTTTAAATGTGTTATTGAAGTTTATATATACATTATTAAAAGCTAATTTTCTCTCTATAAGTACAAAAGTATCAATTTTATAAACTATTTTGAAAATTTGGTTGTTTAAATATAAAATTTTTTTGTTCTGTTCTGTAGTAATAAAGTACTTCTAAAATAATTTTTAATTTATTATTTTTAAAATAAATATTGCAAAACTTTTAACTTCGTATTTCTAATTAATTTAATAAAATTAGAGATACGGCAATTCATAATTAAACTTTATCCGTGGAAGTGTTAGATTATCAGTAAATTATAGTTTTAAAAATTATAATATAATTAAAAAAATTACATTAGAACACGTATTTAAAACATTTGCAGCTATTAACTGGAAAAAATAGCTTTGTTTTTTACTGATCCGATCTAAAGTTTTCACTATTCAAATTACATTTTCTCAGTAACACCACCTTCTGATGTGGCAAACTGAATTCATTTTTATTTTTACCCCCTTTGTTAATAAAATATTATAAATATAGTTCCTGAAGAAGTTTGGTTTAGAAATAGAAGCGATAGTAATAAGATAAATATCTGAAACAAATTATACCAATTTCTGCAGCCTGAAAAAAAAAAGAAAAAAATTGGTCTGTTACAGGAAAAATAAATAAAAATAAAATTGCTTGCATATTAAGGAGTTGAAGAAAGAGCTATTATTATCCAAATATAAAAATATAAAGAACCATACTAAGCAGACGATTATCATTTTTACGCATAAAAGATAATGCAAGGGGAAAATATGGCTGCTATTTCATTGCATTTCGTTTCCATATATCAGCTGGCGTCAGTCATACATTACTATTCAATTCGCTATTAAAAGTTTGTGCACCCCTGTTCTACAGAGTTTAATTGTACTAGTTGAACCAGTTTTCTCATCTGTAAAGGGACGCTGGAGATTCGGGGGCAGATGTGCTACAAGATGGAACTAAGTCATGTGGTACGCAAAATGATTCATGGTCTCCCATTTAAAAGCCCCCGCCTATAAAACAAACATATGGTGCGCTTCGTGGGTAAGTGGATAAGGCTGGTACTTGTAAATCTTTCCTGTATGTCGCTAGTATTACGATATATGTTCTAAGAATCGTGATGAAGACAGACCGAATTGTTTTTTCCTAAATACAAAGGAGGTTACATTAGAGAGATCCAGGTCTAAAAAGAGCTAAATAAAATACGCATTATTTCATTTGGTGCTTGTACAGCATCAAAAGCTAAAATGGCTTGTCATGTATTATTTTAGATAACACAATTAAATAAATACGCTGAATAAGATTTAAAAGAACCCTTCGACATTTGAGGCTATAAAAATATCTTTTAAATATCATTGAAAATAAACCATTGAAATCTACCATTGAAAATACTAATCTAATTACTTAGTTTGACAGTATTTTACTGTTTTGAATAAAGAATATGAAAGTGTCTTGGTGAATACTTAATATAATTATGCATAATTTTGATCACATGAAAAGTAGAAAAGTGTTAAATATTGTGATCGAAGAATTGATAAGAAGGTTCATGGCATCTTTTCGCTTAATTAATATTAATACTAATTTCCTATCTACCATTGAAAATAAATTTTTCATTTGACAAACAATTGATTTTTTTCATCTTTGTGTAGACCGTGGTACAATGGAAGATAGAAATATTGACTAAAATGTATCCCTCCCCCTTTTTTAACTATTTTGTAATCTATTAATGAATTAAAATGTGTATTATAGCTTAAAATTAGAGCAAGCGAAAAGATGTCATGAACCTTCTTATCAATTGTTCGATCTCAATATTTTACACTTTTCTACTTTTCATGTGATCAAAATTATGAATAATTAGATTCAGTATTCACCTAGCAACTTTCATATTATTTATTCAAACGAGTTAAATACTGTCAAACTAATGATTAAATACTTTTCAATACAATATTTCAGAAAAGATCTGAGTTTTAAAGACTGTTTGATTATAAAAATAAATATATATATAAATATATTGTGGATAAAATAAAATCTTAAAATATCGACCGACAGTCAATGGAAACTAAAACTTTTAAGTTTTTATTGTTCATTTTTGAATTGGCATTAGAAAATAATATCCTAAAATTGCCAAAAGAGCTGTGAAACATCTAATGTCGTTTGTATCAACCTATGAATGTGGATGATCTTTCTTTGTCTTTGTACGTATAGACAAAAACAAAATGCAGGAACAGATTGACTGTTTAGGACAGGGATGGACAAACTTTTTCGGTCGCGGGCCAAAAATCAAAAGAAAATAAGTTTGGTGGGCCAAGATAAATTTTTCTAAAATTTTAAAAACAATATACAATTACCTAATGGTTTAAATACGTTAATGAGATGAATCAAATTGCGATTTCATTTTTATACGTTTCTTATACTAAGGTTCGGAGTGAGATGTACTGATTTTAAGGAACGTTGCCAAACGCTCATCTGTCAGTCTACTTCTGAAATTATTCTTTCTAAGGTTCAAAGTTGAAAGTACTTGTTCACATATAAGAAGCAAATATACCTTTGATCTTCTGAGAGTGAGATAATAAATTTGGGTTATGATATTTAAGCAAAGTAGAAAAGGAGATGGATATATAATGTATAAATATATATTTCTTTTAATTTACTTCGAACCGGCAACTTAAAATTCTATCCGCGAGCCGAAGTTGGCCTGCGAGCCGTAGTTTATCCATCCCTGGTTTAGGATGACATTTAGGTTGCAGATTTCAACAATTAATCCATATGTAAAAAAACTTCGCAAAAAAAAAAAAAAAAAAAAAAAATCGCAACCAAGTCATTAAAAGAATTTAAAAAATATGTTACCTTTTTATCATTTATAGAATATGTTTTAAAAAACCAAAAAAAATCCATTATCTATCTTACCATTCAGTATTTTATTAAGATTAGTATTGTGATAAAATAAAAGTATTTAGTATGTAGTTAGTATTGTGATAAAATAAAAGGCAATAATAATTTTGTAAATCTGAGTAGGTTAAAGTAGGTTCTGAGTAGGTTTTGATATCCTATTTTTCTGCTTTTTGATCAAAAGTGTTTTTTTTTTCTTTTAAGAAAATGATAAGTTTAAGGGTTTTTCCAAAGTGTAAAAAGGTCAATACCCCTGGAATATCGAATATCTTTTAGTCCTCGTTCTATCAACTGGGAGGTTGTTTATTAATTTTTAATGAGGAATTTGCACATGTGGGGGATTCGAACAACTTAGTGTTTTTCTGGTAATTTCAGACTCGTAGATTCCAAAAATGTTCTCAAAAATGTAAAAAACTGGGTCCATTATTTAAAAAATTAATTTTAAAGTTAAGCGAAAATCACGTGACATCAAAAAGCTCCGTGATTGGTTGTGATGTCATCGTTCATGCAGACCAATATTTTTGTATTGCTTTTAAGCGCGCACTATTTTCCGATTTTGTTTTTGCAAGTTCCTGAAATTTTCTAGCTATCAAAATTTATTTTTATTTAAACCTGAAGGTTTATTTTATCGATCTAGATAGCTTAGTTATCTCAATTTGTCATAAATGTCTCTTCTACCTGGATTTACCAATCAGACAACCTCCCGAAAATTGACAGCATGTCAATGTTTTCTTGCTTGGCAAAAAACCCGGATTTCATGGGAACAGAAATACGAGGAATTAAAACCCAAAGGTGTGTAAAATCATTTATATTTTTTTTTCCAATTTTACTTAACATGTATTAATACTTTATTCATGCTAAACACAGCTCTTTTGTTTGTAAACAAGTCAAATAAATATACATATATCATATACATACATTTGTAGTTGCTTCGTTTTTTATAAATAGAGACGGATGTAATATTAAAATAAAATTAGAGGAGGTATTTTTTGTGAGACCGGTCTCATTAGCCTTCGTGTTGCAAAAAGTAGACCGTAGCATTCCAAAACCAAACCAAAACAAAATCAATTCTTAGATATTTTAAATATGATGAAAAGAAATTTAAAATCTTTAAATGGCTTTACTTAATTATTTATACATTTTTAAATAGCAATACAATTTTATTGCCTTTAATATTAATGTCAAATTAAAAAATGTATAAAATTTCTCAAATTAAATTTAATTTTTAAAGTAATATAATTATTAAGTATTTTAAAAATATTATACTTTTTTTTTCAAATTAGTCACCAATTTAAACGAAAAATATCACTGTTACATTTGATACATAAGAAAGTATGCATCTCTGAAGAAAATATTTATAATACCTTGAAAATACATAACTTTCTCCTCCCCTGAGTTATTTATTAGATAATTATATGCTTTAGATATTTATATGTTTTTCGATATTTATATGCTTTATAAAATATTTATTGTACTTGAACTCTGTGATAATACTCGAAAATTAGCAGTTTTAAAAGTTAAATAGAAGTGGTTAATCAACAATCCTTTTAAAGGTATAGATGTATTTTATATACTTTAATTGTTCTAAAATAGTAATATTTAAACAAATGCAAGCATTTATTTACCGAAAAATGGTCTTCCCAAACCCATAGAGATGATTTATATGATAATTTGAGGTTTAATTTCTCATCCCTTTTCATCTCAGTTGTCCAGATTTTACGTGTATGTGAGTCTTTTGGGACGCTGAAAAATATCTTCTCATTGCAATTAGTTGTTGTATTTTTACAGAGTGGCACAATACAATATTTAGAGTATGATTTTTTAATGCCAGAAATAACAAAAAAATGCTATTATATGCGATACTTTACACAAAAAACAAATTTAAAAGTCGCCTTTTAACATGTAAACAGCATAGGAGCTCGGTGTTTACATGAACGATGACGTCACAAACTCGGCGGAGATAAAGTAGCGTTTTTGAGAGACGTTAAAGAGTCCGCTATAAAACCCATTAGAAATCACTCATTAGGCCCCCAAATGAAAGAAAAATAGCTACTGTCCTGCTTACTTTTTTGTCTTCTATCGTTTAAAATCAAACTTAGAAAACGTGAAAATTCCTCATTAGAAAAAGAACATTTAAAATCATTAACATATCTTCATTATTAATCAGTGTTACCATATTATAACATTTATTCATTAAATACACTACCATCCTATTGGAGTATAGGGGAACAAAAAAAGTAAACAAATTTAACTTAAAGATGCCGTATTGAAAGGCAAATAATACTGAAAAATTTTCCCGCCTTTCAATCAAACGTTTGAAAATTTATAACTCCGCAAATCATTATTTAAATGCAATACCATTTCCTCTCCGTAAACAAATGCACATGTAACAAAACACTCATAGGGTAAAGACATTATCGTAATATTAATTCTCCAAATAATTCAAGCATTATTTAAAACTCGTTATCTATTTCCGTGCAATTAAAGGGTTACGTTTCGTTATACTCGCTAATCAAACAATATGCCATTTTCCTCCGTAAGTGAGCGCAGAAGTAGCAAAAAAATGTTATACCGAAAAATTCCAATTTTTTTTTCCCCTTTCGCCAACCTCTCTAAAATCGCAAGTGGCCACTTGTACGCTAGTGAATGCTTTCTCAACCAGTTTCCCGCCACGACAAGCTGTCTGTTCGCTCACTTGCCGAGCGTTACACTTGTTACTGCCTCTCGCCACTATTTCACGAGACGTTGACTGCGGCGGACGGCCAGTTCGTTCTTTCATTCATTCATCCATCGGTTCGAATAGTGTGTTATCGTCTGCTCCCAATCACCCGATAATCGCGCCGTAAAAAAATTGGGACTGTTTAGTAATTTCACTGTTGTTTTCAATTTGTTTCGTAATTTTATTTTATTTTGTACATCATGAGACTTATTACAGTTTCGAAGGTGATACATGGAATATTTTCCTCTGTGGATTTAAACTACATAAAGTATTCGACTCATTGAAAATCGACTGTAAATCTGAATATTTCTCTTTTTTTCCTGAAAATGTTCAAAGACTTGCTGTTATGTTTAAAAATTTGTTTGGAGCAACAGATCGAACTATATGTATTAGTTTTCTCTTATTGGAAATTATAAATCGTCATTTTTTACCGTTCACAATTTGTGTTCTCTAATCCTGGACATTATTAAACCAGTGATGACGAACTTAAAAAGAAATGTGAGATTTTAGAAGCCTGTGAGAGGCACTCGCGTAGTACTTAGTGCAATAGTGATATCACGAGTAGAGACTTATTTAA
The DNA here is from genome assembly GCA_032207245.1 of Pardosa pseudoannulata. NCBI lineage: Eukaryota > Metazoa > Arthropoda > Arachnida > Araneae > Lycosidae > Pardosa > Pardosa pseudoannulata. The sequence goes on along the minus strand of CM063501.1, from coordinate 83,816,477 downwards.
CTTCAAGGATGGGCATCATTGCCGTTTCCAAGCAATTAATGGGACTTGGTTACTGTTTTGTTGTCTTATTTCTAGTCTTGGTGATTTCGCCTAGGACATCTGGAAGAATATCTCGAGCATATGTTGACAATAGAACATTTTACGAACGGCGAAATCACTGGTCGGATTACGGCTGGGATTTTGGTGAGTGTAGTTTATTATTTTTTCTTTTGAAATAGAAAAACAAACAGTATTTTTTCTCTTCATTCTTCCGATTGTTCTTTATGTGTTTCAGGAGATTCTCTACCTGATTTCGGATTATTTTACTTGTATGTCGTTATGCTATTTATAACTAAGTATAAACTAGATAGCCAATTCTCAATTTAATAAAGGACTCTAAGTTTCATTTTCAATTTCTTCTTTTACATTCCGTGATAAAATGTCTTTTTCAATAAATGAATCAAATTTTTAACAAATAATTTGAATTGCTCAGTAATTTTCTCTTTGACAGAGATGTATTACAATTTTCATTTTCTTAAAATTCAAATTCAGCACTGAATTTTTTTAAAACATGTATGTGTATAATAAGATTGAGTAGTTTTGTTTTTTACCCAAGGGTAAAAGGATTGTTGGTTGCTATTAAAGTTCAGTATTCTTAAATATACAGTAAAATATATTGAAGGTATTGCATGTAAAGTGATCAAAGAATACAGTTTTAATAATAGAAAATTAATGAATTATGTAAGCATAATTTCAAATACTTTTTTTAAAATTGGAATTTTCACATTTAGCAGGTTTAGATTACGATAGAAAGTATTCCAAACTTTATGAGGATTGTAGAAGTTATTTATATTTAATGCAAGTTAACGGGAGGTTGTTTATTAGTTACTGCTTTATTCCCCAGCTATACTCGTTTCGTCTGCGGTTTTTACTTGTTCTCGTTGAACCCATCATTTATCTACCATGTTGTTTTGCCTTAGGGAAAATCGGATAAGGGCACCTTTACAGAAGTTACTTGATCTTTTGCGGTATAATGCACGTCTGTGTGTTAAAAGTGCTCATAAATAGTTTCATAAAACTTTGTTCTGAGTTTCACCTGAGAATCATTTGTGGTTTTGTAAGTAAAAGTGTTATAAGCAATTTAATAATAAACATCCTTCACTGTTTTATTACCTCGGATAATCTAATCAATTTTACTCGTATATGGTAAAAAAAACCTATTTTTCTATTAAGGTATGGTATAAACTTGTTCATGACCACGGTCCGTCAAAACCCAGGTTCCAGGTCGCCCGGTCGACTAAAAAAATGCCACTGGCGACTTGCTTTTGAAATTCAATTGCTTTCTCGGCATTTTGCTGTTGCCTTGCTACCAGTGAAGATATTTCTAAAATTATTCATTAATGGTATGCATTCAAAGTTCTTGGGAAAAATTTATCACTTAATTCTCTTTTTGAAAGGTATATTTTTATGAAGGACAGATTTCCAAATTTAGCAAATCCTCTTTCAATTGTACTGACCCTTCCTGTTTCAACATCTTCCTGCGCAAGAGGTTTCAGTACAATGAATGTCATCAAAAACAAACTACGTTCAAATTTAAAGAGAGAATCTTTAAATAATGGATCATCTTTGCAGGAATTCAATCCCGAGAAGTCAATTGATAGATGGTATTTCAGAGCAAAAACTCAAAGACACTGTTAATGTTAATAATTTCTTTTAAGATTTATAGTTACATTACCTGATATAATTTTCCGTTGCATAATCTTATCAAATAAATATTTTCCTTGCCCTTTTCTTGTTGTAGATAAAACCTTATTTGATTATGAGTGGCCTATGTTTCATTCTGCAGTGAACGCGTTAGTCATTAAGTTGAAGAAAGAATTTGTGCCAGGGGCTCCTTAGAATTTTTCCTGGCTCCTAAGCTTTTACAATTTTTCTCCATTGAACGGTATTTTTCGGAGTTCCTGACCTGGAAGGGCATATCTCCAGTTAGTAAGATATCACGTTGTGAGATTGAGTGGTTCATTCAGATAGTACAAATATCAAGATGTCAGTTCAGAAATGATAAAATAAAATAATACAGAATAAAACTATAATATGTAGATGAATTATATAATTTAGAAATAATATTGTAAATAATGGTTAAATGTGATTAAAATGAGATTGTATACGATTAAATAGGGATTACTAGAGATTAAAATATGATTAAATGCGGTTATATACGATTAAATAGGAGTAAATATATTGAATATAAGACTAGAACATTGAAAAGTCTGCACAGGAACGTAAATTGGATCCTGGCAAACGACCAACAAAATTTTTGCAGTATTGAGTGGAAGGAGCCTAAGCTACCTCATTAGTGATTTCCTTTTTTTTGTTCTACTAATTAGAAATGAAAAATTTTTACAGATTACCTGAAGAGTAATATTATGAAGGGGACATGCCACTTCTCTATGTATCTTCCAGTAATCTTGAGATTTAGTGGTATTTGTTGTAAAAAAAAAATGAAAAATTACTCGTTTGTAATTGTTTTAAAGGTATTTCCCATCATTTATACAACATTGAAGATATTTTTACAGATTACCTGAAGAGTAATATTACGAAGGGGTTCAAAGGCTTCAAAGGTGGTGGTGAAACTGGACCATATGGGCCGGGCCCTTCAATCCAGAGGCTTCTGCCAGTAAGCACAAAAATGACTACGAGCGAAAAATAAACACATAAAAGAGCAAAGAGATAGAAGGGTGGATTCTTGAGTTCATAGCACAAAACTAGAGAGTAGAGAGTTTAGGGATAGAAAAACATAAATATTTTTGTGGCCAGTGACATCCGTACGAAAAAAGCCGAGAAAATTAGAACAATATTGAGCAAGATCGAAAAAAATTTGAAAATTTTTGAAAAAATAAAAATATAAGTTTGAAAAATAAATAAGCTGTATTAAAAATCAAAAAGGGCCTAAATAATAATTTTTAAATATAACGATAATTTTTATTAACTTAGTTTAGGTGTTAGAAATTTTTGTTTATTGAGTAATAATGATCAGATACGATAAAGTTAAAAAATTTGGAAAAAATAAAAATATATGTTTTAAAAATAAATAAATTACGCTAAAAATCCAAAAAGGGCCTAAATAATGATAAATAACCCCAAAAATTTTTTTATTAATTTTAATTTAAAACTTGAAATTTTCGCAGGGGACAGAACCTGACTCCCGACGAGATCGTTAATAGAGATTACGAAGGGAACATTCCACTTATCTATGTATCTTCCAGTAATCTTGAGATTTAGTGGTATTTGTTGTAAAAAAAAATGAAAAATTACTCGTTTGTAATTGTTTTAAAAGTATTTCCCATCATTTATACAACATTGAAGATTATAACTTTCGTGTATAATATTGATTTATGGTTCAAATTCAACATCTAACTCTTCGTGAATCAATATTCACTTCATTATGCATTCAGTATAGAAATTGTTAACGGATTGTAACTATTCCTTTAACAATGTATGGAAGGTTTAGGAAGGTATATCTAAGCTGTTGATTCAGTGTTACATTTTCTCATTAAAAAATCAAAACATTAAATAACCTTCATGCCTATTGCCGTAGTTGAATTACAGTTCATCCATCCATGTCACAAGAATAATACTGTTATCACATTCCCCCAGCTTTTCTTGCTAATAATACGACCGAAATAAATATAAAACCAAAATGCTGAGAACAGGTTTTTTTTTCAGCTTTAAAATAGTGATTATATCACCTGATTATCCAGACGCATGTATAGAGACTATTATCCTTTCTTCCACTTGAACTTTTTGTGCTGACATGCAAATAATTGAGTCAGTTTGAGAACAAGCTCTAGACAATGCTATATATATATATTTTTATTTTTAATATCCCTGTCTTCTATAATGATATATTTATTTTCCATTTGATTGGTGTCTGGTTTTTCAATCTTTCTGCCATGGATTTATTTAAGCCAATGAATAGAAAGACTTACTGTTAATTGATATATATATATCAACAGTGAGTAATTAATATATATATATATATATATATATATATATATATATATTAACATATAATATATATATATATATATATATATATATATATATATATATATATATATAAGAAAAATTCTCAGGGGTTTCAAAACTTAAATCAAGGGTAAAAATTCCCCCGTCATTTTCCATTCCCCTTTTTAACCCCTAACCTAAATTGACCACTGGGTATCATTTTTATGGCCATGACTTCAACCCCCCATCGAGAAGTCCGTCTCATTACATATATATATATATATATATATATATATATATATATATATATATATATATATATATATATTATAAGTGTGATGTGTGTACATGCATAAATAAAAGCTAGATTTAAAAAAATATGTTACTAATTTCAGTGTTCTGTCATTTAAATATTTTTCTTCCTAACATGACCTTTGCTGGCATGGATGTTTGTAGCCGTTCGGAATCGGCTTTAAACTGTAGGTCCCGGTCTCATTAGCCCTCGTGTGCAAAACAGTAGACAGTAGCTCTCCCAACCAAACCAAACCAAACCAAACCTAACATGACCTTTTTGTACTTCAGTACTTCTTTTTTTTTTATTTCAGACTTGAATTGATTATTAAAATTACTGGAACATATTTTTTATGAGAATGTATTCAAACTTTTCCTGAATCATATAGTTATCTTTGAGAAATCGTGAGCATTATTTAACTAGTATTTTGTTTATTTGAGTAAGAAGTATTTATTTTCTGTTCGATTGGCGACTAGTTTTTCTATATTGTAGTCAGGTTTGGTTTGGTTGGATTTGATTTGGAGCTATGAGGTCTACTTTTTTTGCAACACGAGGGCTAATGAGACCTGCTTAAAGCCGATTCCGAACGGCTACGAACTTCCATGCCACAGTGGGGTATGAACTTAGGTACCGAAGATCAGCAACCTGACCATTCGGCCATCTCTCAGCCTATCCTGCGGTCAGGGGTTTATTCAAACCCAATAATTAGGGAAACTCAATGAATTACTTGCTGTACAAACAAATGAAAACATACACATTCTTTATTTTAATGTTCTGATGTTAGATTTCTCCCTTACCTCTTAGCCGAGCAGTGGCCGAATGAGTGGGGGTTGCCTTACCGGAGTTCGTGGGTTCGAATCCTCACAGGATCTCACAGGATGAGTTAGCAACAGAACGTCCTGGGCCAAGCCCTCTAGTTCTGGTGTTGCTAGTAATAGTAATGCTTAACCCTTAATTTGGCTAAGTCTGGCCGCTACACCGGACATGTATATTTATAACTACTATATAACATAATTGTCAGTGTTCGCCACAGCGGACATTAATTATCTCAAAAATGGAAAATGATATATTTTTTTGTTTATTTTAGAGAGATCCTAATGTCTATACAGACATGGAAAAATAACAGAAATCAAAAAATATTTGAAAACACATCTTGTCAAATTAAGGGTCAAGTCTAAGAGATTGAGTTGGCTTGACAGTTTAAAAGGTTCGAATCCTGCTGTTGTCATGGATATTCGTAAATTTTCGGAATCCACTTTAAGCAGTACGTTTCTGTGTCTTTAGCCATCATGTAGCAAAACAGTAGATCGTAGCGTTTCAATCAATCTACAAACCCACCTTCTAGTCTAAATGGCTATTTTGTGCTTTGTTTGAAGTTTAGAAATAACACTTCGTATGTTTTTATCAGACCTGCATAAGCATTTTAATTAGTGGAACAACTATTTAGTGTGGAAAGATTGAATTAAGTACAATTATTTTTAAGAAAAATCATGATCAGTATTTAACTAGCAATTTTATTTTTTTATTTATTGGTCTGAAAAATAAAAGTGCTCGGCCTAATTGTGTAGTTGTATGGAAATTAAAAGACATGAAAATCGTTCGATGGAAAATTTACACCGAAATTAGTCGAATCTAAAAAAAATATCATTTTTATTTCAGTTTATTATATCCGACGTTTACCTTTTTATCAACCCCTCACTGTGCCCCTGTGTATTTTATACTCCCCATTCCCTATATAATTACTTAAATTTTCCCATCCCAGAGGCAGATGCTTCGGACCTTTCATAGAAATGGATATGACACATTGAACTACTTTTTATCACTTTTCTATGAAGAATATTTCAAATGTATTAATATATATATATACAGTGGACTCCGCTTAATGTGATCAGTTTGGGACACCGTGATTTTGATAACAATAACCGATTAATAACAATAAACGTTATGCAAAATTAGATAAATTTACCCCTCCCCCTTTTAATTCACACGTACTACATTTCAAAATAAAATGAAAAAACTCACTTTATATATACATGGTTTCCGCGCACCTGGAAAGTCATGGATTTAGACAATGGATTAATTTTGTCATGGAAAGTCTTGATTTTTCAAGTAAAATGAGTAAAAGTCATGGACCCGCTAAACAACGGACTAAAAAAAATGCATTGAATTGTTTAATTCTATTTTTACTTGTCTTTTGGCTGAAGTTACTGAATTTGGTTTTTATGTATTATCCTATTGACCATATTAATTCAACATGTAAAATCTGTTCACCAAGGAAACTCAAAGCAAGAAAGCTTAATGGGTGGGTAAATGCATATTATTCTGTTTTTTTCTTAAATTGTAGATTAAAATTTTATTAATATAATATTCACTATTTTTTAATAAAAATTAGTTAAGATTTTTGCACAAAATATAAGTTTATCTCTAGGGATATTGTATATAAACATTATAGGGTTATATTTGGCTATTATTCATGGTCACCCGGATAATACCAAAGTACCCTGAATTCAAATTGAAAACATTTTGATTGAAAAATTGCTATATGATTAAACTTAGATATGTAGATACAACAGTTTATGTATGTGAGTTTATTAGCACTTATGAAGTAAGTTTATAGTTTTTATGATAAAATTCCTGTAATTTCTCTAAAAGCATATATTTTATTTGTATGTACATCAGAAGTTTTATTCATATACTTTAACGAAAGCTTTTTAAAGTCATGGAAAATGATCTGCTAAATCAGGAAAAGTCATGGATTTGAAAAATTTTATTTTGGCAGATACCCTGTATATATGTATTGTATACTATCCTTTAAAGCATAAGAATTGTATACATAATTTAAAAAAATGGATCAATTGTTGACTGTCTACAATTTTTTCTAAGAAGCTCATTGAAAAAATTGTTCGTAAGCATAATGTTTTTTAAAGTCATCAAAGCGGTGTTGTACTCCACGATTAAACACTTTCAATGTATTTCTGATTTCAGCCAACACTCCTAAGGAGGTGGCTCAATATCAAGAGATTCTTCATGTGACCCATCAGTAACAGCTAAGAGAATGAACAAGATTGGTTCCTTTTGAAAATATTGTGAATATTCCATTGCCAGTTAAAATGAGGTTCAAAAACTGATAACATTAACCGATGTAATGATCACATAAAGCGATAATTTGAACATATGAAAGAATAGAGAAAATATGGACCAAGTGATTTAGATAACAATAAGCGATTGATAACATTAACCGCGATCACATTAAGCGGACCCCACTGTATATATATTGTGAAGCAATTATAACACCTAAAGAAGAATTTTGCAAAAAAATTCCGTTTCTTCTTTTATATGTTTAAGAAATTATAAATATGCTGTTACGGGTGGGATATTTATAATTTTACATTTAATATTGATAATTTTATAGTTGATAAAATATATATTTGAAATATTATATTCTTTATAGAAAAAGTGATAAAAAGTAGTTCAATGTGTCACACCCATTTCAATGGAATGGCCGACTTGTTAATAGATATAGAAAAATAAAATAAATATTTCGAGGGGTGTAAGTGGGTTGTTAGTTTAACTTTATAATTAATTTATAATTTTTATTATGGAATTTCCTTTTAGAAATAAGTAAAGAAATTAAAAATTGCATACCAGTGTCTCAATTGTGGATTTCACACAAATTTCAACTTTTTGCTACTTTTGATTGAAACGATATGAAATATAAATATATTAAGAAAATATTAGTAAATAATTCAGTTAATAATCCAGTTTCTGCTTTTCAAGCATAGAAATCAAACTATCAATTATTATTCGAACAATATTTTTAGCGTTTGCTTTTACGGACATTGTCTTTATCCCATATGATCAAACTTTAGCATGATTAAATTTTGATATGAAAAGTACCTTGATTTAATTTTGGCATGCTAAGAAATTTTGTTAATTGTAAAACGAGTTAAAATTTTTAATTTTTTCTTTTTCATGGAAATCTGGGACAATATGTCCCATTTATACTGTCAACTGGGTCTGTTTGACCTAATCTTTTAGGGTATTCTTGCAATACAACAAAAATTTTCATAAATATTTCATAAAAACAAACATATTATCGTGTAGTAATTTAATCACTGCTGGGACATTTTTGCCAAATATTTAATACGATTAGAACAATATATGCCACTATATTTATTCAAGACAAGCATATAGTCCGCCATATGACGAGATCGTTAAAATTTTTAATTTTCTAGAATTGTAAAGTACTCTATGAGACTGGTAAAAAAAATAGTTTGTTTTTTGGCTGAGAATTATCTGGTACACGCTCAAATATTAGTTTATCTTCATACTCCTCTAAAGTCTCCCGATACTGTGAATGCAGTTTAGAATCACATTGAATTCATTTAGAGAGATAATTCAAAGTTTTCTGAGCTACGTCGAAATTATCGTTAAGTTCTTACCAATTTTTTATGCACAGTAATTAATGGAAGTAAAGGAATGAAACTATCATTTCCACTACATCCTGGAGGTAGATGGAATTTGTTGTTAATACCGGTGATAAAATTTTCATTGCAACAAAAAATAGTCAATGATTAAATTTAAAACTATCACATATGTACATAATCTATTATTTAAGCCAAATATAAAAGAAAAGTATTTACGTATTATCTAAGTTCAGTGACAAAACGTATGAAAATAATGCAGATATTTAAATGATCTAAAATAAGAAATGATTAAATGAGATGGTTAAAGGAATGGCGTCATAATGCTAGAAAAAATGTTATTTTTTCCTATTTATTATAAGGCAATTTGTCGCAACGTCACGAACTACTATAATGCCATTCCTATCCATTTTCATGTTTATAACATCCAATAGACAAACAATAAACTGCCCTTCCGTTTGAAACTAAAGCCAGAATTGTCATAATTTGAGAATTTGCCCTACTGCGTGAAATTGCCTTATGTGACAAATTGATGAATTTAATCGCCTGCTCTTAACCGACGAAAATTAGGCTTGATATAATTGCATTAAACGCTAGAAAAAGGGGGAAGGAGTGGATTTCGAATGTTGCTAACCCTATATCATCAAGAATCCAATATGGATGCCTTTATCTACTCCAGGTTCAACCGCTTCTTAAATTCGAGGACAGACGGGCAGATAACTTAGGCTATCATTATATAGAGGATTTCTTAAATATGATATTGAAAATGCTACATTACTACTTTACTTAATAAGAGCAATAAGAGCTATTTAATACTAAGTGTACCTGAAATATAGTTGTATTTAAAGAAAAAATAAATAGAAATGAAATAAATAAATAAAATAAAAATAGATTGATCGAAATTTGAATAATGGACGAGCTCAAAAACATAAGTGCGCCATTTGCAATCTGAAAGTGTTGCCTGGTTTCTTAAGTCTTATTTTTGCTCTTATTTTAAGAACTCTGAAAACGTAATAACCCATTTAAAAGTAGGGTTTGTTTTCAATAAAGAAGGAAATTAAATTTCTGGGTTGTATATGCCCATTAGAACCAAAAGGGTGTATAAACCAACTGTGTACAGCCTAAACTACCTTAAAATATTAAGTTAAATCAACATCAGGTGTTCGTTAAATACTTGTTGTATCTAGATCTTTACTACTGTTCAGTACTGGAATAGTCTGGCATATAATTTTAAGTTATGAGTCACTTAATGTTAACAGGAAGATAAATTGCTCAAGCATCTTTGCTTTAAACAAACGGACATTTGATAAATGCATCTTTCTTTGCCATTTTTGACAAGTATAACCGTTAAAAAAATTCGATTGATAACGCTTGAAATGCAATCGGAAAAAGATGAAAAAAGATTAGATATCTAATTGGATAATAATATTATTTATTTTTTAAACGAATTATATTCTTAATATTGCTTAAAAATTTGCGAAAAGAGAACAGGATTATCATGTTCCAGGAATAAACTATTGATACCATTATAATGGTTACTTTTGCTGATCAATAAATTGGAAAAATGGTTCATTGGATATAGGCTAAAGATTGCAAAAAGTCCATCAGGTACACTTGGTGTATGGGCCAGTAAAGTCTGGAGTATGTGAAAAAAGGTTAGTATATTAGTTTGAGCTTTGTGGTCTACTGTTTTGTTACGAGGGCTAATGAGACCGAGGCTTGCTTAAAGAAAAGAAAAAAAAGAAAGCATAAAGAACATTCAGAACGGCTATAGACATCCATGATATCATGGGTATCAGCCTTTTATCGCTATCATGGATCAGCAGCCGTTCGAAATCGGCTTTAAGCAGTAGGTTCCATACGTTGCTGAACGATTGCCGATTGGTTAGGGTGCTAGCCTTCGGTACCGAAGTTCGTGGGTTCGAATCCCACTGTGGCATGGATATTTGTAGCAATTCGAAATTGGCTTTAAACTGTAGGTCCAAGTCTCATTAGCCCTCATGTTACAAAGATGTAGGCCGTAGCACTCTAAACCAAACCAAACCATATGCCTTCGTATAGCGAAACCATTGACCTTAGCTCTTCAAAATAAACCATACTGAAAGTGGGATTTGAACCCACGAACTCCAGCACCGGAGAGCAGCGACCTACCAATCGACTATCGTTCGGTATATGAAACTGAATTAAAAATCTGATATAGTCAGAACATGACTTACTTGTAAGCCACGCCTATTAAATCAGGCACATTGTTTACTTTCGTTATATCATACATCCTCAGAATTATCTTAATATTTATGTATTATTTTACGGCGTATTAACATATTATTACATATTGTTAATATGATTAATTGACTACAAAGCATTGTTTTAATTGCATATGAATACGTCTATATCTTTCTGTTTCATTATTGTAAATCGGCAGCTTTTTCTACGTTAAATGGAGATCTTTAAAGAGTTCGTTATAATGGTGCAACATCTTTAAGAATGGACGTATTTATTTATTTTACAAAGGCCGAACACTTAGACCCTAAGGCAATAGTTCACGGGCTCTTTAATACTTTTTAACAATACCCTCATACTGAGAAAGCACAACACAATTATTTAAATGTTCAAAAGTTATTGGGTGACTAGAGTCATACGAAACACAATCCAGTGAATCCACACTTCAATTTTGTAGTCTTGTAAACAAAAATGATGATCTTGTACACAGTCATGTCCCGTCAGACCCCTAAAGAAGGCAACTGCAGTCTTTCTTGATAAACTGTGAACAGCTCTCTCACAATTCTCCAGCTCTTATTCTTAGAACGTTGAACCATATCTCGTTTAATGTAGCCTTCACACTATGGCCAATTGTTCACCACTTCCTGATGGTGACCTTGGACGATGGTTTACGAGTTGCATCCACACTCTGGGCCACTAAATGAGCCGAGCGCGTGGATTCGGCCATAGGGTCTGCTGCGCACTTTAGTTGCGTATCTGGCTGCCTTTGATCTTTGTACAAAAACCGCCTCCGAAGCCATCGTCCGTCAAAGCTATTTTATCTTCTGCCATCATCGACCGCGATAAGCCATGCCCCATCCAGGCGGTGGTAATGGCTTGCAGTGTACCATAGTGTGGAGGGCCCTTAAGAGTTTTCTTAAGCGTCAGATTAACAAACAATTTAGCTGTATGAAATGAAAGAAGGCGATTCATGCGTCGGTCTATCAAGGCTACCTTTTTAGCCAGTGTATCAGCATTTTCATTACTGAAAATTCCACAACGGCAGGAATCCTGTATGACAGTGTCTTAAGCAAAGCCCTACATTCTAAAATTCTTCGGAAACTATTTTAATTATTCAGAGAATGGAGTGTAGATGATGCTGTATGGGTGGAAGACCCTCAACTGCCAGAACTTCTGACTCGTTGCTCGTGTGAATGAATGCATTCTTACAAACAGATGCAAAACAGTAGGACACAAACTTTAAGATATCAAACAAGTGCACAACAATCTCAAATGTACTGAATTTTTCTCATGGAAGTGTGCATAAAATTATTACCGAGCTATTAATATGCACATTTTTAAATGGATTGAATCCATGTTACCGATCATGGTCATCCAAAAGTCATGGTTATCGGATTTTGGACGACATTTCTTTGCAGAAGGCATTGAAAAGCTTATGACATCTCTCGACAAATATTTAAATAACGGAAGTAATAATGTCAAAAAGTAGGCTCTTTAGGATGCAAATAAAGTTATTGTAAAATCAAAATCCTGACTCGATTTCTTAAGGGGGGACTGTACCATTAATACTGGATTCCTCTATCGTACTGTTAACCCACGGGAAAAATAAAATTTCCTCCGGTAGGTTCGCCTTTTAAGAATTAAAAAAAGACCTACCTCATGATAGAATATTAAATTATGTAGGATGTTATCCTTCCCTTTTATAAAAAACACTAGAAAAATACATTTAATTTTAAATTATTCGTGAGAAATTGTAGAATTGTTTTTTTTTCGAACGTAAATAAGAATATTTGACGCATTTAAATAAATAATAAAAAAAAGCATTCTAAAGAATTTGCTGTTATAATGATTTTAAGAATTCTTAAAATGCGAGGAATTTTTTTAAATTTTGCCCGTAGGTTAACATTAAGGAAAAAAATATGGCAAATATTTTTTATGACGTGGATGCACTTGCCCCCGCTTTACTCATTCCTCGCAAGCATTCACCCATACAACGCCGCTGATTTTGTTAGCCATTTTATTATGGGATCACGATATAGGAAGCCAACGATACTTACAAACAAACAAACAAAATGAGTCCTCTTAATTTAGATGTAGGGCCCAAGCAAAAGACCCCTTGGCCTGGTCTGCTGTCCCTAGAGTGGCTTTGGGAAATTGGAGGATATTGAGACCTCGAACCTATTTTACGTGCCTCAGCCACCATTAATGAATATGGCGGAATCTTTATCCGACCCAATCCTTGATCCCATCGTTCTTTGTTTGTGAGATTGAGGCCTTACCTACTGAGCAACCGCTGATCAATATATCAGGTGCAGACGCACTTTTACTCTCTGAAGATGGGCGTATCATATATGCAATATGTTTTAAATTAAATCATTTACCTAGTACTGACAAATTACGCCATAACAGAAATAGAGATATATTCAGTGGTAAATCAAAAATGCTAATTAAATGCTTTATTAAAAAACATTTATGATACACTCGTTCTTCGAATTAACATAAATAGTCAGTTGCATATATGACACACCCGTCCTCAAACGGTTAAACAGCGCAATAATTTTTTGACCGAAGCTGGTATATTTCAAATATATTATATACACAACACACACACACACACACACACACACACACATACACACACACACACACACACACACACACATATATATATATATATATATATATATATATACTAGCATATAGCCCGTCATATGACGGGATCAGTAAAATTTTTAATTTTCCAGAATTATAAAGCACCTAATGAGGCAGGTAATTATTATTATTTTTTTAATTTTTTTTTATTTATTTATTTATTTTCTTTTTTTTTTTGCTAAGAATTACTTTTCAACAAAGATAATCGATTAAATAATAGCATTAAACGCTCGAAAAGGGGGGATGGGTGGATTTCGAACTCGCTTTCAATTTTGCTAACCCTAACTCATGAAAAATCCAATATGGATGTCTGTATCCATTCCAGGTACAACCGCTTCAGAAATTCGCAGACAGACAACTTAGGCTATTATTATATAGGAGATATATATATGTGTATATATATATATATATATATATATATATATATATATATATATATATATATACAGGGTGTCTATAAAAGAACTCCGGGGTTTTAAAAATTCATATCTCACTAACTATAAAAGATAGCAAAATTTAGTCGATTTCTCTGAAAAGAGAAGCTCAAAAAGTTTTACTCATATCATTTGGGAATGTTTGTATCAACTATTGGCTGCGCTGCAGGGCGTTGACCTTGAAATGACGTCGCGAAATTTGAAATGATGGCGACTCCGCAACAAAAGGCTCAATGTGTTATTTGGCTCATAGAAACGAAGTCTGTAGTTACCGTACAAAGAAACTTTCGACGTAACTATGGTGTTAACCCGCCTTCTGACAAAACCATTCGTCAATGGTTCAGTGCATTTAAGGAAACAGGGAATGTTTTGAAGCAAAAGTCGCCGGGTAGGCCGAGTGTGTCTCAAGAGAAAGTGGACAGAACTCCGTTGGATTTTTTCTTCTGGGGGCATATCAAGAATCTTGTGTATGCAGAGAAAATTCGTGATGTTCAACATCTCAGGGAACGAATAGTCAATTGTGTGGCAACCGTCCCCCCAGACATGCTCGCCAGGACATGGGAAGAGGTAGAATACCGTTTAGACTTCTGCCGTGCCACTAACGGGGCTCATATAGAACTTTACTAATTTAAAAAAAAAAACTTGAAAATGTAAGCTTGCCAGTCATGTATAAAACATGTAAGTATGTTTTTTATTTCATTAAAATATTTTGCCTCAAAACCCCGGAGTTCTTTTATAGACACCCTGTATATATATATACATATATATATATATATATATATATATATATATATACATTTTGGTGTTAAGGATGAAAGCGGTGAACCAAAAATTTGGGAACCTGAGATGTAAATCGTTTTGTTTTGACACAGTTAATTTGTCGGTGCAGTAAATCATGTAAAAAGAAATTGGTCACCCCAAAAATTCCCCGTGGCGATGTTTTACGGTAGTTTTCACGCTAAATCTATGTTTACGAAGAGTTCCATTGACGCGAAGAGGGGTCAGCGAAATAGGAATTGCTCTCGGCAAAAGATGAACAAACGTAAGGTCCCCGAGAGAAATGTAGGGAGAAGAAGAAGAAGAAGAAGAAGAAGAAAAAAAAAAAAAAAAAAAAAGCAAATTGCTGGGTGTCGGGTGGTTAACACTTGAAGGTGCGAGAGGTCAAGTACGTCTCTCCGTCTGCTCTTCCTTCGCCAGACGATGATACTTCGCTCGACGCTTGTCCTAAATGGAATGTCGTGGAAAAATCCATTTGATTTCACGCCTTTGCACTGTGATTGCATCGACTGACGTTATGAAATTTTATCACTCTGGTTGCGAAAGATTAAAAATGCAAGGACGGTTAACCCTTTAGCACGGGCACACTTAAATGCGAAGCCAGCATTTTTTTGTTAAGCAATGAGTCAATAAATGCAGCTTATTTCTAGATTAATAAAAGAACGGCAACGAAAGACACTGGCAGTTATAACTAAAATCGTTTGTTGAAGTGCCTCTCCACCAACAGCTTACAACACAAAAGCCACTTCGGCAGTTTGTGAATGTATAAACAGTTAACTTTACAAAACCATGGATAATTAGTTGATTAACATTAGCCCTGATTAAGCCTGCATAAGATACTGACGGGTATGAATGTATCACATAGAGTTAAAAACATCCGAAGGCCATGGATGTCCACCTGAAACTCAATAGGCATACGCGCCGGAGCAATGTGGTCGTACATTTTAAAGAAATTGTTCCTTAATAGCACTGAGCGAAATAAGACAAACCCGTGTTAGTAGGACTGTATCGACATATCGCGAAATATCGATATTTGCTGCATCGTAACGCCGATTTCCAAATTTTCAGTTCAGCTATGTATCATGATGTGAAACGACCGCCTGTATAGCTAAATCGATTTAAGCATTCCCGGCGATCTCTGGAAAGGGAATTTTCTTTCCGATGTCCTGACTCAACGCGAGAGAGTATGAGAGCATGCGCCATATAGTATCCCCGATATACAAACATTCTCTTTCGATTTCCTAACTGGGAGTAACAGCGTATGGCTGCTTCACTTAACCGCCATCGGTTTCCAAGATACTTTGGGCAAATGTTGTAAGTTCACTTACACAGAGGTAATTGAAAGTTTCGAGAATCTTCTCAATAAAAAAATCCCTGAGGGACAGGACTATACGCACCACTCAGTAATTGTTTTTTACTGTAAGGTTTATGCTTTTAATTGTTGTTTATCAAATACGCAACGAGTTAATCATTGATTGAGTTAATCCGGATATCATTGTAACTAATACTATAATTAAGACGTTTAATTGACCTTAGTTTTATTAGTAAAAACCTAACACAATTAAAGGTCACGTACTTGTATCTTATTGCCTACAATATATTCACTTATTCTCTTTTAAAAGAGAGAAACTTTACACTATTATTTTGTATTACGGTAATTGTATATTTAAAAAAAGTTAACTCTTTTAGCGTCGACGATATTTCATCGTTCCCAACCAGGGTTGTAGCTTTTCGCTCATTACACCTCATATCTCAAAATAAGTGCAGTTCTTACCTAGTATATGTTTAGAGCATTCTTTATGTAGGGGATTACTACTCCTACCCCATTCGCTACTCCACTGTTCTGAACACTTGCAAAAATTGCAAGCAACGTTATGTCATTGCAAATTATGAAATAAAAAATTGCGTATGTTACGATATATTTTTATTTATGCAATGGTGCCTATTAGCATCTCGAACCCAATCGTAAAATAAATTTATAAAAAGTTTTAAAGGGTTTAATTAAATTGCAGAAGAAATGTTTATACTTATTACTTTTTGCTATATTTCATACTAGCTAATGCCAAGGCAATACTAAAACGATTAAAAAAAATCGACATGGATGAATTTTTTAATACTGCAAACGCAGTATATATTCTTCATACTACTTGATCTGTATGAGTAGTATGATCTATATACTACTTATACAGATCATATGTATAAGTAGTAGGATCTACTTGATCTATATAAGTAGACCAAACGAAGTTTTTTATGTGCAAATGCTGTTTGTGAAGAGAATTAATTTTTTTTTGTTTCGCATTGTTTTATATTTATGTTTGTCTTGTGAATGTCAACATATATTGAAATACAGTTGGCATTAATTTATTCTATTTTTATTTTGAAATGAACTCCTTTTGGATATTGTAAATATCATTCTTCTTTTGTTTAGTATGAACATTTCCCAAAATTTTATTAGTCAAACTGGTCCGTCATTCTTCGCAGAGATACAATACTTTTGGACAATTAGAAACAAAATCGTTTTGCATGAAAAACGTTTGAAAAATCTTAACTCCTAAAATCAGTAGCGTACATGGAAATCGCATATATATTATTTCCTTTTTGGGAGGTGGAGCTGCATCTTGTCTTTTACACGAAAAAAGCAATTTTTCTAGTTTACAATTAGCACTTTGTGGAAACTTAAAGATTATATCAATATATTCTCTCTATATCTTTTAACTGTTCAAGGATTGATACAGTTTTTATCAAGTTATAAAAAATACAAAAATAAATATCAAATTCAGCGTAAATTTATGTGTGGGTAATTATAAAATAATATCATAATAATAAATATTGATTGTATTATTATTACAAATAAATAATTAATAAAAAAGAACAGATAAAAATTTACAAATTTTTTGCTTTAAAATTCATTGGTATGAATATACTTTACAAAACCGGATCGTCTGGTAAGCCTAGTTTAAATATTATAAACATATTAAAAAATAACTTCTTTAAAATTGTTACGCTTATATATATATATATATATATATATATATATATATATATATATATATATATATATATATATATATATATATATATAAGATTACAAATATAAAGATTATAAATATAAAGATTGTAAATATAAAGATTATAAATATAAAAAATTACATTACAGATAAATATTTTTATTGCAATTCACAAGTCAGCCAGCACGCTTAAAACCGCTATATAGTGGGCACCATGTTGCCCGTGGCTATGGTTTGGGTAACCCTGCAATAAGAACTAAAAATTCTTATTGTACAATCAAACTGTTGCCATTGAATATAATGTAAAGAATGAAGTTTAAAGAATGTTATTTTCCTATTTTTAAACTATCTACTTGCATATATAACCTGACCTGGCTAGTCGTACAGAGAGCAGTAAATATTATACATGAACCATGTTTTCCCAAGACATGTACCACCTGTTTTGCGTACCACAGATGGTACGGGAAGCAGTAATTCTGTACGTAACACTACCAATAGGGTAGAGTTACCCCACTAGGTCGCATTTGCATGAAAATGCGTAGAATTTGGTTATTTGCAGTTGAATATGATTTGTGTAGCATGGCCGAGCAAATAATCGATAATCTTTAAAGAAAAATTTTCTTTGCTTTTTGGTAACAGTGGCAAAAGATTTCAGTTTTGTATTAAGGACATACTTCACTCAGCCTCTGATGCCTCGAAGCTTATGTGAACTCAATGAAGAAGCAAATTCAAAATTATAAATTAACCTTTGGATATTTTGAATTTTTTTTTCTAATCGAGGGTGGTGATATCGAGACTTAATATTACTTTAATACTTCATGTAGGTATTTTATTTATCATTAAATAATTTAGCAAAATAAATAAATAGATAAAATAATAATAATAATAAAATAAAAAATAAATAAAAATAAATAATAAAAATAAATAAAAATAAATAAAAAATAAATAAAAATAAAAATATTAAAATTAAATTTAAAAAAAACTAAATGCTAGGATAAATTACTAAATACAATGCGTTTTCTTTAAATTTATTTTATAAAATTAAAATAATATGCGATTGTTTGTCTTATTTTCGTAATTGTTAAGGTTGCTGGTTTAATATAAATTCTAATATTAATCTTGAAATAAAGATAAACATCGTTTTAATTCTCATTTATCCAAACCGAAGGCTGTGTTCGAAACGGCTGGTTGTATTTTAATAATAATAAAGTTATTCTTTAGGCACTGTATAATAATAATAATGATAATAATAAAGTTATGCTCTGTTACTGGGAAAATAGATTTCGAACAATATGCATTAAACTGATTTATTAGTAAAAATGTACTTTATTTATAAAAATTGTCTAAAAACAATTAAAATTTTGCCCTCTTTAATTACCAATTGAATAAAATGACTGCTTTCTCTTTAAATTTTATTTTATACTAACATATAGCCCGTCGTATGACGGAATCAGTAAAATTTTTAATTTTACCGAATTGTAAAGTACCCTATGAGGCACGTAAAAAATGGTTTGTTTTTTGGCTGAGAATTATCTTGAAACAAAAAATAATCGATGATTAAATTTAAAATTATCGCATATGTACCTAATCTATAAGGCAATTTGTCGCAACATCACGAACTACTATAATGCCCTTCCCATCAATTTTCATTTTTACAACAACCAACAGACAAACAATAAACTGCCCTTCCGTTTGAAACTAAAGCCAGAATTGTCATAATTTGAGAATTTGCCCTACTGCGTGAAACCGCCTTATTATTTAAGCCAAATATAAAAGAAAATTATTTTCGTAATACCTAACTTCAGTGGTAAAACGTATGAAAATATTGCAGACGATATTTAAATAATTTAAAATAAGAAATGATTCAGTGAGATGATTAAAGGAATGACGTCATAGTGCTAGAAAAAAATATACCTATTTATTATGTGATAAATTGATAAATTTAATCACCTGCTCTTAAAATGGGGCTTGAAATAATGGCATTAAAAGCTCGAAAAGGGGGGAAGGGGTGGATTTCGAACGTTTTAAAGACTACGGTATTTTTCACTGTGATATGAAGTATATTTATACTAAATTATTTTAGAATCTAATAGATAGTTTAGGAGAAGATAAACTTTACTCGCTCTGAATTTCGCTAACTCTAACACATCAAGAATCCAATATGGATGCCTCTATCCATTCCAGGTTCAAATGCTTCATAAATTCGAGGACAGACGGACAGATAAGTTAGGCTATTATTATATAGGGGATTTTAGTGGATATGGGATGACAAGTTTGAAGTCCGCACGTGGTACCACTAGAACGTTATTGTCTATCCTTGTACTCCGCTAACAGAGAAACACTCGAGAAACAAACTCTATTATTATTCGTTATTATAATTCTTTCCATTAAAGAGAGCTATAAGTACAACGCATGCCAATTTTAAGCCGTAATATATTGTCTTTGAAATTTCCAAAATAAGGGTTTAAATTTCTTCCGTTGCAAGAGACAATGGCTGAATGGTTATGCTAACCTTCACCGGATAATGGTTTGGCGCAATTTTCTCGTTCGGAATGCTTTAAAGTAGGTATCTCATTATCTATGCCAAAAAAGAAAGTAATAAAAAAAAAAACAAACACACTAGGAAACAATATTGTTTAGTTCGGGGGGAAACCCAGTTTGGTCGCCAATAGATATCGCCAAATTAAACATATTTTCTGGCAAATGCTCTTCTTTTCATCTTAATAAAAATTTCAATCGGTTTATATAATTAAATGAGTGATTTGAATATCTGATATTGGTTCCTGTAATAACATACTAAGACCGCTGAATTTGAATTTCTAGCGTAATAAGTCTTTGTAATTCGGTTTGTTCTCTGGAATAAAGAGTACAACTTAGATAAAAAATTATCACTCTCTTACTATCTTTTTTATCTGACCTCAATTTGAAAAAGATCTCTTTAAAAATTGCGTATTATTTTTGCATATTTTTAAATATATATATATATATATATATATATATATATATATATATATGTGTGTGTGTGTGTATGTGTATTAATATATGTGTATGTGTATGTATATATGTATATGTAATATTATATATATATGTAAATGTATAAAAGGGTGTCTATAAAAGAACTCCTTTTGAGGCAAAATATTTTAATGAAAAAAAAAAAACATACATGATACATGACTGGCAAGCTTACATTTTCAATTTTTTTTAACACTTAGTAAAGTTCTATATGAGCCTCGTTAGTGGCACGGCAGACGTCTAAACGGTATTCTACCTCTTCATGTCCTGCGAGCATGTCTGGGGGGACGATTGCCACACACCATTGACGAATGGTTTTGTCAGAAGGCGTAACAAAGTTACGTCGAAAGTTTCTTTGTACGGTAACTACAGACTTCGTTTCTATGAGCCAAATAACACATTGAGCCTTTTGTTGCGGAGTCGCCATCATTTCAAATTTTGCGACGTCATTTCAAGGTGAACGCCCTGCAGCGCAGACAGTTGATACAAACATTCCCAATTGGTATGAGTAAAACTTTTTGAGCTACTCTTTTCAGAGAAATCGACTAAATTTTGCTATCTTTTATAGTTAGTGAGATATGAATTTTTGAAACTCCGGAGTTCTTTTATAGACACCCTGTATATTATATATAAATATAATATATTATATATAAAATATATAAAATATATATATATATATATATATATATATGTAATATTATATATATATGTATGCATATATGTATATATATGTATGTATATATATGTATATGTATGTATGTATATATATATGCATATATATATATATATGTATATATATGTAAATATATATACATATATATAATATATATATATATATATATATATATATATATATATATTGATTGGAGAATTGAAATACTAATTCTTTTCTAGAAAAGATTTTTTATATTGACTTTTATCATGAGAAAATAAACTTTCAGAAAAACTAATTTCAGATGTTATCACATAAAACATTTATTTTATAATAAATTTCAACTTTAACATAGTTAGTTTCTATTTATAACATACTATCTATCATTCTGTTATCTAATATAACTATAATAGTTCTAGTCATACAATTCTATTTATTACCTAATTAAATGTCTAATACTGTATATAATTTATTCCACTGGTTAAACGGTGAAAAGGCGAAATGTGCTTCTTAATAAAGGAAGAAAAACACATGCCCGCGAAAATCGCGGGATGAGCAAATTTTGCTACATTTGGATTGCCCGTGGAAATCGCGGGATGAGCAGTCAGAGGGTTAAGCTAAAAATTTATTATTTATTTAAAACATTTACTCCGTTCTTATATTTCCATTTTAAGCTAATAATTTCTAGAAGTAATTTGTACCGTACTTTATAACTATTTAATCTTTTGATAGTTTTAAATTAATTCATTAAATAGCAACCGTATTTTATAAATATAACTAAATATTTTATAAGCATAATTGCTTAAAATATAACCAACTAATGCTTATATTTTGCTTAATTTGCACTTATTGCAAAAATTCTGAGCTGTTTAGTTTAATAAACAGTACAAAAGCGCCTTTAAATACATTAAAAACTCAAATTTAAATTTGTATTCATCTTAACAAAATTCCAAACCCTTTTTTTGTTCAAAATATGCTTTGAAATCGGGTATAAACTTAATACACAAATTGTAAACATCACTTGGCGACAATTTGGCGATCACTTGTACAGAAATAGCGCCAAAAACATGGCGGCGGGGCCCCCGGAACTGGGAATTTACCCAATATTGTGATGAGTTACCAAAAGTGCTAGTTAGTCTGCTCTTACTTATCGAATACAATTTGCATCTACTGTTTAACTCAACGTTGTCTATGCACAGCTAGGCATATGACACATCCACACACGTGGTCCATTTTCTTTCCACTAAACAATCTTTAAGAATTTCGGAGATGGACCGGTCCCTAATTACCCCCCTTTGCCTTCGGCCTTATTATCACGTTGCAAAAAAATTTATCTTCAAATAAGATTCTGGTTGCTAGTTTCGTTAATTGATCTATTTTTTTTCTGCGCAGTAAGATGCAAAAATAATATTTTATGTAGAGTCACCTGTCGTCGACGGCCAAAGGTAATATCCGGTATACAATCATATCACGTGGCATTGTTGTATCGGTTTTAACCATGGGGGTTTAAAAACCAGTGGTTTAACCGTCCTGGTCAGTTTTAATTTTGACCAGTTTTGACCACTGAAATTCACTTTTCAATATATTTAATACTAATCGAACATAGTTAATTAGCATATGATAAAAGCAAGTTACATTTGTTAAAATTGTCATAA